>JAWWEU010000029.1:13847902-13909509 GCA_035583155.1 Acropternis orthonyx
TTTGGCTGGCAAAAATTTCTGTTTGTTGAAAAGGTATTTTTTTCTGAGAATCATTGTGATGAAAAAACTTCAACTACCTCTTGAAATCAGAAAGAAGTATTAAAAGGTGTTTGCTCAACTTTCCTAAATGGAAACAAGTATCAGTGTTAGGTAATTAGAAAGCAGGGACTCAGCCGTTTCTCAAACAACTGAACAACTCTGAACTCATCTTGACTTCTCAGTGCTGTGTCAGAGTAGGAGATTAGTGCTGGAAAACATGCTAGAGGCAGAAGTGAAAGCTGCACTGTTTAAGAATGAAAAAATTACAGACCAAGCCCTTTCCCGCCCCCCCCCCCCCACCCCGCCTCAGCTTCAGCTCTTGCTGCAGGAGACAGGACATGCCTCAATTACAGGAGTGCCCACTGCCCAAGTGCTGGATGGAGGTTCCCTGTGTAACAGGAGGCAGTGACTGCTCTGAAGAGTTTGCAGGCAGCAAGCAAAATAAAAAGGATGGAAAGAATGAAGAGGTTCAAGGACAATTTTTGCTGTTAGTGATAGGAAATTGGGATGTAAACTCAGGCCAAAATATGTAGCTGAGATTTTACAGCAAATGTTTGCCTAGAAGACAGTGTAATCTCATTACAGCAGGTCATAAGGAACACTGGGCATCCAGATCCAGGAAAGGAGCAGTGTGCTGGAAAGAGGAGCTGCACTGGCAGAAGTGTACAAAGAGAAATTACGTTCTTTGTTCAAAGGAAAATTTGGGATTGGAATGCAGTTCCCTGCCTTAACTATTGAGGAAAGTAACACAGAAAGTGCTTCTGGGAGATTTCCATTCGAAATTGCAAAATCTTTTTCCCCCTTTCTCTGCCCAATGCAATTAAACAGTAATAGGAGTGCATTGCACAGTTTATGAAGCAATAATCCAGTTCCCAAATGGCTAAACCGGGAGACTGATGGCCAAATCATTTATCCCAATGAGGAAAATAGATTATTGCTCAGGAAAGCAGCAGGATGGCATTGTTACAATTATTCTGCTGTCTCAGTTTATCAGTTCAAAAATCTAGATACGAATTCTTTCTCTGGGATCAGTTTCTGCTTTCCTTGCTTGCACTGCCAGTCCTGAGCGAGGAGTCCTGCTGACTGTGCCACGATTACCTGTGGTGCAAAGTACAGCTCTCAGTGAGTAAGAGTGACAGGATGAGGGTTTCAAGGCTGCAACAAAACATGGTAGCTGGTGAAGTCAGTGCAATTTTGGCCGGGATGTGTGGAGACATAACATTATGAAGTAGGAATGTAACAGCTCTCATGTGACTGCACTGGGGATATTGTGCTTAGTTCTAAGCACCTCGTTAACAGAAACGTATTAACAAACTGGAGGGGATCCAGAGAAGAGAAAGTCAGTTGGGTATGTTGATTTACGAATTAAGATGGGCCTGAGTGGCTGATGTCCAATCTGAATCCATATTGGAACGCCTCCAGATCTTGCAGATGTGGGTTCAGGACTTTATGATCCTGAGTCAGCTGGAGTCTGTAGAAAGATTCCCACTGGCTCCACTGATCACTGGATTTGGGTCTGCTTGAAGAAACCTTGGCTGAACAGTGATTAAGGCTAAGGATATATATATATATAAAAAAAACTTGGAAAAAGAGTAAATAGAGGGGAATGTGATGTAAGCATGGAACTGTTAAGAGACCGCAAATGTGAGGACCACTGTCTTGGCTGACATACTGGGAAAATGAACTGGGGACCTTCAGAGCTGGAAGCAAGAGCTTTCTAACATCATAAGCCAAGGTGGCCAAACTGCTGCATGTCCCCTTTCTCTGGATCTGGGAAGAGAGAGGAGTGCAGGGTGCTCTGGTAAGTGGTATTAGCTCAGACTGATAGGCATCAGTCACAGGTTGGACATGATTAACTTGGAGGTCTTTTCCAACCTTAATGATTCTAAAGTTCTTTTATTCCGTCTCAAATATTGACAGAGTGTTCACACCACAGATATTTTCTTCCTGGAAGTACTAATACTGGCTCTTTTCTCTACCCATTTCTTTCCAGGAATTTGATATCATGTTTTCTGTTTAGCTGAAATTGGCCAGCAGGTACACAAGTTGTCAGATGGGAAGAATGACAAACATGATGATCTCACAAGCTCTCTTAGGGCTCTTCCTTAGCAAATTCAGCCAAAAGAGATATTTATTTACATATTCCCAATGCCATACAAATCTGACTCAGGTGGAGAGCCTACTTGTTCCCAGAACACCATGAAACTTCAGAGAAATCTAGTTTAAAAGCTCTGTTGTTTTGAAATTGCACATTTGCTGTCTGCTTGGTTCCTTTGCTTGGCTGTAAAGCAAGAGTATAACACACTGTTGATGCTGTGAGCCTTGCTTTCAGATCCTTGCAAACATCTGCTTGTTTTATATTCCAAATGCTGCTTACAATATAAAATCATATCCCAAACAAAAGATATTTCTCTACAAATAAGGAACCAATTAATGTCCTAAAGGCTAAACCAATATATTAAAAGAAAAACAAGAAACAAAAAGAGGAAAGCAAATGTGACAGAACTGTGAGTATCTGATAGAGCTGCTGATGTCCAGGGTAAGGCTGTTGGCTCCAGCCTCTGTGGGTTGTGATTGAATTTGCTCAATTCTGGGCAAATAGTGGATCAGAAAGGGGTTTTCTGAAACTTTTCTTTCAAAACTACAAATGTGATGCTGAAAAGCCCCAATGGATGTTGTTCCATGGCAGTGACATAAGATGGGGCTAAAATCTTTGCAAACTTAGTACTGTAGGTGCCTTAGCAGACTTAGTAATATCACAGCAGGGAACAACAACGTCACATCTGGAACATTATAAAATTGGCAATGCTGAAA
Source organism: Acropternis orthonyx (assembly GCA_035583155.1). NCBI lineage: Eukaryota > Metazoa > Chordata > Aves > Passeriformes > Rhinocryptidae > Acropternis > Acropternis orthonyx. Next base: position 13,850,756 of record JAWWEU010000029.1, read on the forward strand.
AGGCATTAGTAAACATTATTAAGAATTCCTTGCAGGCAATTAGACTGCAACAATATCTTTGGAGAAACTTTTTTTTTTTCCTTTTGCGTCTTTATTTCTATCTTGCTAATGAGGGACTAATGAGCCACAGACTTGTTACCTAGAAGGAATATATCAACAAAGCTCTAGTGGACTTAAAACCAGTATTTACAGACTGATGACTGTTCACATTCATTACACGTTTTAAATGAGTAGGGACTACAGTAAAAAAAAAAAAAAAAAAAAAAAAAAAAAAAGGAAACAAGTTGTTCCTAACTAAGAGACTTTTGAAACTCTAAATGTCAGAAGTTTCCTAATGTTGAGGTTAGGGCCTTCTACCTTTCCCACCATTTAAGGCTGAGCACAGCTATGTGTTACCAAAATATTAGTCTTTGACCATTGCAAAACCTACTTCGATGATTTCAAGAGATTTTTGGTTTTGTTTTCTTTTCTTTTCTTTCTTAGGAAGCCAGGCCAGTAAGTACAACTTGTAAGGACCCACTGTCTGATGCAGGGGTACGTCAGCCTGTTTCAATCAGCCCCTGTTCACAATTTTTTGTGTGAACACAGTGTCTCTGTCTTTCTCTGGCTTCCTAATCTTAGCTATCTGAGGGGCTGCAGATAAGACAGTGGAGAATCTCAGGCAGAGCACACTTACAGTTCCAGGCACAAGGAAATCACTCAGAGCTTATCAGCAGCTCTGATACCAGCCTAGTGATTAGGGCACCAGGGTGGGACTTGGGAGCCATGGCTAAAATGAGTTGCTCTGCTGCACTGTGCCCATGTGCCCTTGAGCAAGCCGTGCATGGGTAGTTTTTCCAAAAACTCTCTTACAGGCTGAAGACCTAAATCCGTCCTGAGACATCAGGTTGAGTAGGCCATGGACTGAGAGAAACACCTCTAGGGTGTGCCTTTAGGAGTACTGAATACAGAGACCTTTGCAACTGGATCCCTTTCAGTGCTCAAGCAAGTGAGGGAAATTTAGTGTCCAAAGAGTACCAGAATATTCACCCAGTGTTCATCCAGACCAGAGAGTGTGTGACCACACAGTAAATCTGCTTGCACCTTTGTCTCCTCTTCCCACACTGGAAGACCTTCATGCAGTCAAGACATGGTGGAAAAAGCAGTTTCACAGGGTCATTCCTCACAGAGACAGGGAGTGTGCAAATACTTTTTTATTTAGAAACAGCTGTTTTGACATCATTCCCTTTGTGAAGATGCACAAAAGGTTTTGGTTTATTTTCAAGAACAAGTTAGGAAACCTTGAATGTTGCCACAGAAGAGTTCTTGGGCTGCTCACTTTCTCTTGAATTTTTCAGGGTTATTTTCTCTTAGGATGTCTGGTTAAGTTAAGTTGCAGGTTCCTCTGGCATCTTGGACCTTTCACCTTGACCCTCTTATCCTTGTCTTTTCCCTTTTCCTAGTCTATATCCCACATGCTTATTTGTTTTATTTGGTCTGTTACAGAAGCCACTGGGAGCTGATGTCTGGGACTTGGCACCCACCCCAGGGCTAACAAAGGACCCTAATCCAGGCTTTTGAACTGTTCATCCACACAGCTTCACGTCAGCTGTGCAGGGATGTAAACCTGCGATTGCCAAGCACAGGGTGGCTATCCCACCTGTTCCATCATTTCTCCACCTTATGTGCACTCACTCTGAGGACTGTAAGCAATTACTCTGCTAGGTACTAAATACAATATGCAGCACATGGTAGTGTAAAATTATGGAATTTGGGGGTTTTAATGAGCTCAGGTGCAATACAAAAGAACTTTTTTTTTTTTCCTGTCCATAAAATTATATGGCTTGGAATCAGGGGTTTATACAGCCCTGGACAAAACCATTTTATTTAAAGGGTGGGTATATGTGCAGGGGGAGGGTGGTGGGGAATACAACAACAACAACACCCTAGCCCAGCACAATTATATGCAGATTTGTTCATAAATCTGGGCTGGACCAGATGTGCTGCACATGTTGAAAATCCAGAGCATGTTGCTGGAACTTAAAACGTAAACATGAACCTGTTTCCAAAGAGGAAAACCTGCTCGCAGCGAGGAGCTGACCCCGTGCTTTAAACAAAGATCAAGTCCGTTCTGCCTATTGTGCCTTTGCCATGTGTTTACTTTCCTTGCTCGGTGCCTAGGGTAGCTTAAGCAATAGCCAAAAGAAAAGAAGCAATTTACTTAGGTCTGAAAAGAGCCAGTGGCACTCTGGGCTTAAGGAAACAAGAGGTAGGACGTGACCCAGCTCATCTGGCTATCAAGGGTCCTATTAGACTGGGTCAGCAGTATCATGCCGGATCTCTGATCTGTATTTTTAGATGCTTGAAGTCTTTTGCCCTGTAGCTAAATGTTGTAGAAAAACATAGCTACACTTCACAGTGGGTAAGGCTGTAAGAAATACTCTGCTTTAAATACAAACCTGCACTCTGTAGGTAGTTGGAAGTGGAGTTCCTGTAGCTGACTGCGTGATTAAATTGCTTTAGAGGGTAGCAGGGCGTGTTCTTGAAGACCCTGCACCTGTACTGAGTGCCACCACACTTACTCTTCTTAATAGTGACAAGCTGAAATGCTGGCAGCCTCTCCTGTCCAAGGCTGTCAGCTTCCAGATTTTGGCACGGTCTGATGCATGTCTGATATATGTGATACATTTTTCTCTTTTCATGTCTTTTTGTTTTGTTGGAAATGGGTGTGCGTTGGTCAAGGGACACTGAGAATGCAAAGTACTTTCTTCCTGACCCTTGAAAAAGATCAGCATTCTAGGTAAGTGACAAAGGTCACTTTGGAGTTAACATAAGGCTGTTTACATCCTGTCTGCTCCCGCTGGGTGTTTAGACAAAGAAAGGAGTTCATTCGCTATCACCAGGCATGATGATGCCATGACCTACATGAACACAGAGGTTCCAGTTGCCTTTCTTCTTCTGGAGGAACAGTGGTGGTGGGTGTGGTCACCTGTGTGCCTGTGCTTGAGTTCTATTAACTCTCCGTGGAAGATGTTGGATGAAGGCATGATGTTGAAATCTGTTTATGCACTTATCCCTACAGGCTGGGCTGCTGGTGTTGTTAAGAACTTTGGTATCTGGGGCTCATGTACATATTTGTGCCACTCATTGCACTGGCAGTCAGCTGCAATACCCTGCTTGTGGGAGGAGGGCATTTGTCTGGTGTTTTCAGAGCTTGAGAAACCCTCACCTCTCTGGTAAACTGCTCACGTTTTATTTTCCTTTAAATCAAAGGACCATGAAGGGAATGACTGTTAAAAATAGTCAGGTTGACGTAGATGTGGATTATGTCAGAAAGGGAATGAGCAGTTTATGCTGAGAACAGTCACAAATAAAACATACTTCTTTGGTTAGTAGAAGTTCAGAGAGATGTGTATCTGCATCAGCCTCTTACTTATTGCACCTTTCCTGCCCAATATCTTTTTTGCCACCTGTACAGCCAGGGATTGGGCTGCCCTGCCAGAGGTGTTATGAACATTAAACCTGCCAAGGGCAGTGAGGCCCCTCCATGCTCTGCTGAACAGGACTGAACAGGTATTGTGATAACTAATGAAAGTGGGTTTTCACTCACATGTGCAAAGAAATCAGGGTTTTACAGTTTTGAAGCCCAAAAGCTCCTACCACTGACAGTACACAGCCCAGGCACCACAACACACAGACGAAGGGAAAAGGGCTGTCAGTGCTGACAAGTTCAGCTTAAACTGGAAAATTTTAAATGTTCCCAGTGGCCCGACTATTTGTCCTTCCACCTGAGTACTGTTCAATCCATTGCCCACAAACATGATAAGAGGAAGAAAAGATGCATTATTATTAATAAATGAATGGAGCTATTTGCTATTTATTATTTAAGCCCTCGATACTGGCAGGCTTTAGTGATACATGATATATAGGCAAGTAATTTATTTATTAGGAAAAATAATGATTTCCCCCTCCCCCCCATTCTGGAGCCCTCTTTGACCCAAAACAGCAGGGGTTTATCAAATACAAATACGATGACTTGTTATTTTAGAGTCTTTCAGAGCACTGTAACTGACAACCTTTTTAACATAAGTACATTGAGCAAATAATTTATAGAAGTATTCTGGGAATATTTTAGGGTGTTTTATTACTACTTCTGAAAGCTATGGCATGTTATTGATTTTGGTGTATTAATATAACCTAAAAGTGAGGGCACACGCTTGCCTTCTAATCCAAATCAGCTTTGATGGCAACCCATATATTTTAGTGAAAGGAGCCTTGAACTAACGGCAGAGGTTAACAATTACACATCATAGCCAAAAGTTTAAGATAATGAATTTTGTACACTACACACTGCCCAGCTTCAGCCACAGGAAGTTCCTCACTACTCCCTCCTTGATGTCTTATCCAAATTTCTCCAGTAGCTATTTATCAGAATTTTGAAGCCTTATTCTTGCATTTGTATTTTGCAATTTACATTGTATTCATGAAGGCTTCCACTGAGGAAGTGTAATCATCATTACTGTTTCCTTTATGCCATAAAAAATAGCGTATTTCTCTTAAACGGGATTACTTCCTTGCTTTATATTTTTTTCATGTATGTGTGTGTGTGTATACTCAGGCATAGGTAAATATAACAATAACTGTGATATGTACATTACTGGATTGGGTATTTCTCTATTTCATCCTCTGCTGCCCCTGGCCTAAATCTCCTGGGCACTACAATGGTGTTCAGTTCCTCTGTTTGCCTCTCTCCCTCTGTCCAAAGGCTCCAGAGCAACTTCAGTGCAGCGTGCCAGGAAGATTGGTGCCTCTAGCCCTTGCTTTGTGGTGACCTGTGTATGTGTCTATTTAAAATGCTTCGGTGAAACTGGACCAGCTCACCTGGCTGCTGAAAACTGCCCAGCAGCACCAATGGCCAGTCCTTGCCATAGTGGGGTGTATGTCAGCTAGAGACATTAGAGGACTTTCCAAACCTTACCACCTAATGTGGGCTCCTTTTTTTTCCTTTTCCCAAGTCTTCTCAGTAATCTCTGCTGACTATTATTTTCACCACAGTTAACTCAGTTCTGGAAGATTTTTTTTATCCTGTGTTTATTTCTTGACTTTAAAAAGGAACAGTGGACAGTTTTAAGTGCCTTGACATAGCAATGGTGTGGAGTTCCTCTCTAGCTGCACTCTCTTGAGAACATCCTGATTGTTTGAAAGCCATTATCTTCTGCCTCTTTCAAGAAGCAATTGTTCTTTTATCCCATCTTTATGCTTTCCTGATCACTCAGTGGTACCATCAGTGGTGTCAAGGCCATGGGAACTCCTGGTTCTGCCCAGTCTGTCAAGTGGGCAGAGCCTTTTGGGACACCTCTGCAGCACTGGGGGCCAGTAATGAAGAACAGACATTCAGCTTCCACAGCAGAGTGAAGGAGAAAAGCGAGGAGATCCAGTAGAAAAAAAATGCCTCCAGATTTGTACCATGCTTCAAACTTTCTGGAAGCTCCAAGGCTGGAGCAGTCAGACTTGTGCTGCACTTCACCAGCTGTGGCCCCTTGTTGCCCTCCCTTGCTGTTGTCAGCAGGGATATAACAGCATCATGGTGCCATCACTGCTGCTGAGATTAGGAGAGAAAGGCACATGGTGCTCACAGAAAAGGCTTAAGTCTTGGGGTCTTGTTATCCTCAAAACCAGAATGACCCTTGCCTACCTTTACGGCATGATTTCTGTTTGAAAAGCCTATGTATGGAAGTGTGTGACATGCACTGAGAAGTATGCATTAAAATAGCATAGAATATGGGCCTTTTTTTTATTATTATTTGGTTAAGGAAGGAATTCAATCAAAATAACTCTGGAGGGGAAAAAAGCACACAGATCTTGAGGGGCCAGGAACAGGCCATCTGGCTGAACATGCCGCCCGTTAAAATGTACCTTAATCCCCACTTCCTGCTTTTTTTGCCATATGCTTTGCTGTGTGAAAAGTCAGGTACAAAGTGGTGCCCTAAAAAGGTGACTCCTAATTAAATCCAAAAGAGGCATTTTATATTCATCATCGTAGATTTACTCACATTTTATTTTGCAATAAAATGCACTTGCTCCTCCTGTCTTTGTGGCGTGACTGATGTCACTTCCCACCCAAGAAGTTTCTGGAGGAAGGACTCTTTCTTCCTGTTTTTTTTTTTTTTTAACAATTTAAAATCTTCTTTACTGTTTCTTTTTAATGGTAAAATTCCAGCACTATTTGTGTCCTGATGTAGTTAATGCCCTCATTCTCACAGGAGGAACACCAAGGGCCTTGAGTTGAACTAGAAGTTATACCCTGTACACCTGCTTCCTTTGCAGTCAACATTTAATGATTTGCAAATAGTAAAAATATACTGGCAAAGGAGAGAAGAGGCTTAAATGCAGTGCTAAGCAATTGCAAATGTAAATTAGTTCTTGGGGCTGGGTAAATTAGTTCTTGCAGGCAGGGTTTTATCGGTAAGGGGTTTGGAACAAAATGGATAGGCCTTGATACTGAGGACCATTTCTTAAACTTTGTGATTTTCAAGCTTCATAAACTTTTTAAGCTTTCAAAGCAAATTTTCAAGCTCTTGTTAATCCACTGGTCTTGCTTCAAGTTGTTCCGGACTTTTAATGTGGCTTTGGTGCCAGAACTTGTTTCTCCCATTTTCACAGAGTTAGATCAAGACAGGAGCCCTTTGGAAAGGTCTGTCAAATCCTATAAAAGCTAGTGGGAGCCAAGGAACTTGAAAATCTTTGATTAAGTTCAACCATTCATACGGTGCATCCCTTGCATAGAACAGTCCAGAACAGTGGTGGGACAAGCAGGGAGTCTGTCCCCTGTCCCTTGTTCAGTGGGATATAGGTAGACCCACTGCAGTATCGTATTTCCTAATGTGCAATAGACTGCACAAACTGCAGCACTCCTTTCCTTCAGGTGCACCTGATGCAGAAAACTCCTGTTGTTGTTTTGGGTTCTTTAATTTTAGGCTCAGTAGATTTTATTGGGTTGTTTTCCTACCCTGTGAACACAGGCACCAGGTAGTCAATAACAATCTCTCCATTAAAAAGGAAAAATAAAATCTTCGGTGTTTGCTGCACACACTTGAAATAAAAAAAAAAGAAAGGGGGAAAGATGAAGAGAAAAGCAGATGCCAGACGTTGTTTTACATGTCACAGAGGCTGCTGTTCTATAGATTCATGTCTTTGTGTGAGTGCAAGTAAAATGTACTGAAGAGGTGCATTCTACTGCATTCTTCTTCCATTCTTTGATATTATCACCTCTGAAAATCCAAATGCTTATTTGACAGCTGCATTATCTTAAATTAACTTTTGACTTCCAATGTGAGAACATTTTGGCCCAGACAGGACTCTCCTGAGGTTACAAGCAAATCAATAGGAGAGCCAGGAATAGAAGTCGAATAGGTCTGAGCACTCCTTTTAGCTACCAGACTTCCTTCAGCTCAAAATCACATTGCGCCTGAACCCACAGCCAGGTGAACACTGGGAGTTTAATTCCAGAAAGGACAAGCTCCAATTCCTCCTCTCCCTCCCATTGCCTGGAAGCGCTTGGTTGGTGGTACAGCACCTCCCTGGCACAGACCCTCCCTTAATTCTGCTACTTCCACTGTGTCCGCAAAAAGCACAAAAACCCCACTGCTGGTCTCCTGCTCCTCAGCGTTCAGCTCCGAGCACCAGTCACAACTGGTTTGTGTTCCCTGCTTGCTTCTGCCATGGAAGCTTTATTTAGGCTTGATAGTGAGCGAAACAGTCAGGTGTAAGATTTTAGGTCTCCGCTCAGACGAATGGCACACGGTACGCACCGAGCAGCCCGAGTGTTTACAACAGCCTGTGACAGAATGTGTTACTCGCTGCGACTTGAGGCACTGCCATGGAAATATGGCACATTGCACAGAAACTGCTTTTGCAGCAAGCTGAAAGTTGGGTTATTAGGATGTGCTATCGGATTAACCCACCCAATGTGCAATCCAACCCGATACCAGCAGCGAGGATTTGTTACCCACCATGACTTGCAGTCACATCAGAGCTCACGATGAACTCACAGGGTGTGTTTTTGTCCACGTGTCTCTGTGTGTGTGCGTGCTGTGAGGGACAGAGAGTGACCAAGCCATACGGGAGCTGGGACTGAGTTCCCATGGTGTGGTACTGCTCCCAGAGCCCTTTGCAGCGTGCCATGGTGTCTGCTTGGGATTAAGATCTCCTCCTGTGCTGCTTAACCTGCAAGTTGTTTGTGTCAAGGGAAAGCACTTGAGGATGAAGGAATTTGTGTCTCAGTTAGATAGGTGGAACCTGCTGAAGTTCTGGAGTAACTAGGGGTAGTGGCAGGTGCCAAAGGCTTTGACATTCAAATCACAGGCCCTGTGAATATTCAGTTTACATCCTCTCTGCTGATGCTGGCACCAGAGGGCCAATTTCTTTCAAAACTGTTGGTGTTTTGGGGAGATATGAGCACCTGTCGAGGGGGGGGCTGGACTGAGGTCTCACCTGTTCAGCCTTGCATTAGTCTAGAAAACTGCCGCCAGCTAGCACAGACTCCATTGATTACCCGTTTCTTACTTGCAACTAAAGCACCAAAAAGCTCTGTCCTTCACTGCAAGCTGGGATCAGCTGTGATTTATCCCTTTTAGGCATGCAAAGGGTTTAGGAAAAAGCAAAATATTTCTACTTTTCCTTGCAGCTCTTTGATCAGTGTCCCATCCCGCCTTCACTTCAATCCTGTGAAATACAAATGGTCAGTTTGTCAAGAAATGCTGGTTTTCTCAATTACCAGCCTGTGGGTAAATCATCATTATATCTGGCAATAATGAGTAAGTTTTAATGTAAAAAATCCCCAACTAGTGAGGTATTTAACCAGTTATTATATGATAATGACTATGCATTTGTATGCTTGATGTAATTAAAAACTTTTAATGTGTGCCTCTTTGTGACCTGTAAAACAATGAAGAGCTTCTGAGGGTTCAGGTTTTTCTTTCTTTCTTCATTTTTTACACATTCAGTTTTTCCATCTTTGAGCCCTCTGACATGAAAGCAGTAAAATTACATACAAGACTTAGAAATAGATGTGACACTTATGTAAATTTTTTGGAGGAGATAGAGGACTGCAGCCCACACGTCAGTGACCATTGCGACCTGAGGTGTCCTCAGTGGAGCAAAGAGTATTTGTTTTGGATTAAATCACAGAGAGTTAAGAGACACTGTAAGATTTAAGCTGCTGCTAGAACAGAACTTCAATACTTTAATTTAAATCTGAGCATGAAGGTTCTTGAAGTAAGTGGAGTTGTTCCTGTGTTCAAGTTAAGCATGTGCTTAGCTTAATGTAGCTGAAGCAGCTGGGAGCATCTGAAAGGCTTCCCTTTCTTAGACGTTGAATCCACAAAAGAAATAATCTTCATTTGAGTAATCATACCTTGTTGAGATTCTATCCTCAGTGCTCCTATCTAACAATGCTGGGGGATCAATAACTTCCTACTTGTTCAGAATATTTTTTCCTGTATTTAAGACTGCGCTTGTTGCTACAAGAGCCTTTTTCCTCCTTCTTTAGATGTCCCTTCTCAGTTGGTAATTTATTATTATTTTAAATCAGTACACACATAAACATTGCTATTTTAATTAGAGAGAAGCAAACAGAAGTCACAGGCTATAAGGCACTGCGAGTATGCTTGCTACTCTCACATTTTAATTATTTATTGGAGTAAATAAAATTAAATATTTTCATAGCGATCCAGAACAGGATTTGAAGTAATTACTCTGTCAAATTCATCAAAAATTCTCTCATCAAAATAAAAACCTTGATGTCACTGAATAATTTATAGTACAAATACAGAGAAATTGTAAAGTATTATAAATAGAAAACTGCAGGGTAAGTGAACATGAATTAGTTAAGGGTTATGTTTCTGAAAGAGCCTGTCATAAGCTGTATAAATTTTTAATAAGTGTTTTTGAGGCCTAATTTTCAGTGTACAGTATATACCAACAACTACAGGAAACAACCCGAAAATGGTGATTTAGAAACACAGCTGTTTATGATAGAGGCCAGATTGTGGCTCCTCTTCCTGGGCCTTTCTCTCATACAATTTGAACTAATGATGTTTGCCACTGAATGCCGATGGCTTAACACGAATCATCTGCCTAAATAGCAAATACATTAAGTAAACCTAATCTCTATTATTATCTATGAATACCAAATGCTGGGACAATATCCAGCCTATTAAACCCCAACTGTTCAGTGAGGCATCCCTATGCCGGTGACTTAACACCGGCTTCCCTGTGCCCAGCCTTTGATAGGGTTTCTGGTGTGACTGAGGATCTCTCCTCCTTGTGCAGGAGCTGGAAGGGGCTCTGGGTGTTCCCGGGCATCCACAGAGCCTGATCCTGCAAGTGCCCTCTTCCCACAATGTGTAAAAGGAGCTGGAAGCCCTCAGCACCTTGCAGGCAGTAACCTTTTCATTAGATCTCATAACGTCGAAGGTGACTCTCCACAAGGATGTGTCAGAGTAAACCCTCTGATCGCAAGTTCTCTGACTTCACTTGTTCTTCTCTTTCTAATTCTGGATCAAAATTCTCTGCTGAAAGGCCTCCTGTGACACAAACTGGCCACAGATCTGGACCTTCCCATGCTAAATCCATTGGTTTCAGTGGATCTACATGGATGCAAATATCAACAAACTTTTTAAAAAAACTACCACTGCCAGCTCATGGCAGAGTAGAAAGGTAGAATTTCCTCCTTCTCAGCCAAATAAAGCTCAAGATTTATGGTGGGATCTGGATTTAAGGCAGCAAAGAAAACCTGCTGCAGCTCCCCTGATGCTGAGGGAGTTCTGGATGCAGTGGTGTAAGGCTGAGGTAATGCCACAGGAGTCAGTGGATTTTTTCTGACTTAATCCCAATGTAAGGAATCCTGGAAGTCTTTTTTCACTTCTTTGTTATAAAGGTCATTAGGCAAATTGTACTTCTATTCTTAAAAGTAGATCACGAATTAAAGAAAATGGATTTGGTACCATTTTCCGCTTATTCTATTGTAAGAGGGATCATTTAAGGGAGGCTTTTTCTTTGCCTTTCTTGTAGCACATCACCATTTTGGAAGACATGTCAGTTCAGATCATATCTGGCTAAAACTTTGGTTTTTTGAGAGCCAGTAAGAAACATGCACTTTTTTGATCAATACATGTTACAGAAATAGACGCAGGTAACGATTTTCAGACAGCTAAGCCAAGGAAGCTTTATCAGATGTAGAATATGCTATCTCATTTCATGGCTGCATCTACCTCTGGCAAGGTTCTTTCTATTTCTGGGACCTAAAAGGCCTCGGCAAGGTAGTTCTGCTTGTAAGTCTCTGCTACATCAGAAAGGTCAATATACAAGATGCAGAATAGGCACAGAATGACAGGAAGTGTGAGCAGGATTGAAACAAGCTAAAAATTGCAATCCTTCTCTGCTAGAAAATGGAAATCCATGTACAGAACTCATGGGAACAGTTAGGGAGTATTCAGGAAGCTTTGGAAAGCTCTGCCTTACACAAACTTAAATGTAGCCTAAATTTTGCCTGGTTTCTCTGTAGGAGGTGAAAAACACCCAGCTTGAATAAAGAACAAGACAAATCTATTGACTACAGAGTAGACATAGGAATTTATTGCTGTTCTGTTTCTCTTCCCATTCATCAGCCAAGATTTTCCTAACTGGCTGCATTAACAGTGTCACTAAGCATTTTGTGGAGGTTTTAAATGACTCAGGGATTTAGGCCTCAGTAGAATTGCTGTCTAAGTCTGTGCCCTCTGATCTAGATGATGTGGGAAACATTTGCCTAGTAACCCAAAGATTACATTGCTTTATGTCAGATTGTCAGTAAATAAGTTTTGTATGACTGTTTAATTAAAGAGAAAACATTTGATAATTTAACTTTTTTTCCCCCTATAATAAAACTTCCTCTTCTTATAAATCCTCCTCTTATAAATCTGTGAATCCTCTTCTTATAAATCTTCTTATAAATCTAGGCTATCAAAGTCTGCATGGAGCACAGAGGTGGAACCTTCCATGTATTAGTTACTCGCTGGGTCCTTCCTTTCTTTCTGTTTAATAATTGATAGGCAAAATCGTTCCTCCTACTTCTTCCCTGTAGTCAATAGCGTGTCATCCTCTGCTGTCATCTCAGGTCACCTTCCTGAACTGCTTAGATTTAGGAGTCAAGTTTGGTATAGACAAGTTAAAACTTTTGATAGTAGAAAGAGATATTCATTTAATATGCTGGTTGCTAATCATTATCAGCCCATTTTGAAATGAGAAAGTAGCTCGTATAGGGAATCGGTTAATTTCCCTAAGCACATTTGGGTCTCACTTGCTTTAAAGACGTGCTCTTAGCTTGATTTTTCTCTTTGGGTTTGGGGTCTTTAACATTTCCTCTTCTGTTGCTTGTGGTTTCATTGTAACATTATTCTTACTGCTTTTCCTCTTCCATCTATTTCGCTTTCTACTCCACAAGAATACTGTAGTTTTTTTGGACGTCAAATGGAACGACAAAGGGAAAAAAACCCCACAATTCCTTTTTTCAAACTATGAATAGTCTTCCTTTAAAAAAAAAAAAGTTCTGGTTCATCTGTAGCCAAGTTTATTGGAAATGACAGCTCAAAAGTTCAGTGAGTGAGTGAAGTTCCTAGAGATCAGAAGGCCTCTGCTGTTTCTGCTGTTTCCAGGCCTCAATACAAGGGCACCTTTTGGAAGTTTCAAGGTCAGCTGTAGGTCTATTATTATGTTGAATGGAAAGGAAATAATTTTGCACTTGTATCCAACTTCTTGTCATCTTTCTCCTTACCCTACTTGGCTTCTTTGTAGTACTTGAAGGCCTCGGCTCCATCTCTTTTGGCCATTGTGAATAGTTTGATTGGTGTTGGCCATGTTATCCCTTCTTTCCTCTTTGTAAAAAGCAAATGATCATGTTGCATTGAAGAAATCATTATTGCCATCAAAAAATATGCCTTAATTTTCACCTTCCCTGAAAGTTTCAACTTCTCATCAACATTTCAGAAGGAAGTAACTGTGTTGGTTTTCAGTAACTCTGAGGAATCCTACCAGTTCTGATCCACACTTAAGATAAGTCATAGCACAGAGACCACTTTGGACAAAGGATGCACTGGTCTTTTCCTTTGATTTTTTTTTCCCCCTCTTTGCTCCTTCTGGTTTTTTTGAAGCATTTGTTCAAGTCCCCTGAAGTGAAGGCACAGACGTGAATCTGTACAACGTTCCATTAACTAACCACGTCTCCTGCCTGGCAACATGGAGCACTCTGGGACCAAAATTGTGTATGTTATGCCCAGAGTTGTAGCTTTGTCTTCCTATGAAGGACTTAGCCTGGTGTGTTGGAACCAAGCATTTGCAGGAAACCCACCCACAAATATTTTTTCTCAAACATCTCCTGGCAGCTTCTCCTTCTTCTGTGCCCTGGAGAATATTGCTATCGTGGGTACATTAGACTGGCTCAGCCCTGTCTGACTCAAACACAACATCCTTTCAGCAACATGCTCCTTGTCCTACCCCCCCTTTTCCTGATTCACAGCAAAGATAAATGGGACACCAGGACGGGTCCCTCTGAGTTACTGTTTCTGCCAGTGACTGGTTTTAAACCAGGGCTGGGCATTTCAAATGTAACTGCTGTTAGGCTCTAAAGCACCTTCTGTGTTTTGCTCGGCACATGGAGCACTTCCTTAACCACTTGGGGTTGTAGATGGTCACTGAGATTGAACGTGGGATCACAGAGCACCTTCAGCTCTTACCTCTGATGAACTCCTTGGCTTTTATGGAATTACTGCTAATTGACACCCGTGTAACATGGATAGGGACTGGAGCCTTCTCGCATCCCAAAAACACTAGAATGATTCTCTCTTCAGAGAGAAAAAGCACATAGTGCTTTTCATGTGTTATACCTAAAATGCACTTTACATTTGTCTTAAAACCAAGGGCCAAAGGCACAGTTAAAGTCTGATGGGTTTTATTTACAGGTCAAAGGGAGCAACAGAGAAAAGAGTATTTACAGAGAGAAGGAACTGTGTGAGGCACTTGCCTGGCAATAGCAGTCGTCTCAAGTAAAATGATGGGAGGTGCCTTTGGGCAGCTTTGGATGTACATGCTTATGACTATCTGCCACTTTTATGCTGCAAGCAGCAATGGCAACACCTGATCTCAGGCACTGCAGTGTCATAAGGAGTTTACTATTCAGAAAGATATGAGAAGGCTCTATAATTTTTCTAGGAGAAAAAGGAATAATGGCACAAGCTCAGACTGGTGGGTGAGTTTAGTGCCTACTCCTGACCAGCCCAGAGTGGTTTGGCAGGTGTGAGGAAGTCACATTAGCTCCCAGCTACATATCAAGTGGATTTTCAAAGAGCTTTTGATGACTTATAAAACAGAACATGGTTTGGGGGTTGAGTATTTATCTGAGCAGCTGTCTCCCTCTGTATGGGTCTAAGCACTATTTGACATCATCTAAAGCTGTTTTATTGGCCATTCCAAAACAAACACAGCACAAATAGGCTTAACACCTTTGGAAGGCAACTGCTTAGTTATTGTGTGGAATTCATTTTGGGCTGGGGATCTGTAAAGCTGAGTCAATAGGCTGATTTGGATCTAAGCCATGAGCTTACCTCTTAACCTGCACTTTTTCCTTCTTTTAATAGACCTTTTTTTCAAACCACATATTATTGTGCCTTTATTGTCAACTGCCCTGTATACATTTGCATGAGAAATACCACAGGCTCTTGCTTTGAGTTGACACAGTCTAAGAGTTGGAAATAAAACCTGTACTTCTTTACCCCCTCTCTCTTATTGCTGTACAGAGGGATACTCTTGAGCTGCTGACTTAAAGATCTGGAGCTCTTTCACATCCTTAGAATCCACTGGCTTCAGTGGAAGAACAGACCATTGGATGGCTACATCATTTTCCCTTGAGGAAACTGTGCAGTTGCTTCTCTCCAAGTCCTCTTTGTCTTTTGTGCAGCTGCTGCTGAATTTCTGCTGGGTGCTTTGCTGATGATACCAGGGGCTCTGGAGTCTTCAGCTTATCAATAGCCTGCATTAAGCTGCCACCACTTTTAGAACAGCCTGTGCAATGACTGAGAGGATTGACACAAGGATGAAGGTTGTCTGGCCCAAGGTCTGCTCAGGTCAGACAGATACTAACAGGAAGGAGGAAAGGTCTGGTGAACTGGAAGCAAAAGGCATCAAATGTAGCTGAATCCTTCCTTCCTTTTTGCTGCTTCCATGATCTTAAATCTGGTGACATGGAGTATCCCAATTTCCTTTCCTAGGGTCTTCCTAGGTAGCATTTTCTATCTGGGCTTACAGGCAGTGTCAAGACATTATTTTCTTATGAAGCATGGTCACTTCTTGTGTTTCAGAGTGGCTGGTGCACTTTGAAGAATTTAAACTCAGCCTAAAAGTTTCAGACTTTGCAGACCTAAATCTCCATCTAGAAAGTCAGGTTCATATTTAGAAGGTGCGTGTTTGTTTTGCTGTTTTAATTTACCAGAGTTTCCTTGTGGCATGCCCTGAGAGACTTCATGTTATCATGCTTTGAGCTGGCAGCTGGTCAGGAGAGCACTGTGAGAGTACCTCAGTGTGTTCATTCTCCTCTGTTTCCCTGATAAGAGTCATAAATTCCCTTGTATTTCTTTATGACTCTTGGAAAATAAGAGCAATATTCTGGTATTATTTCCTCAGAAAAGAACAGACCCTGGGGTCCTTGGAACAAAATTCAAGGAAAAAACCCAAAGATTTTGGGTACTTACCTTGAAATACCCCTAATAGCCGAGATAGTGGAAAATAAACCCAGGCAGAGCTGTGTGGTTCTGCACAAAAATCGACCATCTGAAAAAAACAGGCTCTGGAAACTGAGTGCTCCATAAAAGGGAGTCATTCCCAAACTTTCTGGAAGTCTCTGACAGTGTAATGTTATAAAAACGGGACCTGTCAGTTTGTCTGTGGGCTGGGTAGGGTCTGCATGTGACCTCCATTCCTGGATCATCTCAATACCTTAGGATCTTTTACACTTTTTATGTTCATGGGGCCAGATTTACACAACCGAATGACTGATAAAATCAAAAGAATATAACCAGTTCCCTGACTAAAATGGTCTCCAATGAAGTCTTTGCTTGCATTTCTTCTAAAGTCACTTTTACTTGGATTCTGCAAAGTGCAACCAGAATCCCCCCAAACGGAGCACAAGAACATGCACCAGAAGAGATACGTGACCTCTTCACCTTGTGTTCCCCCACATGGCTGCACTTACAGTTGCCACAATGCCACTGCATTGGCTCTTATAAATGATTCTGCCACCCCAGCCCATGATTAAGTATTGCTGTTATAAACCAGGTACCTCTCATGTTAATAACAACATCTGTTAACTAACAAATTGCTCATTAACCAAGAGTAACAGTGGATTTCACCAGATTACAGCTCTGCAGGTCTTTTACGAAAGAGCTATCAACAGACTATTGTGCCCTTTTTTCCTAAAGATTCAAAGTAATTTTGTTTTTAGTACTGAGTTTCTTAAGGCAGTGGTTATCCCACACACTTCAGTATTACTTAAAAGCACTGTAAGATGATATTTTAAAAGAACAGGTACTTTCCCTTACTATTTTACAGAAAAAAAATGTCTTTTCTATATGCTGCCTTTGAACAGATTCCTGAACAATGCACCAAAACTCAGCTATAAACACACTACTGTCATATAATAGACCCTATACTTTACAATACCTACAGGGAATCCCTTTTAAAAGGCTATAACATACACTAGTCTTTTTATATGATTGAATCATATAAAAATAAAAATTGATAAAAAATAGTAATAAATCTGGATTTTATATCATGTACCAAGCAAAGTCTAAATTAAACTACTGTATTAAACCTTCTATGAAGTAGACCTAATTAATTAAAAACACCAGGGTTAAGCAATTTAGCCATCAATCTCTTAGCTTAAGTGGGGGATGAGGTACATATGGTAGCTTACTGAGGAAGGAAAATGAAAGACCTGTTCTCTCCAGACTCACATTGACATGATCTAGGGGAGGTTAAATATGAGCTGCTATTCCCAGGGAGACATCTCCTACAGTTCCTGCAGCAAGATGACTTTCCCAAAGCCCTCGGCAAGTTGGAGTGTGCCACTTATCTCCTGTTTCCAGAACAGTGAGTGCGACAAAGCCGGCTCACAGTGCCTCGGAAGGAGTCAGAGGTAGATCGAAATGGCAGTGGTGCCATGGCAGAGGGAATACCTGGTGAGTTCAGGCTAGCCAGTTACACTGCTGATGCAATGGAGCTTTCCAACACTCCCAGGAAGGAAAAGGAGAGGGCAATGTTCAGTTTCTCTCCAGGGGTGGGTCCTGGCCATTGCTCTTGTATGCTGGGCACCAGGCCTGAGTGTGATACTCACATTGAGAGAGGAGCAGGAGTGGAAAGTGGACAGCAGTGCCCTTTTTTGGAAGGTAACCACAGCAGAAAGGCAGCCCGGTGGTCATGTTACATGCATGAGGGAAGGGAGACACGGAAGCATGAGGCTGTAGGTAGAGGTTGTGATGGGTTCTCCCTTTTGGCAGGGGCTTTCTGTTCAACCAACTTGGCTGCAATGCAAAGATGCACCCTTAGGAGTAGCAAAGATCCCCTTATCAAGCCCAGGAATTAAGCTTGTTTGAAGGATCTTGAAGACAGCAGGTGTATTTGTGGTTGGAGATGCACTTCAGAGTTCAAGTGGCATTGGGAACCCTCTGCATAATGTGAGCACACTTGATCTGAGCTAGTGGATATAGGCAGCCACTGGGAATTGTGTGGTGGCTCTTTGTAGAGGAAAGCCCAGACCTTGAAGATCTTGCTCATTATTTCTTACTCATCCTGTATCCAAGCAAACCCTTCATTCTGTAGAGAAGAGTGAAAATAAAAAAGGACCTTGAGGCTTGGCCTCCTATAAAAAACAAGTTTAGAGTCACTTGGCTCTCAGCGATCCTTTAAAAGAATATATTTTGTAATAGGTGCTCTTACAGACTTTGGGCTGTTACCTCAGGATTGTTATGGATCTAGCATCCTAAAATCAATACTGCCTAAAGGGGGTTCCAGGGACATCAGCTAGGTCCATAGGAGAAGGTGGGGAAAATGTCCAAACTCAATAAAGAGAAATAGGTCTTCTTGAGCATCATTCAATCCACTTACAATTTTAATTGTCTCCTGGCACTGTGTCTCTCTCTTCTTTGCCTGCACAGGAAGCAAAGAGTGACTGTTGCAAATTTGGGGGAACATTGCACACAATGAAAGCTGATAGAACTCTGTGATGAGGACTTGAGTTGCTGTTTTTGCAAATATCACAAACTTTTGAAGTGAATTCAGCACACAGAAAATGCATTTATCTGAAAATAGTGCCTGTAAGTCCCCTTTCAGTGTTACATAACTTCACTGCTGGCAAATCCTGGTAAATAAAAAATAAAAGTGTTACCAGTGCAGCACTGGTCTTTTGCATTTATAAACAATGAAGCCGGAAGAGAGGGATCAACAGAACAGTCTAAATATGTATCTTAATGTGTCTGCAGGGACCTCCACAAAAAGTCACTAAGATAAGGGAGTTCTGACATGACGCAGAGAGCCATGAAGGAGCTACTTTAAAAAGCAACAATACATTCGAATATTCAGAACAAGCACTGAGCAGTAAGTCAAAAAGAAAGTACTACCCTCAAATCTTCTGCAGCTTAGAGCTAATTAGACCTATGCCTCAGAATGCCCAAGCCTTGTGCAATGTGGCAATGGTAATGATAATTATATTTTCACTCTGTGTTGGGCTGTGAGTTATATGTGTATATCCTATAAATGCTAATGGAAGCTATGCATGTAAATCCCCTCCTCAACGAGGTGAGATTATGCCCTGATGTATCTTAAGTAGCATGTAAATGCAGCAATTGGGGTAGCAACTAGTAGAGACTGGAAAATGCAGGGCTTTGCAAACCTCTAAAGGGAAGCGATAGCTGTGTGGCCAGGCTGCTTATGGGGAAGGTGGAAAGGGACGACCTGGAAACCTGGAATTTCCAGTGGTCAGGTTGATTTTCTTAGCATGAATTTCCCATCAAACATAACCAGCAGTAATGATAGAAACTCACTATCAATTTCCCGTATGTAAGGATTTTATCTGCATAGGTACACACCATTATGCATTTCTAAACTATCTGATATGTGTCAGGACTATAGAAGGTTAGACCCATTGTATGCAATCTATTGAGGCCAGTCATGTTACCTGCACTGCAAAAAGTTAGCATTTCTGATTGCATGACCGTTCCTCCCTCTCAGCAGCTTATTTGCAACCTGAAGACTAATAAAAGTGGTCTTTCAGTGCCTAACCAGCCAACTGTGCCCATAATGATACAAATAATACATACAAATGAGATAATGATGTGCAAGATGACATTCTCTCCTCTGTCCTGCAGTCTGCTGGCTGTAGGACCAGTCACACATTATATTAGTTCTGCTATCCACTGACTTGTACCTTGATGTACAGTGTCTCCAGGTTCTTGCAGCTGGAGACTTTGGGCATGGCTCTGTAGCAGTCACTTTTCTGAGAAACACGCAGGAAATTAGACCTTCCACTTTCCCCATCTAGTGTCAGCTTTCCCCAGCCTGTGCAGAACAGACACAGATCTGACCTGCAGCAGGGCGAGTCCAAACTCAGATGATCCTGAACTGCTCTTCAGTAGAAGCCTGTCCCAAAGTGACTGACAAAGAGCAGCTGCCAAGGGAGGCAGGGGAGAAATTCCCCTTGCTGGAGAAAGTCCCAGCAGCAAGGACCTAAATCAGAGCCATGTCAGTTTGTCACATCATCCTTTGCAACATCTGAGGGTTCATGAAGTTTCCAAGCTTTCCCTGGTATCTGGCCTCCAATGGGAGAGCCAGAGCAGGGTTGACATGTTGGGGTCATGCTGTCTTGGTGATCACTGCTGAACTGATGGCAGGGGTCTTGTCTCCTCTCCTGCTAAATGCTTCCCATTAGGATGAGCCCACTGACCTCAGCAAGGCAATTTTTCTGTGTTTGATATGAGTTTGAGGGGTGTCAGGCTCAGAACCTGGTTAACAATAAATAACAGCAAAACACATATGGGAGGCTTCATGACCTGGATAAGGACTTTGCTGCAGTGTGCTCTGAAACCCTCAGCTTTGGGAAGTTTGGACTGAAGCAGAACAAGAGGGGAGAGGCTAGATTTTCTTTTGGAAGTGATCCTTCCTACAAAGAAATGAGTATCAGCTGAATGGCACAAATGAATGCCAAGGAGAATGGTCCTAAGCAGCACTTGAATAGTAACCTCTCCCATTCTGCCCCTTTCTTTGTATTATTCTGCTCTTATTCTAAGCATTTATTTACTGATTATGAGAAAAAACACACGACCTCACAGGACCCCCAGCAGGTGCTCACAGCCTCCATGGGCTCCTCGAACAACCATGGTATTCTCTCCTTGCCTTATTATGGTCCTTTCTTGAATGTGGGAATGTAGAATTCAGACCTGCTGGAGTATTTGGGGGGATTGCGAGATATAAATAAGCCAGCTGGGGCTTCAACCCACCAGCTCAGCAACATTATATCGTGCTAGTCTTTGTTTTCACTGTATCACCTATTTTTCGGACCAGCGGTATAACCAAGTTGTAAACTGCACACCTTACAAATCAGTCTATCCTGACATTGCTGGAGCGTTCATTACAAGCTGTAAAAAAACACTAGCAAGGAAGGTTTCAGTTCTGCAGCCCAATTTTCCATTGCAATAACCCAATTAACTGGTGTGTGTTTGTTTTACAAAGCTCTAAGCTACAATAAACCATGCCGATACACAGGCTGCAGAAAGCTTCGTAATTAGGACAAGGTGTACAAATTAAACCACTCTTTTTAAACTTCAAACCAGCTAACTTCTGACATACTGTACTGCTGGGGCTTCTGGGACTAAACCCAATTAACATCTTAGTATTTTATAAGCATCGTTTTAATTGCATTTGTATGCAATCTTCTCTCCAAGAGCCTTTCAAGGTGCTAGCCCTCGTTCAGATTTTATTACTTTAGTGATTTAAATCTCCTCTATCTGTGCTTCCCGTTAATAATGACTAGTGCTACTTCAAATGCTGGCCCAACATAAAACTGAGCTCTCCAAAGAATTATACTTTAAAACAGTTACATTTAACTTTATTATTACATTTTTAATTTTTTTTCTCCCTCTGTTTGAACATTATGCCTTGAACCATTTTATCAAGCTGTCAGTGCAGTAAGTGCTGGAAGAGTGAATGTTTTACTCCTCGGTGCTTTGCTCTGGCACAGCCTCTTGGCCTGCACATGACTCAGTCTGTGCTGCACAATATTGTCGTAGGAAAAGAGCTTTTCTAGGAGCAGCTTAATGACTTGCACATCCATGGCTTTTCAACATGTGGGAGCTGGTGGGGAGGTTTAACTCTATGAGTGACAGCCAAACCAATCCCTCAGGCTGAGCTGCCTTTGGCTTTTTAAGGACAAGATCCACCCTACTTCCTTGTCCATCGGAGGCGAGTCCTGTGAAGTTTTACTCAAGTGAGCACTTTCAGTGGCTGTAATGGGATTGCTCAAGTTTGGATGAACTGGGCCTCGATGGGAGCAGTGGAACATTCCATGGAAAATCTGATGAGCTCTAAAGAATGTCGATTCCCATCACTGTAATTTCTCTCTGTATAAAATTCCCACAAGTGCTCTGTTTTGTTTTATGTATCTGCTTCTTTGGAAAATGACCTGCATTTCAAAGATCAGGTAGGATTTGAACAGGGCTGTAGAGGCAATAAATAGTGTAATGGAACTCCCTCAGCCCAATTAATAAAATAATATATAAGAAGTGTTCTGAGATTCTTTTTTTCAGCACATTGCTATACTGTTTTGCATTTTTCCAATGAAGGAAAAAGGAAACAGGAATGTGTTGGATCTTATTGAAATTATGAAATGAATAAAATGTTTATTTTAAAACACTGGCAGTCAAGCTCAAAATATTTCCTCTGAAAAATGCAACTTAGGGTGAATATAGGCTAATGTTGCTCTCTCTCATTTAGGATTTCTGTTATGTGGATACAAATATTGGGTCTTAAAAATGCAGACGGTACCTCCTGAAATATTTTGAACCTTTTCACTTGATTGAGTGTCTTGTCAAACAAAACTGGCAGCAGATCTCTTGGAACTGCCTGAATCTATGCAGATACGATTTCTATCATGCCCTTATTATGTGTAGTCCATAATAAGGATGAGCATGTATAAATCATTTCTGGCTGGCACTTAGGATGCAATACTCAAAGGAGAAAGGCATTTCTGTCTTCAAATGTCTAGCAATTTCTGATATTATACAGTAAGTCTCCCCAGAACCATACAATCCTCAATTCCATGCAGCCCTCTTAGGAAAGAATGAGACTTTCATATCTTCCTTGCGAGAGCCACCAGTGAGATAAGAATTGTGCGGCTCCGACGTGTGCTGTGCTCCAGCCAGGGTGGCTCTATTGAACTTCCATTTGCAAAGCCCTCGCTAACAAAATTGCACAGAGATGAAGGATTTTGCCTCTATCATCCCTATATGCAATTATCTATGAGTAAGCATTGCTTTATATATAGTAGATTATATATGTTATAGGAACACATTTCCCATGGAATGTTCTTCTATGTGCACACCTATAATGTGCACTAAAATAAACACATATATTGTATAAATGGGTTTGTGTTTTCTCAGCAGCGATAATCCAGCCAAGCTTTGGTGCTGTAAAATGTAATAGTGTATTAAATGATAGATGATCCAAAAAGTTCTAACAAATCATGCCATCCACAGAAACAGAAATGCAGAGAGCTGGTCAAAACTAAAGAAGGCATTTTAAGAAAACACTATAAAAAGATATATGTTGTCTCTTTTCCAGTACTGAATTTATAGTTCTTTTATGCTCCAACTCTTAAAAAAAATATTTCTCTGCAACATGTTTCAAAAAACTCCCCATATCTTTTCCAGATCAATTTTTCAAGTTTCTTTCTTTTTTTTTTTTTTTTTTTAATAGGCCTTTCCAGGAGGAAAAGATGGGATTTGGAAAACAAATTTTAAAATAATTTGAAACATCATTTTGATCAAATCTTTATTAACAGTATCAGCAGAAACAGACACAGTGAATGCCAAGGCAAATGGATTATGTTAATTAAGTTAACAATTTTTAATGAATTTTTTTTTTCAGGGAGAAAAGGTGATTTTTTTTTCTATGAAGAGCATTTTGTACAAAATATTTCAACCACTCTATAAAAACATAGAAGACTAGGTATTTTCTGCAAAATAGTTCTTCACTGCAAGATGATGAATGAGATCTTTAGTATTATAGTTATACTTAATAAAATGTTTATTTGTCAGGCTTTATACATTTTATATCTGATTCATTTATACAGAAATACATACATTATAGTGGAAAGATATCTATATCGATATTTTATTTGACATATACTGGTTGTTTTCTAATATGCATCAACTAGAATTTTTCAATGAAGAATATAGTTGTTGGGAATTTGAAAAGCAGAGGGCATTTTAGACCAGGAGTTCAGTGTGTGGAGCTGTCAGACTTGATATCCCTGAATTTTAGGGGAATTGGAGCACCTTGTTCCTACGGAGGTTGTTCTAAAGGGGACTAATGTCTTTTGGGAGCTGAGCTCTAGGGAATAAGGGGCAGAGAGCAGGAGAATATTTTATGCAAAAGAACCGTCTGTCGAGAATGGAATAGAAAATTACACTTCTTTAATGACAAGCTTTTTGTAAAATATGGGGAGCCACTGGGAAGGATATTATTCTGTTTTCTTTCTTTCTGTACAGTGGAAAATAAGAGGTGTCACAGTGAGTTATCACGTGCAGTGACCACTAATGCTCCTGTTTAGTGTACAATTGCCTGCCACATTACACACAATCACATGTGTCATTATATTAACTGGGTTTATATACTGTTCACCTGACTTCACCTGGCAGGGCTCGCCTAATTATAGGAAAAGGAAGAAGATCCTTTGGCTAAGGGAGGTTGCTTGTAACTCTGATTTGTCTCCATTCAAAATGATGGGACAACATAAAACAAAATAAAACATTATTAAAACTAACACTTTCTTCCAAACCTGTCAGAAGTCAGATCCAACAGTCGTTCATGCCAGTCTGGTAGGTGCTGGATCAGGCCCTGACCTCCTTTGCCTCCCTTGCAGGATCAGCAGATAGAGAACCAGCAAATGAAAGGAAAGCTGCAAGGTTCCCACAGCAAATCTGTCTTTATCGGTGTATTGCATAGGTCTGAGTGCAATTTTGATACCACAGCGATAAATAAATATGAGCAAATTAATTTGCAGTAATTGACAGAACAATTACCAAAGCTCTGCAGTTGCAGAGTCTTTGTTCCTGGTGGCAACAGAACCCAAAGTCACTTTTAGATCTCAGGTTTAATTTGCAGCTAAAGAGACAATCCTTTGTGTGCAAGCTAAGGCAATTTTCTGGGAAGTCACTAAGATACAGTAAATGTGGAACTCGATAATACCATTTCTAGAGCTCCTTTTCAGAAAAAAACCTTCACTTTCATGGGAGTAAGAAATGCCAATAAGGGCATTCTGGGATTTGAGCTACATTTCAGGCTTTGTGGGAAAACGAGAAAAGCAAAAATGAGTTTGGTGATGCAATACTTGCTGGGAATCAATATTCAGCTCCTGCTGTGCACGGTGTGAGTGTGTGCTGATGGCAGCTCCCTGATCTGGCCAAAACCCCCTGTGCTGCCCTGGGATCCACAAAGCACCACAACCAGCCTGGGGGAGACAGGGCATCCCCAGCTGCCTCTCACAAACAAACACTCACTGTACAAAGTGCAAAGGAATCTCTTCCCGTGGAGCATATGATTTTATCATACTTTTAAACACCAGGAACACAGCATGTGAAATATATTGGAAAACACCATGAGGGACAAATCCAGAGCAATTGATGTTTTCACTCCTGTTTCCTCCAGAATTAAATGTAGTTGGCAATTTCTACACTACAAAGGAATCTGCCATGGCATGTTCAGTTCTATGGCAATGGTGCTTTGACTGCAGCTCAGATAAAGCAGAGCTCAGTCTCATTTCTCCTGTAAGCAAGTACTGCATGTGAGGACACTCAGTTTCCAAGAACTCCAGATATCCTCCCTCTGCTCAGCAAGTGTCAGATGCAGCTCTGCCAGTGTTGTTACTGGAGCATTTGGGGCTTCTCTTTACGAGAAGGCAGAGGAAATGAACAGCAAAATATTGGACAGGAAGGAGAGGTGCAGAGGAGTTGAAAAGCCTGACTACAGTGACCTGGAAGGTGTGTGGGAGAAGCAGCAATGGCCAGTGCCAGTGCTGTGGATTGTCTTGCCTATCAAGAAGCCCTTACCTGCATTTTCCCCAAGTCTCTATTGTCTGGTCATCTGGCTCTTGTTGTGTAGCTCTGGCTTAGCAGCAGCAGTGAAATGCCTCAGCGAAGTGCCCTGGCTCCCCGAGGTGTTGACTGGTTTGTGTTTCCAAGTGTTACTTTAAGAAACCCAGAGAAGCTGAAGTGTGAAAGTTTTATGTTACATGAGAGAAGAGGTCAGCCGGCATCTCAGTTAGGAAAGAAACAGTGAGTGTGTTTTATTTCCAAAGCTGATGGTGAGAGCTTCAGAGCCACTCTTTCAGCCAGGGACTTTGACCTGGGGCTCTTCAAGAAGGGAAGAGGGAGATGCAAATGAGAATTTTCAGCCTGCTACAATGCTTGAGTTTCCAAGGATGAAGATGGACTTTGGAAAGGTCATTTCATCCAGTGCTCGTGACTGTGCATATACAAGGCTTGCCATGAGCTTCAGCTGTCTTCAGTGAGGTGTAAAGGATGGTTTCTTTCTTGTGTGACAAGCAATGATGAAATGTCGTATTTGGCTCTTCAGGCTGTGAAATGTACTGGTGGGTTACCTGGTTTGTAGTGGACTCAGGCAGAGATACTCAGTCACAAGGTGGGTAACCCATCATTCCATCCCAGTAGTGTGTCAACACCCTTGGAAATGAATGAATCAACTTTACCCAAACTCCATTTGGGGTGAAGAACAGTGCAAGAAAACGAGAAAAAGGGAGATTCAACTGTCTTTGGTGGCTAATACTAGGCTTGGAAAAAACACCCCTGCTAACTGTTCCCTGGAGTGGGCGGGAGTCAGGGCAGTTAACTTGCTCTGCTACTGTGTTAAGAACCTACAGTCATGAACCAAGAAAGGCAGTGGGAAAACGTACACATCTGTCAAAGGTACTTCCCTGCACTGCTGAGGCACCATCTCTGAGGTACTACATCCCATCCTGGCAGGAGTGACAGAGAGAAGAGCCAGACCGTGCAAGGCATGGGACTATCTGCACCCTTGTTTCATGTTTGTTTTTTCTTTTAAATGTACCTCTAATTTCTGAGGCAAGTTTTTATGAAACAGCAATTCAGTGTTTGAAATACCTAAGAGAGTCTTTGTAGCTCCTCTCTAAACTTAGTAGGCTCTGCAGCCTGGGGAGGCCTGAGCTTTCTTTCTGTGAAATTATCCCTCCCTCCCTCACACATTATTCTCTTCAATATTTGTATGAACTACAAAATACTCAGTTGAATTCACACTGGGCCAAATCCAACACCCACAAACTCAACGAAGAACCAACCACCTCTTCATCCTCACTGAAGATGGCTTGGCTCATTTGAAATGATTGGCAAGTCACTTTACCTTGTTCTCATGGAGGGCACAGTTCATCTGCTCGATGATTTTTTTTCTTTTCTAATAAATGCCTATTCTGACATTTCTTGCCCTCCCTCTGCTGCATCAGGTGCTGGTCACAACAAGCTCCTGAAGCAGATGACCCCACAGCTATGCTCTGTCCGGTGGCTCCCGCACACCTTCAGATGCTCAGGGGAGGCAACAACAGCCAGAAAAGAAAAACAAACGTGAGAAAGATGTCCTGCAATGAAGCATCTCTGTCAGGGCGACGGGTGCTGGAGTGGAGCTGGAACACGGACTGTGAGACGGGATGGGACATGGACTGTGACACGGACTGCACAGGGACTGGGATATGAGCTGGGACACGGGCTGGGACACGGGCCGGGACACGGGCCGGGACACGGGCTGGGACACGGGCTGGGACACGGGCTGGGACACGGGCTGCGGGCGATGCGCGGGGGCAGCGCTGCGGGGCTGAGCCGGGTGATACTCACAGCATCTTCATCCTCCCGGAGACCCCCGGCGCGGGGGATTCGCAGGCAGGACGGTCGAAAAGCGTCCTGGTGGGAGGTTTTGGGGCGGCGGAGCCCGGCTATAGATGGCGCTGGCAGCCCAGGAACAGCCTCGCCGGTCCGGCCGCCGCCACCGGAGCGGCCCCGGCCCCGCTCCCCGCAACCACCCCCGCCCCAGAACGTGCCCCTGAATTATGTATGGGTTTTAATAGATTGTGTCACACATCTGAAGTTATAGGGATTTGATATAAACCCACCATGCAGTAATTATGAGTGTAAAATACATTTGGGGGAAAACATTTTGCAGAGTTGCCAAGACTAACAGCTTACAAATAAAGCCCCATTCCTGCGCCGGCCCCCGAGCTGCGCCCTGGAGAATTTACACATGTATTTGAAATGAAACAATCCTCGTATCTCTGTGTTTACTAGGGGTAAAAAAACCCCAAACCCCTTCCTTCCATAAGTCCTTCTATAAATATGTTCCTGGCACTGGGCAGTTTGCAGGCAGACAGAGGCTGCCGGTCTTTAATGTGAAGTAATGTAAGGTTTTTAAGAAAAGAGTTGGCTGTTGGAATTAATTGGTGTCTTATTTTTTCCGGCTGGAGCTGCTGTTTGCAAGTGAAAGCCGCTTGAGGAGTCCTGCATCGAAAATTGGGACTGTGAATGGCAGCTCCCACAGCATTACACTGGCAAACAGGAAAGAAGGCAGGAAAGAGGGAGACAGGAGAGTTGGAAGGTAGAGAGGGAGAAAAATGGAGACAGGACCACTGAGAAGGATTTAAAATCAAAAGAAAGTGAATGGGAGAGGGGAAGAAAAGGATGAAAGTGGGACAGAGAGGTGAGGGGGAGAGAAGAGAGGGCATTAGAGAAGAAAAGAGTGAGATGAATGAGCCCAAGGGAGGTGAGGCTGAGCTGGGAGCAGAGGCAGGGACAGCGATCTTACAGGAGATGCTCAGGGATGCTCCATCCTTAGTTGACTGAGACCAGGACCCACCATTTTGAAAGCAAATATGTGCTGTTTGATTTCCCCACTTTGTAGCCTATAAATAAACAGCAACCATGTCTGATGCAGAGGATGGATGCAACAGTGTGATGTTCAAACCACAGTCTGTTTAATCCCGTGGTATTCATAAGAACTTTCAAAGATATTTGCAAAAGGAAATAAAAACCCCCAAGTTTACAGTCAGTCAGCTCACGTGCAGCCATATTTTTAGAGATGTGCAATGAGAAAAAGGGTGAAAATCACAGGTAGAAAATATCCCACAGTGAGGAAGAACTGGGGTTTGGGATGAGACCACGCTTTTGTTTTCTGTCCTCATGGCTTCCTTCACCAAACTTGCCAGTCTGGTGTCACAGTTACTCAGAGCTCAGGATCTGTTTGTTGGATGCTCATTGAGCGGACAGAAGTAACATGAGGACATGGGGCAGTCTGAAACCTGCCTGTACTTTATATTTGAGATTCAGGCAGGACTTTGGTGGTGTCCAGGCATGAATTCCCATGAAACTCCTCTTGTTCCCGGTGCTGAATCTACTGCTGCTGGGGTGTGGCCATTTTAGGTTGAAATATGAGCATGTGCATCAACACACTTCTTACAAAATGAACATATCTTTAAACAGGAAATTACCTGTTTGTTGCAATGAGTTCAATAGAGAGTTTCTTGTTTCCCAGTACATTAAACTGCCTTCCATCCCAATAGGAAATGAAGGATTTCTACAAGGATGCCAAATCCTCCCTGCCACAGTTCCATTTCTTCCCACAGTCTTTACTGTTGGAGGAGGAGGGGAGATAATAAGGAAAGAAAAAGAAGGAGAGGGGAGTCAGATGGACTAAGCATAAAGCAGAAGCTGAGATTGTTTTTTCTGGCCAACATACTTAGTGTTGCTGGTGCATTTGCTGTTTCCTTGAAAGGCCAGTGGGGGGGGCGGGAAAAGAGATTAAGGTCATCAAGATAATACAAAGAATATTCAAACTGGAAGCAGAGGGGAAATACAGTAGGTCTGTTTTTCCAATAGTAAGTAATCAGAGTACAGGAGGATGTAATTTGCAGATTAGGAAAATGAACAAAGACTATAAAATTAACTTTATGACAGAGAGGAGAACAGTCCATTTGAAGCGGGGAATAAACCAACCTCCGTAAAGCTTTATGGCTGATACAATCAGTATGTTGGCTTAAACTAAATAGGAAATATCAGCAAATAATCAACCATGGGGCAGTCTTCAGGCCCTGGTTGTGTTGTAATCTGGATTTGATGTGACATACAACCCAAGTCTGGGATTTTGGGGCAGTGAAACTTCCAGAGATTCCCAGTCCTGGCTCTGTGGGTGTGCTTGGGGGTGGGGAGCAGGAGGGGAGTGCCAATGTGCACCAAACCTTTCACTGACAGCTGTCAGTCACCTGTCCTCTCTTGCTCTGGTGACTTTTCCAAGCAAACGAAGCCCAACTCTGTAAATGTACTTTGTCTACAATGAAATCAAATTGTCCCTCGCACTCCTGCCAGCCTGGGAGCAGCTCAGAGGGTGGATTGGAAACAAAGGTTTTAATTAGCAAGGGGACTACAGGTTAGTTATAGAGCAGGTTGCTGTAACAGGGACCAACCACCTCAGAGTGATTAGAAATGCTGCTCAGCTCCTTTCCTAAGAAACCGTAGACAACTCCAAGGAAAATGTCTCATTTTCCTCACAAGAGGAGCTGTCCTCTTCCCTTGAATTAGTAGGCGCTGAGTTCCTGGTTTGGTCTGAAGGAATGACATTGTCAAACTGGAGTTGAGATTTTTCTGACATAATTTTATATTTCATCTTAATTTTTATTCCCTTCACTGTCATTCTTCTTTCTCCTCCAACTGTTTGGGTTTTTTTTTATTTTTTTTTAAGGTGAAAAGAGGGGGAAAGAGGAGTAACTCACACTTGGTGTATTCTGTTCTTCATGTTATTCATGCCTGGAAATAAATTTTCCAGTAGCCTGTGAGCCTACGCCAAGTTTTATAGGACTCCAATGCAAGCCCTCAAAGGATCTGTAACTCCAGAGCCACATTCTCCAATGGACAACTCTCTTATGTCTCTTTGCTGTTACATTTTCTAGCAGAGAGGAAAGAATACAAGGCAAAATTCCAAATACATCCAAAAAAAAGCAAGTGAGGGGCTGAATGTCCTCTCGTGAAATTGGAGGTAAATAATTAGTAATAGCTCCAAAGGTTTTAATGAAGTTGCCTGGATGTAAAGCTGCTGTGAGCTCAGGAATAAATCTCCAAGGCTGCTTAAAAAGGAGGAAAAGCGAGTTTGCTCAGGAAGCAAGTCTGCTCAAGAATGGAATTCTTGTTTGTGTGACACAGATCTCACAACAAGATGCTCAAATTTAAAGCTTTTTTTCTTTTTATTTAAATTAAGGTGCCTCATTGTGAGTATGATACTGCCATTCCTGGTGTCTATATACTCACTTCAGAAACAGAGAGCAAAGCTCTATAGCTTGGGAAAGGTCAAGTGGCCTCAATAAAACACAAACAGACTCAAACAGTTGCTCAAACAATACCAGACAAAAGTCTAAAATTCCTGAAGAATTAAAGACTTCTTTTGGTAAGAATGGGAAAGTTCTGCTACCAACAACATTTTTTTCAATTTGCTTTATATTTTATGATCCACAGAGTTTTTCCTTTGGTATTAAAAGCACAAGGTGTAAGAAGTTTTGTGTGAACTTCTATTTTCTTGTAATTTTTGGGTTTAGTCTTTACAAAATACTTGTCTTCAGTTTTCTAAGTTGGAACAATTGAAATTCAGGAAAAACCGTTCCCTAACAAATTTTGAATTTCCTCATTAAGAAAGAAAACTTCAAACAAACATTCAGCAAGCTCTGTGAAATCCTATTCAGTTATCAGGGAAAAAAAGGTACAAAAAATAATGTGCGTTTGAAAACGCACAACCTGCTTTCTTTGTGCAAAACTTTCAGCATTTGTGGGACTATATTTAGCATTAAGAAAGTGATTTTGTTTCACTGAAGTCTCAGTAAAAAATTCAGAGCCACTTTTATGGTGGAGATTTTGAAGCTTTGCTAGTTGTGTTTCATTAAACAACCACGCCTGTCACATGGATGTACATCTTACTCCTTTAATGGGTCGTCCTGCCCCTTGTGATTAGCAGAGGGAAGTGGTTTGATATATTTGTCAAATAGAATGTCCTTTGTCAGCCAAAATAAAATGAATTCTCTGATATGCAAGAAGTTAAATACTTTTAGACTGACTTGACTTGGGATCTGACATCTTTTACTAATACTCTTAGGTGGAATCAGTAGTCAGAGACCTTAAAGGCAAGGGCAAGATTTTGAACCATATTTATGCTCTTGAACACTTTTAAAAGAGTGTGTGTGTGTGTATGCACACATATGTCATTGCAGTTATAGCCCCATGCTGGAACTGTATGTGATACTCCAGCTGCAACTCTTCTGAATGCCACACAGTCTTCAGTGCTTTTCACCTCTGCAGCTACCCTGGGAATTAAGAAGGTGTTATTTTCCCCATTTTATAGACGGGAACTGAGAGGTTCGTGGGCAAGTAGGAAGATCATGACAGTGTGAGGCATTAAGCACGGCTTTTCCATGACAAAACTGTGATTGTTTGAGTCTAGTGATCCCAACCGTTGGGCTTGCTCAGTTTGAGGCAAGAAGGGTCATTTAAGAGGCAAAAGAAGTCCCTGCAAAGTTTACCTGCAAGGGACAGACCTTGTCAAAATGAGTAGCAGGCTGAGATGCCCTGGGTGGGTTAGCAGCAATCCTCCCCACTGATGTTGCTGTTGCCCTCCCCAGTGGCTTGGTCTTGCATAGGGATATTCCACAAATGATGGAGCATTGCCTGTCAGAGCTGAGCCAGCAAAACTGATTGCCGCAATCCACAGTTAATCCACCTTTTCTGTAACTGGAGTGGCATTCCCACCCTTTGTGGCTGGCGGAGGTGACACTAACAGTTTGGTCCCTCTGAGGATCAGGGTGGCACTTTGCCCATCTTGGGCTCCACACTGACCCTGGATGCTGCTGTGGCCCGGGGAGGGGAACACAGCCCTGTTTTCTGTTTGGTGGTCTGTGCCTCCATGGGTGAGGTGCCACGAGCCTCCTCTGCTCAGCCCTGTGCTACTCATGTTAGGTGTCCTGGCAAGCAGAACTGTGGCAGTCTAACCCCTCTGCTTGCATTATATTCACATTATTTCTGAATCTTAATGGTGATGAGTTTTCAGAGAAGCAGGTGCTGCTGGTTCTGCTCTTATTTGCTACTTCTGGAAGATGCAGACAGTAAAGGAGGAGGGCTGGGCTGTTGCTGCCTGCCCGAAGCCCAGGCAGGCAGAGCTCACTGCAGCATGCAATATGGCAATTCATAAAACATGACATTCCTGTTGGCAGGACACTGCTGTGAGCCAATTTTACTCCATGATAAAGACTGTGTCTGTCAGGGTTCATCTCCACGTTGCCAGGTCCATCGGACAATCATGCAGGGCCAACTTGTTAAATGCAGGGGTGGAATTGGCTGCAAGCACATGGATACTCCAAGCCTGTGTTAGTGGGTTATGTCCTGGTGCAGGGGCTCTGCACAGCCTGGGTTACACAGAGCCTTATCCTGCAGGGTGCTGGGGGGGATAGCATCATCTAAACCTCTTTGGGAACCAGTCAGCACTGCACTGCCTCCAGGCTTGAAAGAAAAAACTCACTGAGCATTTCAAAGCCAAGATTTTAGGAACAAAACTGAACCTCTTAATTGCATTTTTCACTTAGGAATGTGAAAGAATCACTGTGAACCTTGAAAGTTTGATATGTACCAGACCAGTAAATAGATTTGGCTTTGTTTTTTTAATGTTTTGCATACTTTGTTTTTCAAACTTTCACCAGCTCTGCTTTGTTTCAGTTAATGAAATTCTTCTATTGCAGCACTGGGACTTTTAAAGCATTTTCGTAACCTCCTGTCTTGGTCTCCAAGGTATAAACATTATTTTATAATTAGCCTTCACAACTATGTTATACATTTGAAAAGGAGGGAAAAAAATGTTTTTCCCCCATTTTTATATAGGGGAATTACAGTTTCTATCTGGGGACTGAAAGAATGTGTGTGTATGCGCACACAGAGGAGAGAGAGAAACATTCAATCTGTTGAAATTTCATCTCCTGCCAGTTACACATGAAATCATCGTTTAGGAGAGAGAGTGGGAAATTACTGAATGCATTAGAAAAATCCTCACTCTATCCTTAATGAAACTGCATTAAAATATGATGGGAGAGGGAAGACTTCGGGACATTTGTGCTCAACCAAAAAAAACCCACAGGGAAAGAGCATAGAGTTTTTGCCCCCTATTACATAACTCGGCATCAGCCTCCCCGTAGCTGATACTGATGGGAACTAATTTGTCTCTTGCCCTTATTCCTGCCAATCCCCTATGGTGTTTTCTTATGGCGACTTCATATCAGAATGAAGCTGTCATCAAGGAAACCACATGTGCATATGCACAATCATGTACATGCACTGTGTAATTAAGTCCAAGGGTAAATAATAATATTCACCAGAGTGGGCAGTACTGGAGCAGGGTGCTTCAGGAGCCTCACACTGTGCCTTTGGTGGAGGGTTGGCCTCACAGCTTTATATGGGGGGAAACTGAGTCACAGAAGGGGCAGGGAGCCTCCCAGGCACAGGGAGAGGCAGCGCATCCATCAGTTTCCTGCGAGTGTAGGGAGAGCATCCAGCTTTTTCCATAGGCACCACTTATTAATGCAGTTAGTGATCTTTGAACTCAGGTCCTTTGAAGTCTTTCTGCCAGGTTTATTCTCATCCAGGCAAAAATATTTGTGCAATTACTTGTAGACAGAAAAGCTTCTCCTCCACGTGGCCTGGGATGGATGCACAAGGACTCATACAAAGATCCTTGCCTTGACTTCAGTAAAATTTGGATCTGGTCCCAGCAATTGCTCCAGCTTTTGTTGCAGGGAACAGCCCCACACGAAGGGAATGCCTTGAACCATTTTTGAAGTGTTAGCCTTCCTTGCTGTAATAAGTTTTCAGGACGTTTTCAACACAGAGAATAAATCCATAGGTGAGATGGATTTTGAATTTTCTAACAAACAATGTGCCAAATCTTTCCCAATAGAAATGTCCTGTTGAATTCAGGTGTGTGACAGATGCTTGAGTCATGGTGCAATTCTATAAATTTGGTTGGGTTTGCCTTTTTTTTTTTTACTGTGGAGAAAGATTCTCAGCCAAACCTGAT
Source organism: Acropternis orthonyx (assembly GCA_035583155.1). Taxonomy (NCBI): domain Eukaryota; kingdom Metazoa; phylum Chordata; class Aves; order Passeriformes; family Rhinocryptidae; genus Acropternis; species Acropternis orthonyx. The sequence goes on from JAWWEU010000029.1 coordinate 13,885,202, forward strand.
CTAGAGGAAAGCTTTTACAGATAAAAGAGTAAACCAAGGAGTGGGAATAAGTGGGAATCAAGTGGTTAATTTCTGTTTTCAGCAATCTCATAGGAAAAAAAATACATGTGAGCATGGCAAAATATTAGTCTGTCTCTTTTGAAAGCCTCCAAAAAGATTTGTCTGAAGCGTGCATTTAAATGGGAAGGATACAGGTGTTTTCAGAGCTCTCCGAGCCTGCGAGCAGGCCTGGGGCAAACCTGAGCGCACAGAGTAATGTGAGGAGAAACATTCCTCCATGCTTCACTGGGAAAATGCAAATAGGCTCATTTCCTCTTTTGAGGAGGACTTTAGACAAGGCGCTCCTGCAGCCAAGTAACCTGTTTGGTGTCTTCCCCGCCTGGAATATTACGGTGAGAGGGGAGGGAGCGGCACACGTGGAGCTGACAGCACAAGGACAGGGATGCTGCAGCCAATTCCCTCGCTCTCTTGCACCGCTTATCCGCAAGATTTGTCTGTGCCAGTTTTGCACTGCCCCCTCTGCCCCTCTCTCTGCCAACACCCCCGTGAGCACGTGTTGATCTGCTGTCATTTGGGAACGACTGAAACTTGAAAACGAGTTGCCCAAGTGAGAAGTGCAGCAGAGACCTGCAGTCCCAGAGAGTCCTGCCTGTCACAGAATAAAGCATCTGTGCTTTGCTGGAGCCTGACTGCCTCCTGCTCCCCCTCCTCCCAACCCATCCCTTTCAAGGAAAGGCTCTGAAATATGTTTTGATTTCATTTTGCAAGTAGTCTGCTAAAAACATTTCTTTGCAGCCTTTTCTCTAAGTTTGTTTTCTTTGCTAGTTCAGCCTTTAGAAGAAACAACAACTTTCTTCTTTTTTTTTTTTCCTGTACCCATTAAGAATAATATTTTTTCAAAAGTTTAGGAAGAATCCAACAGCATAAATTTCGCTGCAAGAGCTGAAATGGGAAGGGAGCTCTTCTGAAAAATCTGGCCTCAGTTGTGACTGCTCAGCTATGCAGGTAACCAGCAAATAATTACGGCTAACGCAGAAATTCAGCACCGGTTGGGTGACAGAATTCCCTTTCCACCAAAGACAATCCCAGAAGAAAAGAGGATTACTTTAATTATGATGGGTTTTTTTTCCAGAAGGTTTGCAAAGTATTCCCCCTTTACCTCTCACTGAATGATTTTAATAACGCTTGGAAAATGGCAATTGCCATCAATTCTTGTCTTCACTTTTTAATTTTTTTTATGAATTTTATATAATTTTGTATAATCCATGACTGTGGACATCAAAGTAGTTAATATGTTTCTTAAAACTCAAGCTCCAGGCATCATGTAAATTCCTGCTTTTCTGGTAAAGCAGGAAAACATATGCTGTCCGGGGGAAGAACTCTGGTTAATCCTTGTACAGCCTTAAATAAAAGCAGAAAAGGATTCTAAATAATTTTAATTCTATTTTTTAAGTAAAGCTGATCAGATGTGAGATGATCTGATTCACGGTGCCTGAAGACTTGAGCTTGACAATGCTACATTGATTGTGGTATAATTTTTGTCTAATAGAGCAGAAAAAGGAGTAGACTTGAATTCAGCTTGCCTAACTAGATGTTGATGTCTTTCCTCAAATCAAAATACTGACTTGCTATTTAGGGTTCTTTGGTTCAGTTTACAGAGCAGCCCTTCTATTTTTAAAAGTTAAAATATTTTTCATACTTCTTTAAAAATAAACTGTTCAGTAACCAACCAATGATCCAGTAATATCACTAATTTACATAGATATATCAAAGAACTAAAAGAAAATGGTAAGATAAATGTTCCCTTATATAAAATAAATCTTTTCAGTGGAAGTTTTCATCTGTTTCTGAAACATAGGAAAATCAAAATTATAACTGGCATTCACAGCCAATTATTGAACTCAACAGCCCAATTCTGAATTTTTACTGATTTAATTAAGAACAACATTTGGCCCTAGCTAGAAGAAATAATATGTGCTTCTTCATTAGGTGTTTTCAGGGTAATTTCTTAAGGAAAAAGATAGATACTTCTAAATCTGTCATTTGGTGAACTGTTCTGTGTAATATATTAGAGCCATTGATTAGTGTAATATGGCAAAAAGCAAAGCCTGATCGATCATCCGTGCAGTCAATGGGTGTCTTTGATTAAATCTAAAAAAAGCAATGTAAAATCACAGTAATTCCAAGCAATATAGAACCACACTCTCGCTTTGCATCTTTAATTCCACTTCAGGGGCTGTCACTACCTAATCTGGACTTCCTGGGGAGCTGCAATTGCATCTCAGGGTGGCTTTCAAGGTTGCAACATTTTCTTTCTGTTCTACAGAGGAATGTAAAACAGGCCAGTTAAAGTCACATACTCATATCTGAGTTTGGTTGAGGAGATCATTGGCAGCTGTTGAAGGTCTGGTGAGTTTGTTTCACGAGAACACGGAAAAGAAGAGCCTCCCCAGAGCAGCAAGTCAAATCTCTGCCTGTTGTGGGCAACCAAGCCTCGAAGTCTTGCCCTTCAACCCTCCGAAGGCGATTTGGAGCTCAGGAAGCCCCAGTAATGCATATTCAGGAATCATTTTGGCTCCTGTGCCAGTGATGACACCCGTACACCTCTTTCTGCGCTGACAATGTCATGACCCGCTCCTCCCTGACCCCTCCCTGGCTGCAGGAGCTGTGTGTGCTCACAGCAGGCAACAGGGGATGTGACTGCTGCGAGCTACTGCCCATCCACTCCGACAGGGAGGAGGCTCATTATTGTCACATAATTCGTTTATTCAACAAAACTTCAAAAGTGTTTAACCTGGCTGTTTGCTACTGTGTTTTCTGGGTTCAGACCGCTTTGTTTTACATGAGCACTTGTATTAACATAGTCATCCCTTCCACCGGTGGATGTCATGTTTTTTCTGACGTGCCAATGGACCTATTTTCTCACCGAGAGCTTAGACACTTACCATTAAGCACTTACAGGTATTTTCAAAAGCGTTAAGTGAATTAGGTGCCTGATTTCCTTTGCCGTTCATTTAGGATTAAGCACTTACTTGCCAAGTGGTTTTTGTATATCCTGCTGCATCCTTGACTACCCAACACCTTTATAAACTGGCTCCTTAAGCTTTTCGTTTGGGGTCTGTGTTTTTTCTCTAAAGTATAGAATGTTCCATTCTACTGAAGCATTGGTATGTGCTATCTATCTGTCTGGAGATTGTGTGGTGAGGAGTGGAGGGAGATGGACAGTGACAATAATTTCTCTTGCTGATTAGGTTTTTTTCCCCTCACATAATTTGAATCAAAATAGCTAAACCTCAGACCTGAAACCAACTTCACAGTCTTACTTTGTATGTAAAAATATTCCATTTAAATCAGCAGTAAAGCTAACATGAAAGTGCCAATAAATAATATATGCAAAGGGTTTTTTTTATCAATATATAAAGAAATGTGGAGTTGTGAAGCTGCTGAAAACAAGCATTAGGAAATGTAATGAAGCAAGAATTAGAACAGCATAGTTCCTCTGGCCATTATAAATGAGAACGCCAGGTACCTGGAGAACAGGAAAACTGATGAGTACAGTCTGTTCAGGAGAGAAGGAGGAAAATTTCCCCCAGGAACACATTTCAAATTACTTATTTATGAACTGATGAACTGGGAGACCACCTATAGAGAGACAGGAGCAAGCAGTCTGCTGCAGACAGCTACAGAACTCCAGCTAATTGTGCTGCTGTTTTCTGTTATAACTCCTGCTCTCCAGCTGGGCTTCGGAGGCAGGAAATTTAGGCATTGACTAGAAGTTTCACTTTCCCTCCTTCTTGTCGGCATAAATATATACATGTATATTTTAATCTGCTGGAATAATTCAGAAAAGGCCTGGGAAAACAGTTGCTGCCTTTGTCATGACAGTGTTAGGGAGTTTGTGGAGTGGAGCATCCAAGGGAAAAGTTTTTAAATATGGGTCCCACCCTTGGCAGGCAAAGGTCAATCCAAAATTTGGAGGTATAAGGCCTGAAAATTGAAATGTGGAGTTTGCCCTTTGGTTTTGTCTTTGAATCTCACTGTCAGGATATTTAACTACATCGGAACAGAAACATACAGGTATATATAACAACTAAATACAACGTGTATTAACCATGTCAATGCATGAGGGTGTGCACACAGATACACTTTATACACATTTCCCATGTAAATCTCTGCTGGGAGATATTTTTTATCTATCCATGTCCATACATACACAAGAATCAAAATGCTATTTCCTTTACACGGTTGTAAGTATAGAACGGCTCCAGTTTTCTCCATAGTACAGAAATCAGAATGTAGCCCAAGTTGTAAGAACTGTTTAAGAAAAGAAGAAAGGCTTTAGGTACTTGTTAACAAGATCTAATAAGATAGAGAAAAGATAGTTAAAACACTCTAAATATTAAGTGGTTGAAAATTAATTTCAATAGATCTCATCATTTGAAGCACAAGAGTTCTTAACAGAGAATTCATTTTATTAACTTAGAAAACAGAATTTAGCTGTCTGGCTTGTAGGAAGCAAAGAGAGACAGAGGAACCTTTATCAGAGGACTGTGAGGCTCCACGATAATTTGCATGGATGGACAGTCTCAGCCTGTACTGTGATTTAGCACACGGGCTCTGCATGGCAGTACCCAATGATTTGACTCATGGCCCACTAAACCCCCCCAACAAATGATGGCTCACAAGACATGACATGTCTGAGCAGCCTTGAGGTTAAATATAGAAGTGAAAAGATCAGTGGTCTGGGGAACAATGAGCACACACCATATTTGCTTTGCGGGAGGCAAGCAAACTTGGTTGCCCTTGATGAAAATCAGATGGAACACTGTGCTACTTTATGACTGAGGGACTGTGCTTCCTTGAGGAGTCGAGGACCAGGGGACTGAAGGGCTGGCAGTTGTGTCTTGGGGTCTTAGACTGTTCCCTGGATTCATGTGATGGCCAGAGTACTGGTGCAATGTCCTGCCTACATGAACAGCCTCCTAACATGTCCCCTGCTGAATTCAGTACTGGCTGCAGATTTCAAATGCAGCTGATTCTCAGTGCACTGCATTTAGCCCTCTGCAAAATGATGAAGGCAAAGAGTCAAGGGGTGAGAGACAAGGCTGAAAGACGAGGATACAATCATTTGGTGTGTACCAGGTAATCAGGTGTGCTCGGTGAATACTGAAACCTGGTACCTTAAAGGGGTTTAGAAGAAATGTGAAAGATTCAAATCTGCCAAGTACTGAGCGTGGTTTCACTGGGAGCTGGGAGTGCTCTGATACAGCTCAGAGACTATATTCCTTTCTTCTTCTTTCCTGTAGGTACATTGGCAAGTCAATATAGAGAAAATGTGCAATGCTGTTGCTGTTGCTGCGGCTGCATGTGTTCCATGAATAGAGAATATAGTTTTTCCAATGCTGTCATTTGTTATAAAATGCTAAGGATGGGACTGGAGTGACACAGTGGATCTATCCCTTCTCTTCATTAGGTTAGACACCAAGAACACTTAACAGTAAGACCTACAAAAACTATTAACCCCAATAAAACCCCTGTAAGGATGAACAGACATAAAACAGAACTTCAACAAAGTGGAAATTTTTATAGCAATGAGACAGTGAGAGAGAAGAGCATCAAGATTTATTGCAAATGACTCCAGTAGAAAGAGGTTCAAGCATTAGCTAATTTTTATTTGCTTCTTTTGTCATAAAAGTTTCTGAATTTTAAATAATCAAAGAATCAGTGATGATATTAACACAGATATTAACTGGGAAACTTAAATACTTTCATTTTTGCTTCTGTTCTTAGGAAAAAATCCTTCTGCTAAAATGAATATGTAACAGCGTCACACCTCAGTGAAACTTTTTTCTTTAAGTATTCAGAACATTTTTTGAGGCTGATCAATTGGGATTTTTTTTTTTTAACACCCGACTTGGTTACACTGGCAGGTATTCACAAGTGACAATTATTTCAACATTAATTTGATAGCTCCCGACAGCCTCAGAGATGGGATAGAATCACCTGGAAGCTGGCATTTTGCATTGTACCATTCTGTCTATATGGGAACTGTCATCTTCCATTCAATATGGTAAATGCTATCTGCATACAGGCTTCTAAAAAGTTATAATTTCTTCTAAGTGATTGAAACTCATAGATCTCTCTCTTTCTCTCTCCCCTTTCAAGCTACACCTGAGAGGTAGCAATGATGACAGGCTGGTTTAACACAGCTCTTGCCGAGATTAAGTAGTTGTCAGACAGATATCATTGGAGACTAAGGGATTGCTTTTGGAAGTCATTCTGAATTGCTAACTAACAGGAGCTTGTTCCTAGACGAGTGCCGATTCTTTTGTTTCCAGGGATTGACACATCTGCAGTAACAATGGAGCACACGCTCCTTGCCTGATACTTGATTTGTGCTGGTCACCTTTCTATCTGGAAAAGAGGATTTAATGAATGTCCCTTTCACCACTTATTTGCAAAAGCAGAAAAAGCCCAGAGCTGCTATTTTGGACGATTGGCTTAAGAAATTTGTTTATTTATATCTAGGTGAAAATATTTGCAGCAACCTTTCATCTCTCAGAACAGACATATATTGGATGAATCTGTGTGAGGGTTCAACAATAATCTCTCCACTGTCAGCTTTGCCAGTTTGTAAGCAGGCTGCTTGGGAGGAATGTGTGTATAACTGCCTGGTGTATTCTGCTCACCTCCCGTTTCATACACATCCAGTGACAGACAGCCCCCAATGAACAGGGAGTAGCAGAGGCTGACAGGTCAGCTGTAACACAACAAGTTGTCACTGTCATGGGAACATGCAAGTGGAAAGTAGATGAAGTTGCCTAGAGGATGTTTTCATCAATTTAGTGTTATATACAAGCTAATAAATCTGCAGACACTCTCGTTTCACTATACACAATGTGTGTGAGAGAAAATGACTGAGCTTTGACTGGGTTGGCATTTACTGGACCAGCTGCAGTAGCCACTTGAGCTAATAGTGCGAATGATTTAACTCCTTTCACTTCCCACCTTTCCTAACAAAGTATTTCCCATGGGACTTCAGACTGAAAAGTTTATTTTTAAGCATGGCAGAGCGATAGACTCTCCAGAGAGCTTTGGAAGTTGCAGGGGTCTGTTTCCTCAGAAGATGATGAGTTTGGTGGGAGATAAAAGGATGCCTTTACTGCTGGAAGAGGTAATTTGTGGGACAGGGAAGAACTCACTTAAGAGAAACCCTGGAAAACACCCTAGATCCCCCAAACTGGCAGTCTTGGTTGGCTGAGTATTCTTAAACTGATCAAAATTTCCAGACCCTTGGCATGAGATATTAGTAGGGATAAGTAGGTTTCATCCTCATGCATTCCAGATATTAAAAAGATGAACCCCAGCACAGCAAAAAGTAGCTTACTGGGGATACAGATATTATAGTAATTACCTAAGGAGCCGTCCTGGATGTTCTGTGATCATTCTGGGCTATTTGCAACATGCGTGCTAGTTTATTACAGTATATTTTTAATAGAACAGTAGAGATTGTAAGAGAAGACTGAGGAGAGATCTCATTGCAATCTACAACTTCCTCATGAGCAGCGGCAGGGACCTCTGCTCCCTGGTAACCAGTGAGAGGACCTGAGGGACTGGCTCGAGCTGTGCCAGGGTAGGTTTAGGCTGGATATCAGGAAAGGGTTCCTCCCCCAGAGGGTGGTGGGCACTGAACAGGCTCCCCAGGGCAGTGGGCACGGCCCCAGGGCTGACAGAGCTCAGGGAGTGTTCGGACAACCCTCCCAGAGACAGGGTGGGATTGTTGGGGTGTCTGTGCAGGGCCTGGAGTTGGACCGGATGACCCTTGTGGATCCCTTCCAACTCAGGATATTTTGTAATTCTATGAAATTATATGGTGAAGAGATTTGGATTTCTGAATAGCTCATGGATAATTTGTAGCAAATCTTGGGCTATGTTTTTTTAGTTTAATAATTTTCATGGTATCATTTCTCTTTCCTGTGTTGCTGACTACTTACTCAGCTGACGTCGTGCAAGAACTGAGAGATACAATGAAGCAGACAATTTGCAATAGGCTTTCAGTGACTTTTGTGTGTTTATGCTTGTGGATGAAGGCAGGAGAACATGTTGTTCCAGGTTAGATTTCTGTGCTGTTGAATTCAGCCACCACCACCTGATTCATAGCAAGTATGGTGAGTGGTACCACTTTTTATCTATTAGCACTTTTTATCTCCTGGAATCCCCTGATTATTTCACTGATACTAAAACATGCTCTCAGCTATAGAAACATCTTGACTGAACCCCGCACTCGTGTCATGCAAATGGTTCCATTCATTTAAAATAGAAATTGCTAATTTATTCACTGTGGTGTTATAACTTTGTTCAAAAGAAGCCAAAAATAATTTAAAACTCTTTTATATCTGTAACTCTCACCTGGGTGTCTTCTTGGTACAGAACTTACTCAAGTCATTAACTCTCAGTTCAAAGTTATGCACATTGAAGAACTTTGCGAATAAGGCTGAGATTGCAGTTAAATATGTAAATTCAACCTCAGTATTCTCAAAATGCTCTAGTAAGTCAATGTTAATGACAGTAGTTTGCCATATAACATATTTAATTCTTCTTCTTCTTCAAAGCATTTTACAAAGAAACTCCATTTTACAGTAAATACACGGGAGTACAGAGCACAGGAAACGCAGCGGGAAAAAGAGATTGGTAGCCTGAAAAAAAAAAGGAGAGGCATAGAAATAAAATCTTTTTCATAAATTAAAAATTGGAATTTTGATATTTTAAGAAATGAGACTAACTCTAGTTAAAAAACTGAAGACAATAAAACAATTTGGAAAGTTGATCTTGAAACATAACAAAAATGTAAGAGCACAGGTATTTCAGGTGGAGCTATTGTTTCAAGTGTGCATCAGCAGGGGCAACTGGCCATTCCCATTGCCTGTAAACTAATGTTCACTTTCTATATTGTTACAATTAAAAAAAAAAAAAAAAAAAGAAAGGAAATAAGCATCTCATACCTCAAAAACATCTGAAAATAAAAAAAGCCCACTCTGCCACTATCATGTTTTTAGACTTACTCACCCAGTATTTCCTGTTCCCACCCTGTGACAATGAAACCTCTGCAAGTTCACAAAATTATGTGTAAATATGAAACTGAGCCACTCAGAGACTGGCAAATTCTGTAGCCTGACACAGAGTGGTTATGCTAAAATATTAGTGCTCTGTATAATATTGCACACTCTATTCTAATCTGGCCCTGTCAGTTGACGTGACAATAAATATAATTATTAAAACAAACACGCAAATGATATAAAGTTAAATAGTCTTAAATAAACTTATGTTACCAGTGAATTTTGTGATACTAAAAATTGTTCAGTACATCTACTTCCATTGGAAATGGTTCCTTAAAATCTCCATTCCGAGTCAAGAATTGGCATTATGGGGTAATTTAATCTATCATGTGATGATGTTCTCCTAACCCCGTGCCTTTAACACACCAGACTGAATTGTCTCTGTGAGTAAGTCCAGTGCCACAAAACAGTTATGCCAGTGGAGACTTTGTCCCCCCAAATACATCAAATCAAGGGCATGCAAACCCCAGCAGATTTCCATTATAGCATACACAAGGAAATGCATTTAAAGCCAGCTAGGCTTATGTATTTTAGGATTGTCTATCAGACAGTGCTTGTCAAAAAAGATTTAACTTTTGCTTGGGTCACTTTTTCTACCCCCTGGCCCGTGGGCTGAATAGAAATGGTTATAACACCGACATAAAGTCATTTATTCTGCTTGCCCTGCTCCTGCATCAAGTAAAAAGCAGCTCGCGAACCCTATATTTAAACTTTTTCTTCTGATTTTTTTTTTAACTGATCCTTCCAGAAAAATCATGTTATGGCAAATGAAGTTTCCTAGGGATTTTTTTTTTTTTTTTTTTTTGGCAAGAAGAGGGTCTAAAATAGGTCAGTGACAGCTGAAAAATTGCATTAACTCCATATTCATTTATTGAAGGAGACTGAAATTTCTCCTGAGCACTGCTTCAATTTCAGTTTCTTATTCCTGCCCCAAGTTTTCCTCCGTTAGGACCCAAAACACAATCAGTGTGGGAGTCGTATAGTTAAAAACCAGTTTGCAACAATAAAAACAAATGGCTGTTTTTTTGTACCTCACTGATAAATGAATGCCTATTGTTCTTCTACCCTGGAAATTAATAATAACTGGACCAGTTGCCTTAGAGACAGCCAGGGCAGCCATTAGCAATCAGTAAAAATTAATGTACTGCAGGGAATTTAGCAAGGAAGTGTGTTTAAGTGTGTGGGGGCACCTTAACCACCCATCCAACACGGGTGAGTGCCTGGAGTCTCCCAGCTGTTGCCGCTGCCTCACTGTGCAGATGCTCTTAGATACAGACAAGGTGTTTTTAACAAGCAAGGGGTGTCCCTACCAAAGGCCATAACTCGGTGACTAGTGCTGTGTTTTTGGGCTTCCCTTGCCTGGAAGTCTGGAAATGCAGAGGAAATGCCCAACATGGCAGCAGGTCCTTGTTTCCCTGCAGCACTCGGGCTCTTCCAGCCTGCATGGCTGTGGCTCCTGGCCCATGAAAGGTTCTCTCCAACAGGTGAGTTGTGCTTTAAAAAAACCCTGAGTGCTTTTAAATCTGTCAGCACCATTATCATTCATGATGCAACTGGTTTCCAAGCCTGCCTTCTGTTTTTCCAGTGGGCAGCTTGAATCGCCCTGCATAATTACCTTGGGTGTGGAGCAGCGGTGCTGGTCAGACCAAGCCATTACTGTGGGATTCTTTGTGCCATGGTTGCAGGGTGGCTGTGAGTGCTGCTGATGTGCCCAGCCCCAGGATGCTCCTGGGGGATACCCTGGCTGCTTCCACTCTGCTCTCCAGAACAGGGCTGGATTTGCACTTCAAGGCATCCTCTTCCTGCAAGGGCAGCTAAGCCTCCTGAAGGCTTTGTATTTTACTCCTGCCTCCTCCTGTTTCTCCATCCCTGAGCGTGTATCCATGTGGCTGCTCACTGTCTGGGATGGGACGGCTAAGCCTGGATTTTTGATTGTCTGATGGTGGCTGCCCTGTCCTGCGTTAGGACAAGCTATCATTAGATGATTACAAACTATAATTAAAAGATCTGGCTTCTAGGGGTGCAAATGTACCCAGGAAGGGCACAGACCACTGCATGTGCATGAGGCTTCCACTGGCTGCCTTCCTCCTCTTGTGGAGGAAGCTCTTGTGTCTTTGCAAGGGGGCTGGCCTCCTCCTGGGCTCTTCACTTGCAGACTGCATCTCAATGTCGACCACATGGGGTTCAGGGATACAACAGATCTGCTGGCAAGTGCCCTGCCTGAGGAACTCGCATCATCATGGGAATGGCCACTTTTGTACAGATGCTTGGGTCAGAACTGGACTGATCCTTTGGGAACACCAGCACAAGTTCTGTTAAAATCAGTGGGAAAAGTCAATCAGTAAATGAGAACTGAATTTGGCACCTTGCTATCCAGAGGCATAATTGTTTTATGGAATGGATGGGGTAGGTGAGTAAATAAGGGAAGAAGAGCTCTGAGAAAAAAGGAAGTTAAAAAAAGAAAGTTTGCAAACGCAAAACTGATGAGTTGCTGGCAGTCAGTGCTTCCTGTGACATCTGGCAAGTGGACAGGATGGCTGAATCAAATTATCTTCTGATTTTGTGGGGATGTTATATTAACACTTGAGTATCACCCACAGTTCTCCACTAGCCCAGATACAGAGCAGAATCCAGAAATCCCTGACCGTGGAAGTTAGAGTGTCCCAAAACGATTTCTCCAAAAGTGGGTGTTTTTCTGTCAGATACCATCAGTAGACAAGTCACTCAGGAACACCAGTAGGAGACACAAAAGGGAACTACCACATCCTACTGGCAAATGTACTGGTCTGAGCAGAGATATTCTCCCAACAACCACATATTTTTTTTAGAGTTTCTTGGAAAACTTGTGTTGCTGGTGTCAGACAAACCAGATGGGAATTCTGAATTGATGATCACATTTTGAGGCTGGAATGCAACATCTGGAGTTGATCAGCATTCCTCACAAACTGATCAGTCATTAGGTGGAACTGATTACTACCATCTCCTTTTACTCTTGCTTCACTTAGAACAGTTTTTCTTTTCTTTTTCTTTTCTTTTTTCTTTCTGTGGAAAAAAAAAAAAGAAGACAGAAAGCATGAAACATAGCTTCTTTATAGGGACTAAGGTTATGTGAGTCACAGTGACTAACTCTTTACACATATCTCTTGTTGCAGTATCAAATAGAGCAGGGATGAGATAGATCTGCTCTAGTAAATATAAAATATCATGGGTCATATTACTCAGCAACAGCGATTTTGCAGGAGCAGCAGTTTTAAAGTAAGACCTCTTCAATAAGACCCTATATATAGAAAGATTAGGACTAATGCTGCTAACGTCAGTGTCTGAGATCAGGGTTATTTAGGAGTGTGCGACGTTTGGTACAAACAGATTCGACAGGCCCTGCTGTGCCTGCCTTGCCACAAGCTAAAACAGAATCACAAAACACCAAAATAATTTTCCAGCCTCTGGAAAGTCTCTCGTCTTCCTTGCATTTGTCTTCCAGGAAGGAGAAAATGACAAGGCAATGTGCAAACCAGGCCACATGTGCCCTCCACTGTCCTCACATGTGTTTCATATATCAGCACTATTGTCAGACACTGCAACCACTTCCCAAGTGGTGATAAAACCAGCTCCACCACTGCTCCCCAGGAGAACCACCGGCTTCCCTCTCCCTGTGCATCCCAGAGGTGTGCTGGAGGACCACAGAGCATGACAAGTACCACTTCAGCTCCGTGGTACGTGTGTTTCCTGTGCCAACATGTGGCTCTAGAAAGCAAAACACTGAAAGAACATATGCAAGCCAAGCCAGGTATTTGGGTCCCATGTGCACATCGCCAATGAGTTTGGACTTGCGTTTCCCAGTGGATATTCCTATACCTGGTATGGTTTGTGACTGAAATTGGGCAAAATGTCCATTGTGAAACCTGAAAGTGACCTCACTTCGTGACTATCTTGTTCTAAGTAATTTACTTTCAAATCTTTTTTTAATCAACAAGGAACTCAGGCCACGTTCACAGTGTAGTTCCTGGGCACTGTTCCTCTAAATCTTCTTTGCTTACTCTGGCATAAATCAGGAATTCCTCAGTGAAATCAGGGGAAGGTTTGATTAGGATCTTTGCTTAAACCAGCTGATGGTTTTTCATAGAAAGTGTGAGCATTTTGTGGATTTTCCTGGCCTTAAAACAAAGACCAAAGAAATGTTGTGGTTTCCAATGGGTTTCTCTTTGAGGTTCATCATTTCATGCCCAAAATGAAACATGAGAAGGGAGAAAACACAACTTGTGTCATGAAACTGCACAAAATGTTCCCATGAACTTTATGTGAAAGAAACCACAGAGTAACCTGCAAGCTTTAGAGAGACGTGACCATGCAACTCGCTTCCCACTGCTGAGTCAGGGTTCCCACGTGGTGCTGCAGCCCTGGAAATGGACTGTATCACTGAACCTCTGTGACGAAAACTCTCCCATCTTTTCTTTGTCCTCTTGACATTGGAAATGTGCATTTTGAGAGTTCTGCAAACTCTGAAGCCACATTTGAGTTCCCGTGTACTAGTGAGTGGATGTAGAGAAAAGGGCTCCACAAACATTAAAGAACATATAATTTTCCCATCAGTAAGCATTTATCTGAATAATTTTCCTATTGAAAAAACAGACATTTGTTTTGAAAATAGCTGAATGCTGATGAGGACAAGAGGTTATTTATCTGGTTCTAAAGAAACAAACCAGAAGGAGAGAATAATTAGCATAGGCATATTCAATGACTCACCTAATGTAAGTCAGGGAACTTTGGGCAAAACCGAGAGCCTAACTCTATTCCTTGGAATCCCTGTCTTGTCAGAGGAACATCTATTCAGACACTTTAATTCTGAATCTAATGCTGTGCATTTTCAGTTCTAACACTTTTAACAGCTCAATTTTTCAAACTGTGTTGTACTATAGGAAAACAGTAACCCGGCAGCAGGGAAGGCAGCTGTAAGCAAGAAAATGCAGAGCTATTCCTGTGAATTCCTGCAGCCCAGTCTGTCAGGAACTCCATGTGCTAGCTCTCCAAGAGAGATGAATTAAAACATTTAGGTTGAAGTTATGATTTTCCCAGGGAAAGGAAAAGGGTTATGCACAGTTTTCTCCCTTTTAAAGTGACTTTGTTTGTTTACTAGTCTAAAATTATTGCAAATGCTTTTTCAAAAGGGATAATGAAGTAGCAAGGAAGATGACAAACAGCTGATTATAGATAAAAGCTCCTTAACAGCAGTGTCAGCTAGAGCAAAGCAGAGAGAATTGTGTTCAGAGACATTAGTTGGCATTGGCAGCCTGCTCCTCTCCAGAGCTTTGATCCTGCTCATGCCTAAGCTGGTGAGTTCCCCAAGGGGAGGGTCTGTCCCCGTGGTGCCTGACATGGGCATCTGCCTTCTCTTCTAGCACCACTACACACCCACGAATTTCCTGGCTGGGGGTGCACTTGGACAACTCACCCAGGACATCCCCAGGGGTTTTGTGTTTCTGGCAGCCTGGGAATTAAGCGATTCGGATTGACATGTAGAGCAGGGTCTCCTGTAAGGGGGAGGAAGTTCTGCCCCATTGTGGGGTGTAACGAAGAACCTTTTAGATATGGAATGAGAAAACTTGGGTGTATTTACCAAAGAAGCAAAAATACGCATGAAATGCAAGCAGTAAAGTGCACAAACAAGATACAGCCTCCAGAGCACAACACATGGGATTCAAACATTCCTAGCTGAACGGTTTTACACCCCAAAGCTCCTTCAGCGCTTGTTGAATTCATAGTCATACTGTATGTGAAATTCATCTGAATCTTGTTTCTTTGGCCTATGGGGTATTTTCATGTACAAATTAGGCTGGCCAATGTTCCCTCTCTGCAAAAATTCCCAGGAGTGCAACTTAAATGTTATTAAAAAGCCTAATAAAAGAAGAGTGCACATTTAATAATGTTAGAATAACACAAGCATTGCAGTGCATTGTGCCTGCAGTTTCAACCAAGTGAGAATATGAGGCACTAATGCACTTATTCGGAAAAAACCACCATAATTATCAACAACTAGGAAGGATCATTGATGCCATGCAGGATGAACAGTAACATTTCCAGGACCTCTGGTTTGGATCTTGCCTTCGACCTGCTGATTTGACCAGGATCTACTCACAGTCCTCGCCGAAAAGGGACTGTCCTGTTCTTTTGTGCAGCCCATGCAAGGCCATGGCCCCCGGGGCCAGTGCAGTAACACCTGCCCTACCAAGCATTAACCCAGTTTCCCTTATCTAAAAGAGCTGGATACTCTCAGTAAGATGGTGCAAACTTTGCACATTCATCAGCTACAGTGCTGTGATACGTATCCCTGCAGTTTTCCTTCACCTTTGCCCTGTCAAACTGACATCCCTTCCTCTCATATATCCTTCCTCTACATCTTGTCATGCTTTCCTCCCACTCATGTATCCTAAGATGACTTTTCTCCAGGGCATAAGATCTAACACAAGACCTAGATATCAACTCAGGCCCACTCATTGAAGGGATTAAATACAGCATTTTCATGATATTAATTAGGAACCACTCCTTTAGTGGGAGAACTGAAACCATGCATGAATCCAGGAGGGTGGGTGGTTTTGCTGAAGGGATGGGAAGAGAGGCCACAGGGCATGACCTGCTCCAAACCACAGTTCAGGTATCCACAGGATCTACCCAATGGCTCTATCCACCAGCCCACACTATCTCCCCAGAGCAGAAAGCAGTATCCTTGGAAAAGTAAAACCTCATGAACTGTAAATTAATCCACTGCAAATAAATACCCAATATAAGAAACAAACCTTTAAAAAACAAAACAAGACCTGGAACAGCGGGGCAGTATCTGAGTTCTGAATAGAAATGGATTTAGTTTGGCTGGGGCACAAGGACAGCGGGAGCGTTCAAAGCGCTGTGAGCTGCACGCGGGGGCTCTGGTGGGGACACTTCCTTCGAGCAGGAATTCTCCCGCACACGATGGCATTGTTATGCATTAAACAACTTTTTTTTTCCCCTCTTGGGGTGTGGGGGCGTGTTGGGAGAAGGGAAGGCTCGATCACTCCGTGATGTGGTCACATCAGCCATGCTATGTTTGCTTAGAAATGACTGCTCCTCAGCACCACACTGGTGGTTTGGTTGTTCGTTTCCCCGCACCTTAAGAAAACCCAACCGGTTTGCTTTGCGTGAGGCATGTCCTACATGCTGGTCTTTCAGACCCTCAGAAAAACTGTCAGTTTTGAGAAAGCAAAATGAAGCACTGGCACTTCACTCCTGCAAAGGAGAGAGAGAAGAGGGGCTGGGATGGAGAGAAGGAGCTTGCATTTTCTTACTGCTTTTCTAGTTCAAAGTGAACAAAATACAGAGCAGTGCAACAGTGCAAGGCCCTCTTTTAGCAGATGCTTTTCTCTAACAATCCCACATGCTTTTTTTGTCCTGACATATGAATCATGTGGCTCCATAGTTCATACTACAGTAAGCCCCTACAGCCTGTTTTTTTTTTTGTGTAGCTTCATATGGCTTTTCTCTGTCTCGAACAGTGCCCTATCCTCCTTCTGACCTGCTGGTTATCTTTTGCAGAAAGTTAAAGAGAATTTTTGAAAAAAAATATAGGAAGTCGATCAAGCTGTGTTTGAGTTACAGGTCATTAAAGTTCACTGTAAGATGAAATTTTTACTATATAAACACTGTTAAAACCTAGACTGCCAGCCAAGTGTATCCATGAACCATGGGAAACTTAGGAGCAGGGGAGGCAGGTAAACCTCAGCAGATCTATGCTAGATGCTTGTGCAGTGCTTTCCTTGCTTGTTAAAGGAAAAGAGCAGTCAAAGACACTTTAATGTTAAAATTTAATAATATTGGGTTTGGTTGCTTTAGGTAGACAAGATGACACTTCTTCCTGTAGGCTTTTTGTGCCTTGTAAAATCCAGCCACTGAGGGATTTTTTGCTGCTTTTACATTTCAGCTCTAACATTAACAAATGCAAAGGTAATGAGATTTTCTGTCTTTTTTTAAAACTAATTTTGCAAGTAAACTCCCCTGAATTCTTTGAACATGTCGCTCAAAGTTTTATGGTCATATCCCCCGAGATTATTAAAAACACTTTAGGTTTGAAGAATATGTTTTCTCTTCAAGTGTTATTTGTAGCGAGTATGGGAGGGAAAGGGTTAAATTTTTTTTTTTTTTTTTTTTTTTTCCTGGGGCTTATATGTAAGTGAAATGACATTTTAACAATCTCTTTAGTATAGCCTTGCTGTGCTGGGACCTCTGTTGCCTGCTGTCTTACTTCTTGGCCTCTAAATAGAGAGTTATTTTCAATTTCTGCAGTTCCTAATGTTTTAAATGGAACTACTGTTCCCCTTAGAGCACCCAGTGGCTGGCTGGAGACCTTTATTGATATATATAAATTACTCCAGTCTACAGGGCTGGCTACAGATCCAATCATATTGAGCTAATGCGCATATAAATAAAAACCTGGAAGTATGGTTTATGGCAATAAGTAGTGCAGTAGAAGTTTATACCATCCTGCAAAGACACCTTGATACATTGCCGATAATCTTTATAATGTATTTAAAGCGTCACTCTGTAGATTCAAGGCTGAAAATTTCACTCATCAAAGCCATAAATCTCAGTGAGCTTCTGTTGATTGGCCTGGAAAAGAAGGAATTTCCCCAATCCAGGGAAAAGACAAAATTAAAGGGTGTTGGCCTTTTGGTGGAAGGCACCAGGCAGGGTGATGCCAGTGTATAAGTGCATCAGGCCCAGAAGTTCCCTGACATCTTGATGTTTATCTGGTTGTCAGCTTTTGCCATTCACAGATGATTTCCACTTTTTCATGGAATGATTTGCTGCCCTCTAAATAAAACAATAATAACCTGATGTCCAGCTGATAAAGCTGACAGCAACTGAACTATTTAGGCAAGCTATCATTTCACTAGGCAGGTGAATACAAATTTCAAGGGTTAGGTTGAACCTTCAGGTTGAATCCTGAATGGAGAGTGCAGCAGGCAATTGTTGACCTCTTGGAGCATCATTGCGACAGGTATGTGACCCAGACAGGCACTCTACTGGTCTCTTGCTGCACTGGGAAGGTGACTCTCTGCAGCCTCGGACAGCTGCACATCAACATCTCCCACACCTTTGCTGCATTCTGGGTCCTCCTGGGTTTAAACACCTCAGCTGTTAAACACATCAGTGGTGAGCCAGTGCCATCCTGGGCAGATCTGATGGACTCACCTGTGTCTCTCCCCTTCAGTGCTGGGCTCTAGGGAAGAGGCTCTTTGGTTTTTCCCTGCAGCATCCAGCAGAATGACCACAGTGCCTCGTCATTGTGGCTCTGCACAGAGAGAAAGGAACAAATCTCAAATTGCTAATGACAATTACACTAATCCCTCTTAGTAACCAGAAGTGAGTGGAGCAGGGAAGGTAACAAACAGTCCCATTATTGGTCCTTGGGAAGGTCCTAAGAAGGTGTGGCGGTGGCACAAAGGGAGCAGGGTGGCAGCCTGGCCACCATCCCACACTTCCTCCCAATTTTCTGCCTTGCACTTACCAGAAGAAGAGCAGTAGTTTTATTAATAAGCTGCTGTACTGCAGCACAGCAATGGGGTCTTGAGGCAACTTTGGCAGGTGCAAGACAGAACACTATAGATATAACTGATGCTCCATGAGCACTGTAAGATACTGCCAATTTTGCACAAGTTTATTTCTTCATTTTCAGATCCTTCAGGCACCAGTTTTACTGCTCCAGAAGAATGATTGTAACTTAAAGGAAAACTCCAGTATGAGTTGTCAAAGCAGCCTTTAGAAATACTTGTCACTCTTTCAGCATCATAGTCTGTGGAGCTGTCATTGCTGTCTCTGGGTACTGCCATTTTATTGTCACCTCTTTGCTTTCTGTCTCAGAAAGTCATGGAGGAACCAAAAAAAAAAAAAAAAAAAAATTTAAAAGCTCTTGTGAAGTCTCCTGGAGTGCTGAACACAGGAGACTTCCAATGAACGTGAGAGCTGGAGAGATTTACTCTAGAAAACCATTTATCAGTAGTCAACTGAGTACTTAAAAACTGTACAGAACAATTAAGAAGGTAAATGTATCAGTTTTTGGAAGTGATTCTAGTGCTGAGTCTCAATGGACAAGGTTCAGTGTGTTCAGTGTATTTAGCCAGGTGCCGTGTCACCATCCTATATTTAACAATCTTCCTGTAATTAAAGCTTTTTCCACACTTACATGTAAGGTGGTTTGACTGAAATTGCATTGAAAATTTGGTTCAGTTTATCTAGTGCAAAGAGCTGCGTGGCTACTTGCAGAACAATTTAAAGTTAGCACAGTCTAATTTAGTAAGGAATCATGAAGCCAATTCAATTTAAAACCATTAAAACAATTTTAGAGTGTCTGCCCAAGGGTTTTGCATGTTTTCACTAAATGAGTTTTAAAAATACATTTAGTTAAACTGATGGAACTTTAAGTATCAATAAAGGCTTTATCTTACAAACACTAATGCTTGTCTTCGATGAGTCCTTTGCATCTGCTTAGATGTCTGTCTCCAGGATCAGGGCATTCTCAGTTATTGTATTTAAGAAAAAGATTTATTTTTTATCTCTTCCAAACAAACTTCTTTAAAAGAAAATCCTTCCATTTCTGTCCTGTTTTTGGAGTGAGACAATCTGATCATTGTTTCCCTGGGCTGGAAGTTATGTGCTGAAACCTCAGTCTTGCTTCTAAATCGCATGAGCCTGCCTGGCATCAGTGGGCATGGTACCCATCAGCATTTTTTCTCACAGTCCCACAGACCACAGTGAAGGTAAATAGCTCAGGCTGTGCTAGAGCACTACCAACTCATCCAAAAGATGGGAAGATTCATATACCTATTTCTCCTCAAGAAAACTTTCCTTTTTAGAGTTTCATTAAGCCCATTTAACCCCACGGTTGATAGAAAAAAGGTTTGCTACATCTTCTGCATCTCATTTGTCCTTTGTCTCATCTGGTCCAGGCAATTCACTTCAGGGAACTTGTTTTCTAGGAGATATTTTTTAAGCCTGGTCTAGATTAGGTGTGGGGAGAGTGGCTCTTGCTAGTCTGGATCTCTGACATTTTGAGTCCTGTCTGGTGCACTGCTCTGAGTTCTGATGACCAGGCTGCATGTGCTTGAGAAGGACGGTACCAAGAAGGCAAAGCAAGATGTATTTATGAAAAGTAACGTTTCAACTCACTCTTTTAGGATCCCAGGTTTTTTCTCCACTTCTGAATAAATTAGGAAACTGAAACAAGTAAATATGAATTAGAAATTCTGAAAGGATTTTCGTGTCCCAGGATCCTTGGGCTCCCACAGAAACCTTCAAGATCTCCAAGGGATTTGTGTATGATAAATGTTGAGGACAGGGAATCAAACAGCTTTTCGTTCAATTAGCAACACAGCAGCAAAAGGCTGGAAGGCACCTCCCGAGTCACCAAGTCCGGTGCTTTGTGGTTGCAAACAAACAATGGCACATAATCCCGTTAATAAAATGATCACGTTCCACTTTGAAAGCCACTAGGTTTTGGGGGCCGGACTGATCCCTACTGCTAACCCTGTGAAGCCCAGAACAAATATCTGAGCTTAAGATAATGCTACTTACAACAGGATTAAATCCCTGCTGGGTGAGCTATAGATACAACCACAGGGGAACTCCGCCAGTAGCAGCATGGCTTTGGCACTTTGTGTCCATGTAAGGGTAAAATTTTCTCTATTCTTCCTCATAATTAGGTGCAGCAACTAGACCAGGCTTTATATTGCATCATACTTGCTTCTATGCAGGGGCAGATGCATTACTTGGAGAGCTGAGCAGCCACATGACATGGGCACATGTGTGGTACAGGCAGCACCAGAGGGACGCTCCATTTCCTTTAGTGCCTTCTGATTCCCTGTTCTCACTCTGGATACCGGCCATCACTTGGGAATTTGTTTGGGATAGTTTGGGGTCCTGGCACAGACCTGCATGGTGAATGGGATGCAGGCAAAGGGAAATGCTTGATTCTTCTACAGGTCTTACTTTTTCTCCTCTTGAAGGACCTGCTTCAAACGACACTGAAATCCTCCCAACTCAGCTCACTCAGGGCAGGTTTCGGTCAGCGACTGGAGCTCTTCCACTATGGGAATTCCTGCCATGCCTTCTCAGACAAAGAGGGCGACCACAACCTTACATCATGGGAGTGGTATAGCTTTGACTGAGGGAACCAATCTGTCAAACAGGCAAACAAGTGGGCAGGACCCAAAGGACTGGTGGGAGAGGTTGGGCTGTAGTGGCCCCTGTGAGACTATAAGGAAAATCCACGTTCTCTTACATTGTGGGATCAGTTGCAGTCATGTACCTTATCCAGCTCAGTGTGGGGAGGGATGGAAAAGGCCATGGCTCCACCACAGACCCAGAGCAGGAGCATTGCATCTCTGGGATGTTAACGGGATGCTGCAGCCCTATAGCTCTGCGCTAAATAAATACCCTCCCGCCCTTCGTCCTGGGTGGTGCACAGATGTATGAGGGGATGCTACTTCACAATAACATTGCATAAGGAGGAGAGAGCAGTCTGGGTGGTTTCTGGATACGACCCTGCATCAGGCCTGGCTCGTGTGGCTGCAGTTAAGCCCACTCAATAAGAGTTTAAAGGTGCAGAGAGCAGCAAAGGCAGCCGCAAGGCCATAATGTCACCTCACATGGGAGCCCGCACGGTTTCCTTGGCTGCCGGCTCTCTTGTGCTGTTTTTGATGCCCTAACCTGCTGACCTGAGCCATGCCCCCGTCTCCTCATATGCCTTTCTGAGCTGCCACCTGCTTAGTTGCCCTGTTTTCAAAAGAAAAGGTTCCTGGACAAACAGAAGTGCCGTTACTTCTCTTCCTCCCTGAAAACCTCAGTGCTGTGGTGTCGGTGGGAAGTGTGCATGGACCTGCACAGCTGGTCCTGCCTGCTGTTTGGGGGGCTTTGGGGCAGCCCCTTGCAGTGTGGGGGCAGACACCAGGGCTGGGAATGGTGCAGACACTGGTGGATTTGCTGAGTTTAAAGAAAGACTGAAAGTGGGGGAGAGCAAAGGTTAGGAGATGTTGCCATAATCACACTCTTGTGTTGAAGAAGAGCAATTTAATGCAAAGTTGATCCAAACAGAGTGAAGCACAAAATCTTACTGACTTCATGACAGTCTCTCCCTGTCTAGGTTTTCATGTAGCCCCATCCTGCTCACAGTGGAAAGTCTCCTTCAGCTGTTTACATCATCCACAAGCATTAAACTCACACAAAAGGGGGTAAGAGGGAAAGGAAATGAATATTATACACCGGCTGGATTTCAGAGATCCACATTATCTATCTGTATCCTTCGAGCCATCACAAGCAATCTAAGAGCAGTCTCCACAAGCACACACAGACCCAACCATTAACATAATTCTCGCTTTTATTCCTCATCATTGTGGTACCGTATGCTACAGTCTTAAACATTATTTGTTTTATCCACTTTTCAGCAGTTTAAACTCATTCTATGCTGGCTAAAAAAAAAAAATCCCCTTTTTATCTCATCTGATTTGATATTCATCTGTCCCTCACTGATTTTTTTCTCCCCCCTTACCATAATTTTGGTTGGTATTTTTTACCTCAGAGAACATTGAGAACTCTGTCTCAAGGCTTCCAGATTAGACAGAAGACTGATAGGATAATGATGATAGTATGTTAAATGCTATCTATGTAAATCAGCTCACTCCATCAATGGATACAAGATGCAGCTACATTAGATCCCTTTTTGACATACATTTTCATTTTTTAAGGGAGAGAATATTGGATTGTTATTAAGCTACTTTAGAAAAATCTTTGCATTACCAGGCACATTACTATTGTGCATAAAGTCATATTAAATTTTGGGATGATGTACAACATCATTTTCTTTTAAAGGCTGCTTTTAACCTCAAAATATCTTCTTTTTAGCTTCTGCTGAGGGATTTGTTTATGATAACCAGTGACTGGGGGAGGGGGGAAAGAGTGTTTTTTATTAAGCTTCTTGTAGTAGATAAATCTGAATTTGCACCTCTGATAGGAAACTGGCCCTGGCTAAGGGAAAAAAACTGCTGTTACAACTCATCTGTTTCAAATGCCTGGGAAAATAGCTCAGCAGATAGTCTTAAAGTCAAATTCAGCCTGCCTTGGACTCAGTTGGAAGCCAGTTGCAAAATCAAGACCCATTCACTGGAAAAATCTTGCCAACTAACCCCTCCCACTTCGACTTTTTTAATGAAAAAGGCTATTTTTGTTTTCCTCTTTGAACTCAGAGATGCAGGAATGAATATATTCTCAACAATAATGACCAAAGTGGTGGAAATCAGCTTTGCTTTATTCACGCCTGCAGACTCATGCTGTTTTTCAGTGGCAGAGCAACTGGTCAGCTAAAAATATATCACTAAAATTCATCTTCGGCCTGTCATTAGTGTGGGAAACTTCACCTCAAATGTAGGGTGGGCTTTGTTTACTAATTTATAAGAGAATGTAAAGGAAACTCTTATTTTTTTAGAGACATGTTTGGCTGCGGTGGCCCAGAGCAAACTCAATCCGGATTAGACAATTTTTTCCACGAAAACAGAACTGATGAGCTGGGATTTCAGCATTTCTCTTCTACATTGACTCTCTAATGTCTAATAGTGAGTTTGTTAACATTTTCTCGGTGGAAGACATAAATAAGAGCAGTTTCATCTATGAGGAATCTATTCTCATAAAACCTGCATGAACTCCCTATCTCTGAGACCTCGGTTGCCCTGTCAAATTTTCTTTTGGAATTAGCAACTACCTCTTAAAGTTATTAAATGGGGACCTGCAGATGCAAACACACACAGTTACACAAGTGCAATAAATCTCATTCCTCCACTAGAAACACGGTAAGAACAATAGAAGTACAGCAGGATAGAGAAAAGCTGGTTGCACTGGTGGTCAGAGGCACCACTGCCAGGCTGGTGATGATCTGAGCAGACACAACCTTCTGCAAATGCAGTGTAGAGTTGTGCTATTTCCAATTCTGGCTCACATAAACTGGCTCAAGTCTACAGGGACGTGACTTACACATTCATATCTTCAAATCCAACTACTCTCCAGGAGGACTTGCCTGCTGAATGGCTCCATAAGTCCCTCCCTGGGGAGCATGGTAAGGGTTTGAGTTTATGTGGATTTGGTTTTTGTTGTTGTTTTTTTTCCTTTTGGTGTTTTTTT
>JAWWEU010000029.1:13909519-14021682 GCA_035583155.1 Acropternis orthonyx
CGCCCCAAGGGGGGAAGGCTATGGTTCAACATAACGTGGACAACCCATTAATGAACAATGAAGAGCAAACTAAAAATATAAGGCATGTCAGTAGTCATGTGTATATATGCATATTTGTGTGTATCCTTTGGCATGGGGTGATGTTTCCACTGTGATTATACAGTTTCAGGACGAAGTTTTAAGTTAAGTCTTTATGCATGTAAAATCTTCAATATCTCTCAGGAACACTGCACTGAATGCTGAGACTAGCAGATGAGGACATATTAATTTGTAGACTTGCGGGGGATGGTAAAGATGTGGGGATTTGGGGCTAAAAAGTCACTTCTGAGATCTGGTCCTGCAGTCCTGTCCATTGCAACTGTGCATCCAGCTGTATGCCCAGGTTGCTACTGTGGGCAGGCATGGCTGCACTTTAACCATGGCCCACTGGTGCCATTATGTCAGAAGGGATCAGAGCTGGAGTCACTCCGAAGGCATAAGTATTTTTCTTAACACGTCCTAAATGGCAAAATTCACATTGAATAATTTTGGTAATAAATGGCAACCTAAATATGTCAGGAATGATTTAGTACCTGTGAACCATGTAGCTGAAATGTAGATGAGGCTAATTAGCTGATTCCTTATCCCAGTTCCCCCTTTCCTCTCCCTCTCTCCCCACCAAAAGAGTGTTCTTTTTTCCCCTGCAGTTTTCAGAGCACACAGTGTTGGGTTACAGCTTTGGCATCGCTCTGGTTATTTTGTCCATATGTCCTACACTTAACACAAATAAGTTGAGACAAGAGGCTTGAGAGCAAGGTAGACAGCCAAATTCAGAGTGAGTAATGCAGGCGTTGAGGCAAAACGAGGTCAAAAGGAGCATTTGCAGTCAATGCTATGCAGAAAAGATGCTTCCCTGCTGCCTCTGTGCAAAGCACCCACCATTAGCCACATGATGCTCTCATACCTTCTCCAGTTATTACATGCAGAGGTGAAGCAGGATCAAAAACCAATTGCTGACTAGGAGGGATTTTGAAGGTACCTCTGCCTGGGCCCAGGGTGCACGGTGCAGTTTGTGCTTTAGAGATGTGTACAAAATTAATTTTTCAGCTTGTTCGCCATTTTAAGAGAACACAAAGCAAGTTTTCTTCTGAAAAAGCTCTCACCGCTGTCATCTCTTCTGAAAACTATCACTTGGAATTATGCAAAACATGTTGTTTTGTTCTGTTTTAAAAAAGGGTATACATCTATATATAAAAAGCCTGAGTTTGAACAAATTTGGTCTCAAAACCTTCCCACTGAAATGTGAAGCTGTAACATTTCATTTTCAAGATGTCAAACAACATGATTGGACTTTTTCCTAAAAAATACTGATTTTTTTTTTTTTTTTCTTTTTTTTTAATCTGGAGTTGTCTGGGTAGCCCTTAACTACATTTTCTGGATGAGTAAACTAATTACCTGTGAACTTGTCACTACCCACACAGCCCCAGAGCTCTCACCTGGCTTAGCTGGACACATAGAGAGCCTCAGGAAGGTGCACAGGTGAGGTTGCACACTCATGACCTCTGCATTTTTTAGTATGCACATCACAGAACGCTAAAAAAGAGCATTTTGCAGGAACTGGAGCCTTCTCAGTGCACCTTGAGCCAGGGTAGCATGTCCTGTTGCTCTTCTGCAGTTTTTAGCTGCTCAGACCTGTTTTTCAGCTCTCTGGAAGAAGGGAAAAGGATAAAATAGCCGTCACATGGGGCAAATGCTGCTCTCTCCCAGGCACAAGAACTCGCCTGGCTAAGGCATTGTGAGGAATAAGAGCAGGAAACAACTCTTGCCAAACAGCTGGCTGGCATAAGGAGGAGCTCTTGCTGGGAGGAGAATTTGGGAACAAATATTTTTCTTCTGCCCTCTCTGCTGAGCTACACAGCTGATCCCATGACAGCCCCAGTGCTTCCAGCGCAACTGGCTGGAGCAGTGCTGCAGGCTCAAGGCTGAATCCTGCACAGGTCATGCCAAAGCACAGAGGTGGGACACACCAGTTTCCCCTGTGATCTAGACCAGGGAGTGATGAGAACCCTGTCGGCATCAGCTCACTGTGACTTTGTGCAATGGGTGTGTAGAGCAGGCTGTGGTTTGCCCTGGATTCTGTCCTAGTCCCTGTCACCAGGAGCTGCGGGCAGGGCCCACTGCTGGGATGCTGCAGCTGGTACTCCCTGGGGCTCAGCAGGACGCGGTTTCCTCTGCAACGGGAAGGACTGGGGCACCTTGTGATGCTGCCCCGAGGGAGTCTCTCTGATGATTTTAGCTCCCAAATCACTTTGGAGTGAGTGCCTATTCTGAACAGAGCAATCCAGGCAGCAAGGGGTCTGACTATGAGATTTTAGCAACATGCTGCTGCTTCCGTCTCCTGTGATCTGTTCTTCTAGGAACTGAGAGTCTTGAATGTAAACACACAACTGTATCATCTGATCCTTCTCAGGGCATTGTTTGTTTGGGGTCAACTTATCTCCTTTTCAAGAACAGGATGTTTAAGAAACAAATATATAAAGCCTATCTGTAATAGTCTTAATTGTAAACCAGCCTCTATACTTTCAGACTGGAACCTAATTAATCATTGGCTGTACAGGGAATTGATTAATTGCTTTGCTGCTCTTTACTCATATAAATCTTTGATTTAGTGATTACTGCATTTTGATTTATCACTTACTACGCAAGTAATCAATATTTATGATGAATGGATAAATTCAACTACCACCCATTTTGCAAAGTTATATATATAATGTGATATATAAAACACACATTGTTTTCAATGTCTATTTCTAATTATCCAAACTGGAAATATGTATCTTTCCCCCCACAGTGATGTCTGTTTTCTGACAGTGTCTTACAATGGTGTAAAGTAGGGATAACCCTACTATGACCAACACTGAAGTAAGTGATGAAGAATCTGGATATGAGATAGAGAAAACATACAAAGGGGAAAAGAACTTGTGCAAATAAAAAACTAACTGAAGAAAAGGCCTGACATTTTCTCTAAAACCCCTTACAGGGACAGAGCTTTTACTAGTGTAAACTGGTATAGATCCCGGCCCAATTTTTGTTGCCTATCTTTCTTCAAAGTCCTTCAATTCGATGTGAATCTGATCTTGGGGATTATTACACAGGAGTCTGACTGTCTGCAGTCCTTCAGAATTACCAACTAATTGTGGGATAAGAGCTATATATAATTTACTAGCTATGGATTTGTTTTCCTGCTTTCAGAAGACCCTTTACCTCCCCCCTCACTCCCAGCAGCCAAATACGGTTTGAGTGAGAATGGGACCACAGTGGTGGCAGCTCATCCAAAGCCCAGTGAACGTGGTCACCCCAGGGAAGGGAGAGGGGGTTAGCAGGGAAGAGCCCCATCCTGGAGCCTACAAGTTTAGAAACCCTCTGGCAGTAAGACACAGTTGATAATGCTTTTGTTCTGATTCTATAAGTGCTGAGTAGATATTAGAATAAATAGGCTCTGTCTGGCCCATGGCTTCTTGAAAATAATATGGAAAGGTCTGATCAGCATGAACCCCAACCTGCTCTGAGAGCAGCACCTTTTTGATCTTTGCTGTAGAGAGAAAATCCTCACCAGTGAGTCGTTCAGCTGTGGATCCTGGGCTGAATCCAAGGCTGGCTGAAGTTGATGGAAGGACCTTTGCTGTCTTCAAAGGAATTGCAATAGAGTTTTTGTGCTTGTAAATGCTCTCAGGAAGGGATGATCCCCTCAGCTCCTTTCACTGCCACATGGATGCTCATGCAATGGAAAGCCCAGCTGAAAGCTAAAGCTTTCTGTTTACATCTGTGGCCTTTTTTAGGGCTGACGTTAAGGCTTTGATCCATTTGTGGGCTCTCACTTATATAGTCAAAGGTCAGACTGACTCATCCTGAAGCTTTTGGTAGAGCTAGCGGACCTCTCCCTCTTGCTACTGCACACCAGTTTTATTCTTGTCACACCATCCATTGTGCCCTCTTGCAGGAGGGAAACACTGCAGCTCTTGTGGCTGCCAGTGTTTTTCAGGAGGTCTTAGGCTGCAGGAAGTGTTTTGAGGTGTGATGTATGGAAAAGTGACATTCTGCTCCAGGGCTTTTTGTGGTAAGACCAGAAGGTTTATTGTAATCCTCACTCACAAGTGGTGGCAGAGTATTTCGGAGAGGTGCGAGCTGCAACAAGGCTGAACTGGGTGCTGAGAAACCTGGGTGCATCTCATAGACCATAGTCAGGTCTCTGTCCTGTCTGTCACAGGGTAGATGTCCTTCATTCTGTTTCTTGCTTGTCTATCTAGATCAGAAGGTCTCCATGTGACCCTCTTAGTAGTTCTGTGAGACCCTGGTTTTATTTGGGAATTAAGAGTGGTCACATAAAGCACACTGAGAGATGCAAACTTCTCCCACAATGCTCCATATTAGTTTTGAACTATTTTATTTGACAAAACCAATAGAAGAAAGTCCTTTGACATTTTCTATGGGCCTACTCATCACGTAGAATACCTCAATATAGTTCCTGAGGTGTTCACAACCCTACAGAAAATAAACTTGACACTCATGAGGAAAGAGCTGTTGTTCTTCTAGGGAGTTGTGTTAAAAAAGGTGAGGCAGTCGGTTTTACATTGGTTCCCCTCCCCCATCTCCCATAGCTGTTCATGTAAAACCAAATGCCAACTGTGAGCAGAAGGGAGAGAGGAGCTCCCTGTCTGCAATGTGTTCAGGCTCAGCTCTCCTGCTCCAAGCAGCCCGTGAGGTGAGCCCAGCACTTCTCATTATTTGTTTTGTTCTGGGGCACTGTCCAAGAGTTATGACCAGTGTTCTTCAGACGCTGATATATGTTACATGTGCTTAGAGGAAACCCATTCATCTGTCCCTTGTCTCTCTCCCCCAGAGCCCGGATTTCCTTGATTGTAAAGCAAGATAAAGCTGCTATCTTGACTTTAAAGACTCTGGGAAGAAATGTGTTCATGATCTCCCTCTCTCTCCAGCATACTATGCATCCCTGCTGTGATGGACACAATTTTTCTCTCCCTCCAGCTTCCTCCGTTCTTGTCTAAACAGCTGAAAGATTTCTAGGTGAAGAATTAAGAGTCTATCTAGTCCACACAGGAACATATTCCCACCCTGTTGCTTTTGGATGAGGAAGGGAGAAGAAGGTCAGTGTCCTGCTGGGTTTGTCTCATCTCTCCTGAAGTGAAGCTGATGCCTCTCTCAGGAGTATTAGTGCAGCATGTGCAATGGTCACGTTTAGCTCTGGCAAAACAGTTGGGATATGCAGGTTTCAAATTGTATTTATGGTATGCCAAAACCTAGAAGAAGACAAAAGAACCCTGTTTTCCATAGTGTTACTGCACAAAGTGTAGTACTGCTGTTTTAGTCAGGATGGGGAGCCACAGAAATATACATTGCTGGAATTAAAGGAGGGAAGGGGGGAAAAAAAGAAAACAGACCTAGAGAGGCTTTTGCAAATGGAAAAAAACATAATAAATCCATGAGCTGTGCATAGCCCTAGGGCTTTATGGCCATGAGCAGGCATGAGGGAATGACTTGAACTTAACCAAAGCCGTTAATTACCTGTCTAAGATCAAAAGCCTAAGTAAGGGAGTATATTTACGATGCACCTTACAGGATATGTTTCAACTTTCTAGATTTTTTTTTATTAATTGGTTTGATTAAATAGATTTAAAGAGCCTGGGCAGAGTCTCCTAAATCATACTCCATATTGATCTAATGAAATACTCAATAAATTTACTAATATGGCTCCTTTGCTTTGTGCAGTCTGAAAGGAAATGCCACTCTAAATGGTGATAACTCAATGTGGAGCCTCAGCAGTGACTCATGGCGTGCCAGGAGGATGCTGGGAAGAGGCTCCTGTGATTTGCAGGAGAGCTGAGTTTAACAGCTCCTGCCCACTCTGCCCCACACTCAGCTTTCCTACCAGTTTTCCACCCTATTGGCCAAATTCTTCTGTGACTTCTAGATTTTACTGACATTCACCAGCTTGCTAAAGTGTGTGATTGTTCAATATATGGCTCAGCTGAGACCTCCCGGAGCAGAACTGTATTTCAGAGGACTCTGCTTTATAAATACACCACACAATGTGTGGTCTAAATAAAATAAATCCCGCACAGCTCAGGGTAGATCTAATGTAGAAAATGTATGATGTTTATTCCCTCCTGATGCAATAAATTGAGAATGACTGCATGGAAAGTTTACAGTTTTTCAGCATTCACTTATATTGATGGAAATCAAGAGTTTGGGCAAGGACAAGCCCTTCCTGCCCCAGGGCAGAAGGCTGTGATCACAGAGTCTCTTTTGGCTGCAGTTTTACTGGCTGAACATATTCACATCTCCTGCTCCCCCCCACTTCCATATCTGGGTGCTTTGCTAAGCAGTGTTCAGCTGTTTGTCTGGGGAATCCTTAGACCTGGTTTTGCCTAAATGAGCTAATTCAGTAAAGGCTACTTTACTAAGGTAATACTAAATAAATACACAAAACAATAAAAAAAAATAAATACACTTAAGTGCATTTACTGAGTAAATGATTTCAGCAGGATGCAGTCACGCAGGTGATCCAGCTGCCATACCTGGCAAAGAAGGAGCTTGGAGATGATGGAGAGGCACCAACACAGCTGTGTCTCCCTGATCCACCTTCCAGACCCAGTCACATACATCACCTCAACTGGTTTACCTGGATTGTTTAACTATTTAAACTTCCTTGAGTTACATAAGTTAATGTTCATTTCATGTGTGATTGGGAAATGCTAATGCAAACTAACCTGCTGGAAGTCACGTTTAAAAACGTGCCAGTCTGTCCCCACAGAGCTCTGGCAATTTGGAATTGAATTTCACCATACAATTACAGGATGTCCCAGCAGTTTGTGTGAGCAACCATTGCTTCTGACAAACATCAACAATTTCATTCATACACAATTCTTGTGTCATGCTGGAATACAGTTTTAATAGTCAGTCTAATATGGGTCTTAATTTTTTAGTCTTCTTTATATTTCAATTAATAAATTTAGAACAATATGTTTTTGAACACTGTGATTCAAAGCCAGCGTGTGGCATCAGGGCTCTCCCAATAAAATGAGGAGATTGTTCATTCTCATCCAAACATCTTTGTGATTTCTCTCTCTCTCTTACTAATTTTTTTAATTATATTTTTCTCCTTTTTTTGCACTTCTTCACTTCATCCTGTTTTCTGGGATGAAGTTGATTTTTGACGCTAAACATAAATCCTAGAGAAGAGATCCCACTGATGATGCATTTACTAATGGCTGTGAAAATCAGAACCAGAGAGGCAGAGAAAGAGGAAGATGGCAAAGACAAATATATTTGGAAACAGCCAACTGAGGAACAAATTAAAAATGCCCTTTGAGTAAAAACAAACCAACCAAACAAAAGAGGCTCCCCTCTGAAGAACATAACCTCAAATCTTTTGTCTGCCTTTATTGAATCTGCATCCCCGGATCTTGGGAACAGCTTATAACTTTTGCCTGCTAGAAAATAACCCCTGACATTAAACAAAAAAGTCAAAGCTTTCTTGGGCTCACAAACCCCATGGTTTTCTCTTCTTAAGGGGTGCAGGTTTGTAATATGTTGTGCTGCATCTCAGATTCTGAGAGCGAAAATAAGGAAGGAAAGGGAAGAAACAGACCTTATTGGCAAGACAAGGCCACTGCTTGATGGGGGCCAATATGGGGCTAAAAACCCATCTGCTTGCTCTGCTCTGGCAGTCAGTTACCTTTTGCCCAAGGGATAACCTTTCTCCTAACATCCATGTGTTCCAGAGAGTTATGCCATGGTTCTCAAGGTAAAGGATGGTCACATGGACCCTGGTGTCCTTCAATGTGGGAATCTTCTACCCTGTGCACCCATCTGCTGATGGATTCCTCTTTTGTTTTTGCTCCATCCTCCCAAGGAGGCAAGAGCTGACAGGATCTGCGGTGAAAAGCTATAGCAGTGGCCCAAGGCCTCTTTGACAATCCCAAGGGAGTTGCTTAGTCCTGGAACAAGTGCTGCAGATCTCCTGGATGGGGCCTTGCCAATATTTGCCTAGACAGCACTAGGATGTCAGGAGGTATGAATGTCCCCAGGCATTGAGTGTTGGTCACTAATCATAACCAGGCAGGCTCAGGAGAGAGCCAGAGGCTCTTGCATGACTTGGTCTGACCCCTAATCCTTTCCTGTTTATTGCACACCTCAGGTGTTCAGCGCTGGGGGCTGATGCACCTCCCACATTAATGCAAAGCTGTTTCTCCACTGACCCTTTACAGCAGGTGTTTCCATGTGTTTAGGTTTCTTCCTTCTACTTGCAATTTTTTCACCTCCATGAACAGCAAACTACAACACTGTCATTCGTTTTCAGGCAGTTTTATGATACTATGCTACCGATGCTCCTTGTTTCCCACCTTTGCTTCTGGCTTACAGAAACATCTTTTGCCCTTCTGTAAGCAAACTATGGCTCTTTGGAAAATGTACTAAAAGCAAAAGGAAAATACACTTTTGCTAACCCTGGTGCATTTAGCAATGTCTGTGGGCAGTGGGAGCAAGATCAGTGGTGTCTCCTTCCTCCTTTGGTAAATGTGCCCTCACCTATCTGATGTGCTGTGGTACAGCCATTCAATTCCTTTTGACACCACGGGCTCCCTCCCACCAATGTGAGCAAGAGCAGAAGGGACTTTTGTGTTTTCAAGAAACAAAATGAGGAGGACTCCATAAATACCTATGTCTAGGTATTTGCTACAGAGGCCTCTTAAGTTTCTGAAAACACGTGAAAATAATTTCTGAATTTACAAGGCAACATGCAGCTTCTCAACACATGATCAAATGTTGTGTTTCTGAAAGTAAACACAATAAAAAACATCCAGGAAAGAGTTGGTGAAGTTATCAAGTTTCTGCATGGGAAAAAAAACCCCAAAACAAATCCCACCCTCAAGCTCAAACCTAGCCATGATCTCAGGGTGTGTGACTGCTGTGTGGGACACCAGGGGATATAACACCTAGGTGGAATGTGGTCCTGAGGAATTCACCACTTGCCTGTGAAAGGAGCCAAGAGCCGTAATCAACTTACCCACTGTATTTGCTCCTGCTGTTCGCTAATGAGTGAAAGCAAAGCAAAAAGCACACTTTCAACTCAATCAGACTGAGACATTTACCTGTAGCCAGTGAGTCCCTAATCAAAATTAAAGCAAAACAGGCAAAATTAGCTTGTTAGCATTTTTCTCTGTTAGCATTGGAGAAATGTCACTTTTTGCCTGGGGCAGTTTTGGTAGGTTTACCACTAAGGAAAAAGCTATTGTACCAGCTACGTCCCTAAACATTTAGTCCTGGGCATTCAAATGTAGCAAGAATGATGATATGACACTTCTCTACTAATTTATGCAGAAAAGGAAGAAGTCTGGGGACGGTGCAGACCAGTCCTCAGCTCAAAGCATCATGTAACTGGCAACTAATGAGCACTTCTCAGTCTTCTTTGATGTATGGATTTCTAACTTCCTTTTCTAACAGAGAGATGGCCCTTTGTAGAATAATTTTAAGTCAACTGGAAATAGATTTCCTCCACTTAGTTATAATTTCTACGCCCTTTGGGAATAAGCCCCACAGGCTAAACATCTGATTCTCTTTCTTTCTGTGACATGCAGCATGCAAGTCGGGGCTATTTTGTGTGCTGCTTTCTTCAAGCCTCCTCCACAGCCAAGAGCAGAAGGAATTAGCCTTTAGGAAGAGGCCATATCTTGGGGAAGGATGGACAATTGTTCAGAGCCCAATCCTGTGTTCAGTTTCCACCTCTGCCACAGATTCCTCCTATCACATCAGGAAAGTCCAGTAAACACTTGATACTTAACTCCCTGCTTGTAACAGGAGGAGAAACCAGGGCCTGTCTTAAAGATGGATCCTCAGTAGATGAGCAAGTGAGATGTGATCAGGGGTGAAGGCTGGTTATGTGCTGATTTTGGGGGTCACGTTTTTAATGATTAGGCTGAAAGTGCTCCTAAAGCTACAAGAGCTTTTGAGTTTGCAGGCCAGTGAGATTATAAATCAGCCTGAATGAGGTGAAGCTCTAGAGAGCAACACAGACTTGGGAAATGCAGAAATCTGAGGTAATACCAGCTCTGCTGTGACCTGAAACCAGACTAGACAGGGTGGCTGGTGTGGTTGTTCCCCGTTCCTGGGTGATCCAGCACAGAGGGGCCCTTTGTGGACAGCAGAGAACTGATTCTTCCTGTCTCTCAGTGGTGAGCTGCTGGTAGAGGCACAAGGTCTGTCCCAAATTGGCTTCTTCCAAAATGAAGCCCTGTCTTTATATTTGTCTAAAATACAACCATGGAACTGGCACATCCCTAAATGTTCCTGTTTAATATATTTTAAATAACACCACTGATATAAGGCACTTTTGAAATAACATTAACATCTGGGCTGACCCCGCCTCCCTACCAAGTTTGAGCCTGATGTTAATTAAAACAGGCAAGTTATAAACCCCAGGAAATGGCAGCTGACCCTTGACTATGAAAGTAATGCTGTAATAATATGCAGTAAAAAAGAGGCATAGTCAAACTTCTTCCCAGGCCATTCCTAGAACGATGCTCTTTCTTTCTCACCGCTGTGCTCCCTGGCTCTGAGAAGTGAGACCATTACCTCACCAGCACCCTCGACAGGCTGCTCTGGTTTTGGGGTGCTGGGTGGCAGGGAGACAGCCTGTACACTCTGAGTCACCCACATGAACATTGCCCAGGCCTGACAGGAGGAGCTGCCTCTCAGAAGTGTGAAAACTGCTTCCTGCCCACATGTGATCACTGAGGATCCCGTGATGCTCTTTGTCAGGGCAGAGTTAACCTGAGCAGCCCCGATGCCTGGAAAAATATGGAAAAAATATGGAGAGGATTTTTTTCTTTGCGCTCTGTATTCCTATCTGGACATGAACGGGGAGGGTGGAGGAGGATGGTCCCCGGAAAAAGGGATGTGGAGGTTTGTTGTGAACCACCTCTAGAAACGGCAGCGAGAGGCTGCAGTTTTCACTGTGTGTCCATCCCTGTAACTGGCCTTTCTTTGGTGGTCCATAAGAGAAGGGATGTAGGTGGCTCTGAGAGGGAGCCAGCTGAGAGCAGGGGAGTGAGATGGGGTCAGAGGAGAACTGGAGAAACCCCTCAGACTCATCATCACATCTCTAACTGACTAAATATTAGATGTGATTTGGAAGTAATTAGAGGAACATTTCTGTTGTTGTTGGAAAATGCAGTACTGTTGAAATTGGAGCGTTTCCTCTCAAGATGTTGCTTTTAGTCAAGCTATGAATGAAAAAACACAAAACAAAACAAAACAAGCAAAACCCCAAATCCAAAGAGTTCCTTGTCCTGCAAACTCCTCTGAATAGACCCTACAGGTTTCAGTTCCTGTGGCACATAGGAATCCAGCCCAGCAGCGTTCACAGGGACCCGGAGAATATGTCCCATTGTTTGTAAACAAATCAAACAAGCTTTTGAGCAGATACATTTTATCTTCTGTGTGAGCTGAAGGAACCAGGATATGAGCCTACGAAAGGCTGGGTTGTAATGGATACACCCTGCCCCTTCTCTCTTTGAGGCATGGGAAAGGTCAACTTTTGTCCTCTAAAATGTGTCACTGCTATAAATATGACTGCATAATTTATTGCAAATTGTTTAGCAAATTTATTGCAAACTATTAATAAACCTCCTTGAAACAGCACAATGAGCGTGTGCAATAAACAAGGGAAATATTTGCTTGATTCAAACCACATTGGATGATGTTAAATTAATGTTGAATAGATACATTTGAAGGCCTAGAGGGATGAGTGCAGCCAGCGACCGGATGCTGCATCGCTCGTCCAGAGCACACATGTCAGAAGATGTCAGGGAAGTGACCAAACCTTTTTGTCAATGGCTTAAAGCTGAGATAAGCCCCGAGTGTTTAAATTGGCAATTCTAATAGCTACCTGAATCCAATCCAATTCACAGCAGCTTGGCTTGTAAGGCAATCGGTGATACAGTGTTAATGCCAACTAATCTGATAAAAATTGACACAATGACAACGTTGGGCCATTAGTTACCAGCAGTTTTTATGTCTGTGTAAATCCATCGTGTTTTACAAGGTACAGGGGGATTCTGGGAGTCGGGGAATCTTTTTTTTTTTTTTTTTTTTTTTTTTTTTTCAGAACTGTGGAAATAAAGTGATTTTGCTGCTGAAGCAAACTCATCCTCTTGCTGTGTGTGCTGCTGCTGAGAGTGTTAAATGGCAAAATTCATCACAACTAATTTCTATTTGCCATCTATTAGGCTACATTGTTTTGTCCTCAACGTCAGGTTAAATAATGAACCTCTCGGAATAGAGTAAATTAACCTCCACTTTATGTTCATGTCATTGTCAAATGGAAACATCACTTGTACAAATGAAAAAGATTCATTAGTAAAGCTAATGCATAGGCTCCACTCCAGTAAAAGATAAGAGCAATTGAGGCCTTGTCATAATGCAGTGTCGAACCGCTGGCTTGTTATTTATGATGCCTGCCATAATCTTTGGAGATTATTTTCAGCAATGGTAATTAGCACACAATGCATCAGGAACAATTATGGAACAATGTCTTAGCTTGACAGGTATGCCACCCTGCTGCAGGCGAGCTATGATCCATGAGAAATTCAATCAAATCTGCATGCTGCAGGGAGTTTATTAATATTTCTCCTTCCAAGGCAGTTTGAAAGGCAGCTATGCTTGACCGGCCACCCAAAAATACTTAGCAGCATGGTATGAGTGTGCTCCTTGTTAATACCCACCTATCTGCACAGAGACTTCCTGTGCACTTAGAGCTGATTAAAATAATTTCTGTGAGTTTGCTATTTACCACAGTGAAGAGAAAATTGCTACCTCTCCTAGCTGGCCACGGGGCCTCATTCAGGGTAGGTTGTTGCTAAAGGACCTCTGTAAGGAAGTGGCAAATTCCTGTACTGACACAAATCCTGTAAGTCTGTTAGAAGCAGTGGGACTGTGTTGATTTACAGGTCCTCACATCCCAGCTTAGGAATCAAAGTGTCCCTGATGAAGGCAATTTTCCATTGAATAGCACAAAAGCAACAGCGTGGCAGTTTCTTATTTCAGGCATCCCAACAATCCTGTGTGAAGCCTCTCCTGAGAGTTCTGGGGCATCGACAGAGCACAGAGAAGAAACATAGTTTAGGACCATTGCACATGGATGACAAGAGTGGAGCAGTTTAAAGGCTGTGCATTAAAATAAATGATCTTCCTTGAAGCAGTGGTGGTTGTTGGGGTCCCCAGGCAGAATCAGGGTGGAGCAAGGGAAAACCCTCATTTTTGCTGCAATGTTTGAGCTGGAAAGTGGTGTCTTGACTAAAACCAAAAAAATAAATTAAAAACATTTCAATGGCCAGGTCGCTAAATGCAGATCCTATCACAGGATGAAGGGACACATGGTCTCAGGGTGAGGGAATTTACCAGTTCCTGTAGAGCTACCTCTAAGTCCCATCAAAAACATGGAGATATCTGGGTGGCAGATGAAGGGTGGTGAGCACAGTCAACACCAGCATAACTTTGTAAGGATAACTTGCTGAAAAGTCCTGCTTAAGCAGGACAGGACTCAGCTCTGCGTCTGCAGCTTTTCACTGCAGCTTGCAAACTCCCAAGAGCCAGAACCAGCTTTGTGCAGCAGCTGTTAGTCTCTGTAGCTCCAGGTAACTCCAGCTGATCTGCCAGGGACAATTTTTTTTTCATATGGTTGCAGGGAATTGCTGTCATGTGGTTGCTCATCCTGGCACTTGTCTGAGCCAGCACAGAGTTACTATGAATATCTGGCACACATGGTAGTTGTAGCCACTCCTTGTAGTGGAGATGTAGTCTCTGTGTCTACAACTGAGTTTAGTACCTGCTGAATAACCTTCTGGTATTTTAGAGACAACCTCACAGACACCATTTTTTTCCCAGTAGTGACATGAGCACCTTCCAGCCAACTTCTAACCCTGTCCAAGAGTGCATGGCAGAACTGCACAAGATGAGGCCAAGCTGAGGTGAGGAAACACACAAATCACATACCAGTCTTTGGAAAGACAGTTGTTTTCCAACTTTATTAAAAAATAACACACCAGAGCCAGAAGACACCTTGGCCAGGTCTTACAGGACTTTTGGCTTCAGGATTTCTAGGTACACTGATTGAGATAACTTCCTGATAAATACTGTTTAATGTCTTGTTTAGTTACTAATAGACTGGGGGATACTTCATCATTCTCATTTAATAAAGATACATCAGTCTGCTTCTTTCTACATGAAGAGCTAGAAGTGCTAACTGCACATTTCTGCCCATTCTGCATCATTATTAATGATTAATCATTGTCATCCTTTAATAGGCTTATATCATTATTAGGATTTCTTTTGTTCTTAATAATGCTTAAAGATCATTAAGAAAGAGAATTCATGTGCACATGTCAGCGGGTGAAGAGACATGCTTAAAACAGGGGGACGGTTCTGGTAGATAGCAGGAGTGTGGGAGGGACGGCTGGTTGCATTTAGCGGCACCAACCATATTATAAAATCATCAGTCAGAAAGGAATTGTTGCTTTTTGTTTATTTTAACATTATTTTCCATGGGGACTGCTGCTAGAGGCTGAAAGGCATGTCTAAGTTGTTTTTTTTCTAATGCAAACATTGTTTGGTATTTCTGTTGCACACAAGCTCTTTGCTTCCTCTTGTTTGGTATTTAAATGTATGGATGGCTTGTGATTAGGAGCAGGTGGAGGGGGAGAACAGGACAAAGTGATTTTAAGTCACTCCTCTTTTGTGCCACCATCTGTTCCTGGGCTGGAGTGAAACTGAATGCACAAAAAACTGATCGGCACCATAACTTTTCCAAAGAAAATGAGGATGATCAGGAGAATCCCAAGGGACATAGGCCTGATGGGAGAGGTCACACCCTCCTCCTCTATACCCTGACAGATTGCTGTGCTGCTTTTCTGCTTAGAACAGACAAGCCGCCATTTATTAATTATGGGTTATTCTGCTGCTGAACCTAAAAATCGCCCCCCACCCCCCGTGCTCGGTGCTGTATTAACACAGGACTCAGTGGCAGCCATTGGCCCAAAAGACCTTACAGTTTGCATGGAAGAATAAAGAAAACAGATGGATACAACAAACCGACTGCAGGAGCATGAAGTAACCATGAGACAATTATGATCCGTTAAACTATTCAGGTCAGGAAATGCACTGCAATACCATCCTCAATTGAAACACTAGAAGGATGCTAAATGGGCAGAGGGCAGAGTGTAATGATTAGATTTGGGACAATGGATCGAACGTTCTGTTGCAGAGATTGCCACAGGATTTTTAATGACCAATTCTGATCATGGCTTGCATTTTACAGGCTACCCAAGGAAATTATATCTCCAATTGCTTTACACCTTCTTGGTGTGCACCTTGTGAGGGTCTGGAGGGGCTGGTGTTTAACACTCACATTAATTTTGATGAGATAGTTTGCAATAACAAAGCAGCAACAAGCACAAATGTATTGCTGCCACCAGAAGTGAAGTATCTCCCCTCAGCAAACAGCTTTTGGTTGCTGTAATCATCCCTGCAAAAAACTCCACTGCTCCACATACCTAAGAACATGCAAAGTTGTTTGGGGACAGGCTCAGGACGTTTCAAGGGCATTTGCTCAGCACATCTTGTGAGTCAGCTCAAGGAGAGGGGCCTTCAGAGGGCACTGAATACCTCGCTGAGCTTGCAGCTTCTGCCGTGAAGGTGTTGTGGATGTGGCACCTGGCAGAAGGAAACTCACAAGCGCTTCTCTCCTTGGTCCACCTCAAGGGAGGCTGAGGTCCTTCAACACCTGACTGTTAGTTCCTAAGGAGACTTCTCTGAAGGTGCTGCTGGCCTGAGACCCTCAGTGATGCCTGACGACATCCAGTGAATAGGGATAGAACAATGACCTCCCTCAGAGACTTTGAATAGTTCATTGGTCAGAGTGAAGTCCCTCCTGTTGATGGAGGACCCCATCCAGACTGGGGGTCACTGTGCTTGTACTCACCTTCTGTGAATGTTTGGGTTGGTGCCAACCTCTTGTAGCTCTCCAGAGTGTTACATCTTTAAATTGGGTATTCAGTGCTCTTTGGACTCCAGGTTGGTCCATACAATCAAACTCTGACAAAAACTGTTTAATGCTTTATACAAGTATTTTGTTTTTAATGATTCCAGCCAGAGATGCTGAGCTGAAGAACCAAACTAATTTCATGTGCTTCTCCAACACCCCATTATGACATTTATGACATATTTTTCTGTTTAGAGGGATGATTTTTTCCAGATGCCAGTACATCTAAAACGACCTAATGAGATTTCCACAGATGTAGAGCTTAAAACCATCTACGGTATTTTTATTTTCTCTCTAAGTAATGATGCTTTCCAACTGAAACATTTCCCGTATAAAGCACTAGAAACAATTGAATGTGTATCAGATTCATAGACAGTAAAGCCTGTTCATTGGAAGACAGCTATTGTGTTTGAGTCTTGGCTTTTCTGCCACTTGATTTGAAATGGGTTTTACTATTTTTTGGAGTTGGTCTAGATTTAAAGACAAAATTTCAGATCTAGAGTTTGAGGTGGACAGGGAGTACTTCAACGGCTCTGCAGTTCTTCTCTGCAATAACATCACCTCCCTACCTACAGTATCTTGCTCTGCACATTGCAAAGCAGGTATTGTTGCCTGTCTTTTACGCAGGAACAGAAAAATGAAGTGACCAGTGGGTGAATCTCCCTCTTTTCTCCATGCATGGGAGAAGCTTATGTTTCCTTGAGGACTGTTGATGCTTTCTCTGTCTTATATTTTCATCCTTTGGGGGATAGTGATGATGAGAGGGTTGTACTCCTCTCTTCCCTGCTCTTCACGCCTTCCTTAATCTGCCCATTTAGGAGAGAGGAAACCAGGATGTTAAGTGTTTCCGCACCGAACAAGGTACTGTTCAGTATCATTTACAGTCCCCAGAAGAGAACTGGGAAGATGCACGTGGTGGTTATTTGATTGATACCTCAGCAAGGCAGGGTGTTTATATTGCTGCTGGACTGTCATTTTCATCCCTTTTGTTCTTCACACTTTTCTTTCATAATGCACCCGATGAGACCCACAGTTTGTTCAGGATCAGAAAAAGCATCTGACTCCCAGAGAGTCTTTCCCTGAGTGAATATGGAGTAACACAAGGAAAGGATGCTGTGTTACTTGGTGGTTGGGATTACTGTCTTGGGTGTGATACCCAGGATGTGGAGACATGAGAAAGTTGTTTAACTGTGATTTTGGCAGGTGTAAGTCTTGTTATCTACTGCTTCCCCACATTTCTTCTGCTTTCACACAGAAAAAGTTTTATATTCTTTCAGTGAAGAATGACCTCTATTACACTTAAAATAAATTGCAGCATTGTCTGGAAATATTTAAGCTGAATCTCTCTCACTCTTGTAAGAGCAGAACACCCACAACCAAGGAAGGCAGGCAGGGCCGTTCCAGCACTAAACTCAGTCTTGCAGATGTCTGTCACCTGTTTCTAAGGATATGTGCAAGTGTTTGGGAAAGAGCTGGGCTTCGTTGTTATTGTGGGAATCTGAAACAACTCTGAACTTTGCCCTTCTATCCCCTTTCCAAATTTCTTTTCTCTCTCTCTTTTTTTTTTTTTTTTTTTAACAGAAGAGAAATCGCAAGGCTCATACTTTGCTAACTGGTTTGCATTAAGGGCTCTATCCTGCAAAATGCCAAGTGCTCTTAACTCTTGTTCAAGCCAAAGCTGCTCATCACCTTGCCAGAACTGAACCATAGGATTCAGATCTGGGCCATAAGCTAGAAAGTCAACCTCCAGTTTGTGTTAACTGATCTCCCCAGCCAACACCCCCACTCCTGGCTGGGGAATGGTGTCATTCTGCATCACACGTGGTATTAATACATAAAACCCCAGACTGTACCTGCAGCAGCTTTTTTATTCATGGGGCCCATACCTCTTGCCCTAATAGACAGAGTGCTGGGCAGGAAAGCAACGAGTAGTTTGCCTTCCACCTCCTGATGGGGGCTGCTAAACAGAGTTGGGCTTACAGAGAGAGGCAGAAGTTGGATATCTGCAGAAAAGGAGGGGAAACCTGTCACAAAACCTCCACATTTGGATCTGGCCCTGATTTTCCTTCTGAACCGCCCACAGCCAGATTTCTCCCTTTCCACCTTCCACCTACTGCATGAGACTCTTTACTGTACTCCACCACTGAAATCCCGTGCCTTCACCCTCGTGGCTTGCCAGGTCACTGTGCTTCTCAGGAATGTGAGGAAGAGAAAGCCTTGTCAAGTCGAAAGCATGGAATTATGCTTGTCATGAGGACTCTTCCCAAACTTGTGCCATTGCTATGCAGGAGTCTGTTGTCCGCCCCAGCACAATCATGTCTTGGATAAACTTCTTTCCAGGCTCCAGACTGTGCAGGCAAAGCCCAACTGACTCTACTTCTCTATGGGAAACAAATACACTCCAGAGATGGATATTGTTTTACAGGAGAGGTGTGGCACATCTGGTACAACCTCATGGACACCAAATTTAATAATTAAGATCATGATCAAGACAATCATCCAACGGCTGTATTGGGTGGGACTACCAGCTGAGATCATCTTGGATTCAGAAGCAGGTTCATATCCCAGCTAACAGAAGAGGTATGGGTTTACTTGGAGTTAAAGCCAGCTTGAATTTCTGCCTACCACTCACTCAGTGAAATGTTTTAGTGCTAGAAACTATCTTAAAGAGGGTGTAAATAGTGTACACCTTTGTATTTTATGTAATAAAATGGTTCCTGGTCAGCTACCCTGTCAGTTAAGAATTATGCACTCACAGCTTTGCATGATTAATCAAATGTCAGGATGCATGTGCTCTCCCAGCATATCATCCCGTGGCAGGGAGCAGCACTTTTAGAAAAAAAAAAAAAAAAAAAGAAAAAACAATAATAGGAAAAAGAATTATTTTTATGTGTACTTGTCTTTAGACATATTTTTCCATTCAGTAATTTGAAAAAAATAACCATCTGGAAAAAATCATATTATGGACAAGGCGTGTCATGACATTTACAGCAAATATTTTTGCTGTTAGTATCAAACCCAGCTCTTTGCTCTATCAAGGGCTGAATATTCGTACACACATAAATGTGCAGTAAATAAAAGGGCCTCTGCAGAAACTCAGCACTGGGCAATCTTGTGCTCCCCACAATCACATTCTCATTTGTTTATACTTTTTTCAAACCCCTATTTTTTACATCTCAGATGTGAGTGCCTGTAGTTCCTTTCCCTTTGCCTTTTGGGTCTCAGGAGAATGGCAATAAATGACACTGTTGTGGAAGAAGTCCTGATGTAAGTAAAGCTATCAGGAGGTCATGAGGTCATGAGCGCAAATGAGGCAAAGTTTCCAAAGAAATCACCAAGATTATTTATGATCATCAGCAACCTAGTTCAGCCAAAAGAAGAAATGAAATGTGGGCATCATGCAACAGGTCTTGAGAGGGAACAGAGAAAGAAACCAAACTTCATCTGTCATCTTCTAGATGGGTTGGAGCCTGCTAATGATGCTGCTGGCCCTCTGGCAGCAGTGCTTGGGGTTGGATGACAGGTCCCCTCTCTTTGGGACTCCTGCTGAGGTAAAAGAGCCTTCATTGAGGCTCAGGACTCTGTTTAAGCCTGAAGGTTAATGTATGGTGTACATGAGGTGTAAGCCTTGCCCAGGGTCTCTTCATAGAGGCAGGTCCTGCACCCACTTTGGGTTGTCTGCAGCCTGTGCATCCATGAGCTGGTTTTGCTGTTGAGGCACCTGGAGCACATTCCCAGGATGCTGCAATGTCCAGCATCCCTACAAGAGTTATCTGTAGCCCTCTCCAAAGTGGCATCTCTGAGGGTAATGTTTCCATAAGGACCATGCCTTGAAAAGGTGAGTGGAAGTGAGATGTCAGCATCTGTGTGAGGGTGGCACCAAGAAGGAAATGAAGGCGTTGGTTTGCAGAGCAGGGACAGGAACAAGGTGACACTGACAGGCAGGTGTTCCTAGGGTGGGGGTGTTTGCATGCACAGGTTTCTCTGTGGCTAACCTCCGCCTGTCGAGAGGCTGTGGGCTGTAATATCCACTACCGCTTGTAATGTCCAATTGCC
Organism: Acropternis orthonyx; assembly: GCA_035583155.1. Taxonomy (NCBI): domain Eukaryota; kingdom Metazoa; phylum Chordata; class Aves; order Passeriformes; family Rhinocryptidae; genus Acropternis; species Acropternis orthonyx. The sequence continues at coordinate 13,929,669 of JAWWEU010000029.1, forward strand.
ATACCTACTGCAAACTCAGATACATCACAGGCTTCAAATGTCACTCAAAAAAATGTATTTTAAAATATTAAATAAAACTATAGAAACTTCCAAGTAGTATTGATATTTATATAGTCCTTTATCACATGTATTATGCAATAACTAAAGTCTAAAAGAAAAAAAAATAAATTCTCTCTTTGTTTTGCACATAGCCCACTTTTTGATTTTGAACATAGCCCACTATTTACCATGAAACAGTCACTTAGCAAATAATATGATTAATTTTAAATATATTTGCCTTTTAGCATCTTATGAGCACTGTCTCTTAAGGTGCCTCCACACAGCCAGGAGGTAGCAGACAAGTTGTTCTGTTTAGCCCAGGTTTAGAAACCTCAAGCGTACCAAAATCTCCTTGAAATGGTAACATGGTAATTCTTAATCGCAGCATGATACTACTTTGACATAAAGGAACAGTGATTCTTTCTCTGGGAGGAGGGTCAGTGGAAATGAATCTTTGTAACAGAAATCAATATCCCAAAATTTGAAATCAGTTGGTGCAACTATCTGCAATTCAACTTGCTTATTAACAGACCCAACCAATCAGTTCCATGTGCTCCCCGTTGCTAAGTTGCCTTCATAAACAAATTGATTAATTGATTTCCACACACCCCCCCCCCCCAGGCCTTTTAGTGTATAAGCAGGTCAGGCAGCTATGATTTCATTTTGCTCATCTACTCAGTTCTGGCTTTGTAAATCAGTTTGGAATCCCAGTTCCTCGTCTCAGAGATCAGCAGTGTCACCCGCAAGCTCAGATGGAAAAGTAGATCTATGAATAAACTACAACTCTCTGGGAAGATGGGGAGAGAGTGGGACTGGGTTTCAATGCGGGGGTGGAAACCATCCACCCTGTCCCTGAATTTGGAGCACTTGGATCAGAACCTGTACTTGCAGCTTCAGGCCCAGGTTGAAATGGAGAAAACCCCTGAGAAACAAAAGCATGTTTTTAATTTGGCTTTTTCTTCCAGCTGTTTCTAAGTGAGATCTTGACTGAAAACCTGTTTGAACAGGCTAATATTAACCTACTTCCATGATTTGAGGCCCGATTGTAGTGAGAACAATGTCTGAGATTTCAGAGATGTCACGTATGGCTCTAAGCCTCCACTTGCTATTAGATTTGTGTTTCATCTCCTCCTTGTAGAAACACTGCCTCTGCAGCTAGTCCTGGAAGCCCTATTGGTGGGCTGGCTTCAAAGCTGGGGCTGTTTTGCTCGAAAATTCACTGTCGTATTTTGAAACTCACACTCAACAAAATAAAAACTTTCAACAAGTGAAATAAAAGACCACAGGCAGAAGAGGAAATCTAGAGTCTTCGCTGGGTCAGCAGTAAGAAAGGAGACACAAAGGGCCAGGTCTGGAGCTGGGAAGGAAGAGCCACTGCTGCCTGTTATTGCTATGGGTTCAGTGATGCATTCTGGTTGCAGGTGACTCCTTTCATAACACCCTTAAAACCATTTCTCTTCCTGCCATTCCATCCTACATGATGGGCTGTTTTGAGAGGAAAGAAAAACAACTTGCTGAATGGCTTTGGAGGCTTGTTACCAGTAGTGGAAGGTTTAACCCCTTAGCAAAAGTGTGCTGGACTGCTATTTATTTATTTACTTTATTAGTTGCACTTGTATTGTAGTCTTTTAAACAGAAGCCTTTTTCAAAAGGAATCCATGATCTCTGGTAGAGAAAAAATGATGCTTTTTGGGAGCCAAGTTTTGAACTGGGATTGCAGTTTAAGGCTGGAATCTTGCACACTTTGTTTCTGTAAATTTTATTTGTGGAAGCATCACAAAAGTAGTTGCTCTAATAAGTTGTTGGTCCTTTTCCCATTTTGGGTTAGATGCAAAACCAGAACACTGGTGGCTAATTCAGACCTTTGGATTTGTCCCTGAACTTACCACAAAATTAAGAAGCATTTTTTGTCAAGATTTTGGCTTTTACCTATCTCCAGTCAAAATATGTTTCGCATGACTTCATCTCTTTGCTAAGTGAATTGAAGGCAGCTAATTGTTTGTTTGTTTCTTTATTCTCAAAGTAATTAAATGTTAATTCTCTTCATAGCTGAAACAGTACTCTGAAGCAGAAAAAAAAAAGGTTTTTTTATTACTATCAAGGGTTTTGTTATAGATCCTTCAATACAATTCTGTGATGCCTTCAAGGTGAATCAAGGTAATAATACCGCCTCTCCATAGATTTCAGGTCTCACCAAACGTTAATTGGAATGCCTGTGTTGGTTTTGGTTGGAGTAGAGTTAATTTTCTCCATAGTACCTGGTATGGGATTGTGATTTGGATTTGTGCTAGAAACAATGATGGTAATTCAGGGCTGTTTTCATGACTACTGAGCAGGACTTACATAGAGGAAGGAACTGGGGGGACACAGCCAGGACAGCTGACCCCAACTGACCCCAGGGATGTCTCTGACCATATAGTGTCATGCTCAGCATAGAAAGCTGACGGAAGAAGGAAGGGAGAGATGTGTGAAGTGATGATGTTCATCTTTCCAAGTCCCTGTTACATGCGCTACAGCCCCGTTGACCTGGGGTCCAAACACCTGCCTGCCCATGAGAAGAGCGGGATGGATTCCTTGTTTTTCTTGGCTTGTGTACTTGGCATTTTCTTTGCTTATTAAGCAGTTTTTATCTCACCCACGAGTTTTCTCACCTTCACTATTTTGATTTTCTCCCCCATCCCACCAGGGGACAAGTGAGTAACTGCACAGTGCTTTGTGGCCATCTGGGGTTAAACCACAATACCTCACCTAAGAAACAAAATAGGCTAAAGCTTATGTGCTATAGTGGATATTAGTATTACATCAGCTTTAAATGTAGAGAAACTAAGGCATAACCTTGCCAAGGGACACCTTCAAGCATTGATTTCTGCACCCTTGCAGCCAGCAGGGCGAGACAGGTGTGCAGCAGCCCCAAGACTGGTGCTGGTCCTTCTCTTGCCCTCAGCCAGGACCATGCTGGGACCTCAGGGGTGGTCTGGATCCCACTAGCTGAGATAGCCCTGAGTGTGTCCCATTTCACAGAACAAATAGGACCCCAGAGCAGAATGCAATAAAGAGTGACAGGGCCATGTATATTTAGGAGCAGGAAAAGATCTTTCAATTTCCACCCATGGCCTTCCCTGGCACTTGTTAATTATTTTTTGTTTTGTTTCTCTCCTCTTGCCACTTTGACCCTTATATACATTTCTTCACTGTGCTAAAAATTTCTTTTATATATCAAAGAAACGAGCCTTAAAAGATCTGTTCAAATGCCAGAACCTCAGCAGTAGTGGAGAAATGTACTGTGACATTCAAGTTTAGGCATGTTTTTCCTTTGACTGCCTCTTTTAATCTCTGGAGGAAAGAGGGACCTTTTAATATGGGTCTTGTTGAGTATTCATTTTCTTTTCAGAGGTAGGGCACTAACTCTACCATCCCCAGGAGTTTATGACCTCTAATAATATGACGGACAAAAACACCCATCATCATTAATCTTAAATTTTATCTCTGATTAGAGCACCAACAAAACAGCCTTTTCTTATGCCACCGTTTGATATGCTGGACATATGTCAGAAAGACATGGGCCATCCATACCTTATCTTGCATTAAGAAGAGTTACCCAGAAATGTACCTTCATTACTGCGGCAGCCATGTCAAAAAGAATCGATTTATTGTCAACGCATCTAACCTAACAGTGTTAATGGACTCTTCAGGCATCTTCTCCTTCTCATTTGTTTCCTACATGCCTATCAAAGAGACAAAGAAAGGTAGTTACCAAGCTCTGGGGAGTGGTGTGGGTATGTATTAAGAGAGTCCATGACCATTCCTCAGCCTGCCTATAATGAAGTGAGTGGGGATACAGGAGGAGGAATTGGGAAGAGCTTTCAGAGAGACTTAGAGTAGAACTTCAGCTTCCTCTGCTGCTGTATTTTCTCAAACTTTAACAGTTCTTTTGGGATTAGTTAACAATGAGGTTGGTTACTTCATTAGTTAGCAATATCTGGAAATGATTTACCTGTGCTTCACCTCTGCATATTTACTTGCGGTTCTGATGCAGCCAAAGGCTTGAGCCGGTGGTGCTCGGCGCTGCTGTGAAGGATAGATGTCCTCTGGAGCTGTCAGAAGGTGAATGTTTGATATTGGGCAGCAGTGTTTTCTCTCTTGTATCTTTGCCAAGTCAGTCACTGGGAAACCTATTCTGAGAAAGACTCTGCATTCCTGTTATGAATGAACTTGCCTTTTGCCAAAGTATGACTGGCTGTCTGGTGCTAATCAGTGGTAACAGGATGACCTTTGCGAGTGAATAGAGCAAAAGGCAATTTGTCTTGTAGAACTTGTACAACTGTTTTGTTTAATGAAACAACATGATTATAATCTTCCCACAAAGGCACATAAACAATTAGAGTAAATCTCCCTCACATGTTGCTAGGTGTTTACATAACTCATCCTTCTCTCTTATCAAATGATGTGTGCAATGCACTCCTGACTCTGGCAGAACTTGGATCGTGTAAGCTTAATCAAACCTGATAAACAAATGTGTTTCCTATAATGCTAGAACAGCACGAGCACAAGTCAGAGCGCATTTATTTATGCACCCAGGTTCTGTTTTAAAAAAGATTCCCAGTGACCAGTATGTAGTATTTAAACAACCAGGGGGAATGCAGAAATGGAAGCTATTGCCAAGGGCATTGATATTACTGTCTTGGTGCTGTTATATGGTTCACTTACTCCAAACTGCCAATTTTGGGTTTGAGTTCATTATTTGAAAGATGATTAAGAGAGCCAGGTTGCTGGTATTTGTATTTTTTATTTCACATTCAAGCTATTACAGAATTATTTGTTGAAAAGCATTTACTAAGCACATACCAAGGATTTCTGCTGCCTACCTTGTCACTGTCCTGCTTGACTGGTCTTGATTCATTCAAATGTAATTTCACAGGGACTGAATCAAATAATCAAAGTGCTCATAGAACTCTAAAGTCTGAGTCTTAAAAGTTTTCTTTTTCTCTTTCTTTCTTTTTCTTTCTATTTCTTTTTTCTTCCCACTTTATGTGGGAAAACTACAGAACCTACTTTCAGTGCACAGGAAAAAGTGTGTTAATGTGCCAACATCAAGTGAATTCCATGAGTCTTCTATTCATTAAACTCCCAATTCCTCTGCATGTAATTTATGTCAGTTCAGTTATGCTCCTCCAGGGTGTGCTACTAAAAGAAAAAAAGAAACAGGTATTTAGCCAAAAAGAGGTGTTTTGGGCTCCAGAAATCAACTTGCACCTACTGACAAAGGGAAAAAAGAAATGTTTTGCCAAAAAACAAATAACCAGACCTATTTTTTTTAGTAAGAGATATAACATTTACAGTTGGAAGGTATAACATTTACATTGTTCTTTAGTGATTTCCTTTTCCTAACACATATGCAAAACAAACAAAACCCCCCTATGTCTTTCTGTGATCAACCTTGTACATGCATGACCCTGCTCCCAATACACAGTGGTGACTTCGTGCCTGTAGAGGACTGTTTGGTGACGAATCTGCCCCAGACCTTGGGCCTGAACACAGCACTGCAGCTGGGAGTGATTAACTCTGCGCCCAGGTTTTGACTTGGGCTCCTGGATAGTGAAGCTGACTATTGGATAGTGTGAGACAGACTGAGTCCAGAACTCTTAGCCAAATACAGTAATGTTACAAACAAAGGGCTAAATTACTTCTGTTCATGGAAAAGTACTTTCACTCTGAGCAAAACTCAGATGTCTGCTCCCCCTCTCCCCTGGTTCTGGCCCCATCCCCAAAACAGCCTTGAAGCCTCAGATATGGGGGCTGGGGAGAGCCTGTGAGGCTGATTTGGAGGGATCAGGTTTCACAGTGCCCTTTGTTAGACTCTCTAAGTTAATTATGCTAATTGGAGCCCTGAGATTCCTCAAACCTGCCATGTTAAATACGTTTGCTTCCTCTTTGGCAGAGCTGGGACCATGTGCTGTATGAGACCCTCTGGGCCATAGGGATGCAGAAGCAGATGAAGGCTTAGAGAAAAGGACCAGCCACTGGTCCATGTTGTGACAGGGGGTGAGAAGATGTGCCATGAGAGTATTTGAACCTGATTTCTGAGGTTCTGGCTAAATCCATGTTACTTCCCTCCATAAATTCTGCCAGGCTCTAAAGCCTCCTCTGTACAAGAAAGTGAGAGACAGAGAAACTCTGAAGACAGGCTCTGAGTGGGTGGGAGACTTGATTAATTGCAATGTCAGAGAAAAAGAGAAGGGCATATTTTAAAGTAGCAGGAAGACCTTTCCACCGAAATAAAGTAATTCTTAAATCTGCTCTGCTACATGTGTATTAATCTCGAGTCCCTCCTAGAAAGCCAATGGAGGTGATGAGGGTTGGCAGAGGGAAAGGGAAAACAGAGTCTGCCCTCTAAGTATTGAGAGAAACAGGGAGAAGAAAAGGAAAGATTGCCCTTTCTTGGGGGCATTTAATTGGCTGGCATTTGGATAAAACCCTCCTGCTAGAGCAACATGCCCTACTCCATCCTCTACGGACTCTCCTAGATATGTCTTGGGTGCACGTTCCTCTTGTGCCACTGGTACAAATAAAACTTTAAAACTAAATCTGTAAGTCAGGGATCTCCTGGTCTTTGTGTTTATTATCTTAGTAATTGGGAAAACCATGTAAAAATAATAACAGGGAGTGTTAATTTTTCAGAATTGTCTTCTCAATGAACTTCTTCTAGAGGAATTCTCATATAGAGAGTAAGAAAAACTATATGGAAAAGAATTCAACTGTTGAGGTCAGAGTGCCCCCCTCTTCCCATATATTTGTTCAATAAACAGCTATTCAAAGGAAGGGGGAGAAGAAATCCTTTCTTACTTTTACTAGTTTTGACCACAAAAGTCCCATCTCTAATCTCTCACGGGAGGAACTAAGGAGTAGCTCTTCGTAATATTTAGCGATTTATAGAGCTGGGGACATTGAAAGCATTTACTGTTAATGGTTAGAATCATTTGCAACAATTGTCTGTACTTTGAGAAGTTATACGGGTGAAGCTCACTTACCACCAAATCCCATTCCACCAGAAACCATGGTATAGACTGTAGAAGAGAAAAAATACACTATGGGAGGGAGAAATGTGTTTAATTTCCAAAAACCTTATCCAAACATATATAATTTAAGGGGTTAGAGTCCATACAGTTGAAATCCCATTTACCTTAATAAGGTGCTCTGTTTTTTGATTTAATTTCCTTCTGATGCTTTTAAGATCAAGGTGGAGATAAACAAGCATGGTTCAGAGATCATTGGTGTCAATGGGAATTGCTTAATTAACTTCGCTAGACTTGGGTGTTAAACTTAAATGAAGAGATCTCCTGAACTGGGATGAAATCTGTAGCCCACTGAGGCCAGTGGAAGCAGACACTAATTTCAATGTTTTTTGAACCAGACCCTGAACACAAGATGAAGCCAGACTATATGGGTTGGTGGAGTTAAGTGTATATGCTCAATCTTGGGGACCAAACCTTAAAAACATACTCAGAATGAAAACATGTATTTAATGAGAGTCCAATCACATCAGACAATAACTCCTTAGATCTCAACTGAACTAATGCCAAACTGAGGGACAGTCAGTTTAGCCAAATATCTGAACAGCAATTACTCCTTCAATAAGTATTTATTAAGATACAAGTTCAGGATGGGTTTTCCCCTATTCATGCTGATGATATGGTATGTACTGTACATTATGAAGGAAGTGCACAAAAGTGTTCTCCTTTAGCTGTTAATCAGCTTACCAGTTCTTGCACGGAAAATGCTATATTCTGGACTATGATCCTGGCAAATAACCAAAGGGGAAGTGGATTTTCAAATGCTTATTTTATTAATCTTTAAATATCACCTCACCAGGGCTCCAGGTGCTGAGTGGTTTATAACACTCTAAATTGTAATCATGGATAATTTTTAATCCTGTGCATACATTCCCCTACTGCAGCTGAATGGGGATCTCGCAGACTGTAAAATGAAGAGCTGCCTACCAGATCTGCTCCTCATTTCTGGCACAGCAGCACAAAGGAAATTTCCTGCTAAACCATCAAGTCCTTGAGTGATTTGTAAAATACCATAAGAGTCTGAGAGCATTTAAAAGGAGCAGAAAGATACAGAATTGCACGTTCCTGCCCCCGGCACATCAGCCAAGTGGGACCTAATCCAACCACCCCCTGTAGTTAAATGAAGAACTTGACTAATTTTTGGATCAAACCCAGGTAGTGCACTGCCTCACATTAACAGCAGTTCCACTTATCTTTAAGTTGTATTTTCCTGACTTTGTTTCTGTACAGATAGTTATTTGCTCGAGGGCTGGAGGATTTGCAGACCAACAATATTTGAGTTTTTCACCGCTATCTTCATGTTTCAGGCACATTTTTACAAGGGTGCTGCATTATGAAAATAACTTTATTCAGTTGACACAAGAGTTATTTATGGAGGTCTTCAGCTCACCTTCTTTTCAACATTTATTAACTCAGGGGTACAAGGTGCAGATCCGATTCACCTATTGACTGTGGCTTCCTTCCAGCAGATGGAAGTGGCATAAGTGATGATTTTTTTAAATTATGGAAAGGATTGGATATAGGTCTCTCTGACTGAGGAGCAAGTATTGGTGGTAGAGGAATGGGGCTGGCAGCTGGCAGAGGTTGGGGAAATGGGGGAGAATTTCGTTGCAAATTGAATTATAAGAGGATCTATGTGATAAAAGGAAGCCTCCTAATGGAGGTTAGTGCTCCCTCCCTGTGAAAAGCCATCAAGGTTTGGATGGCTGGCATTTCTAATTCTGTTAAGTGACAAAATCGATACTTGATGGGTCTGTGGGAGCCAGGCAATGGGCAAGCCTGTGCTGACATACCAATCTGGTACAAACAAGGGATGAGGAAGGGACTTCCCAGAATAAGAGTGAGATGTCTCTTGAAATTTAATTTACTTAAGGTTTTAAAAGCATTTTAAAAAATAATTAAATAACAGGGCCATTTCTACCCTCCTTCTAAAATAAACCTTGAGCTTCGTTTGCAGTTTTCCACTTGTAAGCGACACATGTAAGCAAAAGGCCTGTTGTTGCAACCCTGGAATGCTCCCAAGCAAACGATGCTTCTTTATTGAAAGCAAATGAAGAAAAAAGGGAATCTGTCAAGGGGAGAGAACAGTTTAATTGGATTAAACCTATGAGCATATACAGTAGGGGAGGAGAGAGCTCCTCTATTCCTGATTCCTGTGGAGAAGGCAAGGAGATTACTGGGGGGTGAAGTGAGATCTGTGTAACACAGCACAAACAGCCATCCAAAGGCTGGCGTTAGCCAGTGTCAGAGTCCCAGAGGAATCGCTGGTTTCTTTGGGGTGGCTGGGGAGTTCTGAAAAGGGTGGCTGGCAGTGCTCATTAGAGGGAGTGCAGGTTCCTCTGGCACTGAATGCAAATTAAGGAGCAATGTTTGTATTTGTGGTTCATAAGCAGTCAAATGGTTTGTCCAAAATACATTTTGCTTTTTCTCTAAAGGGGTAGCCTGTAGATTCAAGCCTCAGATTTTTTTTTATGCATTTTGAATTACTCGCTCCAGCCCTGGCCTTTCATCTCCACACTGCTATTGAAAAGAACCCTGAGTTTTGGATTCTTTTTCATGGGCTCTTGAGGAAGCAGGGACTTTGCAGGGGAAGACACTGTTATGTTGCACAGCCAAACCGGGAGGATGTAGGAAGTCACTTGGTGCAATGTGCTAGGGGATAAAACTTGGTCAGAGAGGATCTTTGCAAACTCAGTCTTATTGAAAAGCCACAGCTAATGACAGTCCAGAATCAACCCAAAATATTCCTTAGCCCTCCAGAAATTTTGGATCTAGCACTGAGATACCAGCATTTTACAAATCCTTCTCAGCATCAAGCCCAGTGCTGTGAAAATGTGGGTCCATAACCATTTCTGAAATAACTCTTGGGACACAAGGTGGACCACACCAATGCTACACTTTTGAAGCCTGAATCTTAATGTCAGCTGAAATTTTGGCCCCTGTGATACAGTGCTGAGTTGGTCCTGAAACGCTGCTGCCTCTCACCTCCCGATTGTCCCCAGAAGGGATGGAAAGTAAAACTGGGATTGGTAATTACACAGCGGGGCAGGGACAGGGAAGCGAGGAAGGTTTGCAGGTCGGGCTGGGGGAAGGGGCTTTGATTTGAATACGAAGAACCATTTGGAGCCAAACCAGCAGCAGATTGTGGTACCTTCTTAATTCTGTGAGCCACACATGAATGACCTTTTTGTCTGCCTCCGCCTGCCTACAGTGGGGGGCTCCCCCCTGCCCTTCCCCACCACACACACTCATTGATAATATACATGTGCTAAATAGGATTAACTCTCCCTCATCTGCATGAGTTGTTTCTCTCCCTTGGCCACTCCGCCCGCCTTCCCCCTCTCCCCTCCTGCACCCTCCAGCCCCCCAGCTCCTTCTGGAGCTCCATGTGGGCCTTGTGTGGAGTTTAGCTCCCTCATTGTAGGGCAGCTGGTAATGGGAGCGGGGCTGAAAAGCCGGCTGTCAGGCTCAGTGCTCGGGAAGAATAGGCGGGCGTCTGCTCCGCACCTTTCCCTTTGATAGAGGAGGATAATCCCTGCTATGAGAAGGCTGAGTCAAATGGAAAGGGAGAGTGAGCCCAGTGCCCTCCCACAGCCCCGGAGCAGCACGAATTGCAAATCCCGGGATTTGAGTGGAGGCGGCTCATCCCGCTAAGCACCTTGTTGATGAATCCATTTCATCCTGGAGATGGAGGGAGGCAGCGAAGCCTCTCCCTAGAGGAGAGGTGCCCTTTTTGCAGCCTGAGCAGAGAGCTGGGAATGGCTCGTTTCCTCCCGGGAGCTGGGACAAGGGGTAGGGAGAGGACAGGACTGTGCCCCCTCCATCCCTGCTTTCATCTGGGAGCGTTCCCGGCTGCCACGTGCAGGGAGACAATGAGGGGAGATTGGGAAACAAACTCACTGCACAGCCAGGATCCAGGATCAGACCTCCCAGATTTCCTCTCCAGCAGCAGCAATCCCATGCTGTGAATCGGGAAAGCAGTGAGGGGACAGGTCTCGGGGTGTGGATCGGGGGTGTGGGGCAGCAGCCGCGGGAGTGAGTCCTAAGGAAGAGGCATTGGTGTCCGAGGGGCTCCCACACAGCCAGGGCACCCCAGTGAGAGAAACATTGCGGCAGAGGTGGCTGTTTCAATATCAGCCTCAGTGTGCAAGGTGTGATGGTTTATTGCTACCCCATCAGTTAGGGACTCACTTTAGGAGGCAAAGTCCCCTCTCCAACTCAAACAGTCTGGAAACTTGGATTCCCACAGTTCAAGTGGATGCCTCACCCTCAGTCAGGCATTGCTTGGATGTCTCTGACTATATCTCTCTTTCTGCAAAACAGTCTTGATTTTGAGATGTTCATCTGTCAAGAAATGGTAACTTAAAATTTACTCTGAAAGAAGTCTTTTCCTATTTTTGCATGTAGATTTTACGGGGCTGGCATTCCCTTGCTTGTGCCCAGAGGTTTAAAACAATGTTCAGGCAGGATGTTAAATGATTTTATTCACTGATGTTTACAAATATCCATGTTTTAGGACTTGGGCCAAGTATTACCATGCTGTTTGGTAACACCCATGGCCCACTGAGAGAAGATGAGGCAGAGCCAGGAGAAGAAACAAGAAATATAAACCAGTGAAAAGGGCTTTTTAGCTGAACTTTGCATTTCTTTTGTATATTATGTTGAATTGATTCTTGGTCAATCCAAGAGTGGCTTGTCCACCCTTGGTGCATCCACTCCTTCAGATGTGTTGAGTTTAGCTCCAGATTTAAGGCCTTCTCCTCTCACATTCTCTAATGCTGAATATTTACCCATGCTCACTGAACTTTTCTGAAGCAAAAGCTTTGGTTTAATATTTCCACAAAACAGGTTTCCTGCTTCCAGCCAGCCTGGGAGGGCACTGGCAGAAAAGCTGCTCTCCCAGTGTTTCAGGGCTTGCTCTCCTATATGGGATCTGAAAATGGAGCAGCATAATAAGCAAATGGGTGGCACTAACCAAGCATTTGAGAACCTGGAAGGAACTTTTGTTTTCAATTCAGCTTTCAAAAGAGGCAAAAGGCCAAGGGCTTTCACATTATTTATTCCAACCCATTTTCCCATCCTTGAGGCTCAAACAAAAGTGGCCCACGCCGAGTCTTGCAGATGGATTAGCAATCAAGCATACAGCTGCACATACCTGGCACTCAGGCGTCCGTGCTAGCCAGCCTCTGAAGAGCAGATCTCATTTTTACTTTTTGGGTGCTGGAATGTGGGAGTGGGTGGAAGGGCCAGGATGTGAGCAACCTCCACAGATGTTCCACAAGAAGGAAGTGAATCTATAGTTTAGGCAATCTGATTTACTTGAATCTCCAGATTGTTTTCTTGGAAGGTTTTTGAGTTTTACTGGAATTTCTGATGGAGGTTTGGGCTGCAGCTGATTTTTTCAGAATTGATTTTCCTATATTCCTTTATGTAGTCTTCCTCTCCTTGTCTTGAGACCATCCTGATTATCTGGAAGTGAGGAGCTGACCTTTTTGCATAAGCAATGAGAAATATTGCAGCTTTCCTCCAATGTAAAAGTCTTCATCATGTCACTAACAGCTTTATCTTTGCCATCCTAGATACACCGCGGAAGGCTTTCCCTAATTAATTTCAAAATGTTGATCATTATTCATAAGGATCAAACCATTGGATACCAGCTAACTGTGACAACTCATTGTGTCATCTTGCTTTACTGATCAAGGGAACGGTCTACTGGACAACAAACTGCCCACCAAAGAAACAGAGAGCTCAAAATACTGGTATCAGGTCAGGTAAAATTCATAGGCTTGTTATAACTGCAAGCTTAACCCAGCTGAAAGGCTTGCAGTTGAAACCTGGCTGATGGTGGGCTTGGAATCACACATGTCACATATGGCTTCACCTAGACAAGTTGCACAGCAGAGGCTGCCAGACTGGAATAAGATTTCAGTTGAGATGTGGGCTTTTTTTCAAATCCAGAAATTCAGAGAACAAGTTGGGAACAAAAGGCAAGGGGCTGGATTTTCTCAGAGGAACACAATGTTGAGAGGAGCAGTGGGGCTTCATGGCAAGGGGCTTTCTCCTGGCTTTGGAAATGCCCAGCCCAGCAGAAACGCTTTGCCTCCATCTGTGCTGAGCAAAGACCCTCCTCCACGGGAAATATAAGGATTGTGTCAAGGCATACAAGGTGCCCTCTTGTGCAACCAAATCCCTTTGTCCATGTTCTTTGAGAGAGGTCAGCAAAACGTTGCAGGGAAGACGCTGCACGCCTGTGTGCACACACCAGGTTGTAAAAATCTGCGAAACCCTTTCATAGAAAACTAACGGGCAGGCCTCCCTGTAATGCAAAGCAGTCTGTGGTCTGTTTGCACTTGGAAAGCTTGGAAATAGGAGTGAGGTCTGTGCTGGCGCAGGGAAAATCTTGAATCCTCACAGCCAGCAGTGCTGGCAGCCGGAGATGATCATTGTCAATAATACGCAGGAAGATTGTGCTCCATTGTTGCGGTTCATTATTAAATTACATAATTTTCATTTTTTCCATCCTTAAGCTTTACCACTTAAAATGGTTTGTCCTATGCAATCAAATGTGATCCTCGAGCCTCAGCTTAAAAACCCAATAACAATGAACATTCTCTGGAATGGAAAAATAGAAAGAAAATAAATGGACTATATAGTAATTCACTTAAATATGTGTGTAGAATCTAACCAAGAGCCTGATACAACAGTATTGAGCGATCTGCATCCAGACCCTCTGCTTTGACAGTACAGATATAATATCCTGGTGCTAGGTCAGCTTGATCTCCTGACCCCATGGAGAAATACCTCTGGCATGGAGGCAGGCATCAGGCAGGATAATTTTCTCCAGGACAAAAGCTCTCAAGCTTTCTGATGAGAAATTTCATCATACTTCAAGCTCCTTGGCATAGTGTTTGCAATGGCCTTCAAGTTTTGACATTGTGGTCCCTGTGGCTTATGTGGAGAGAGATCACTTTTAAAGCTGAGTTCATGCAATTGCTTGTTATGATGTCAGTGGAATGGAAGATGTTTAGATGAAGTCCTGTTCAAAGATTAAATCCCACAGTCTGTGTAGGAAGAACATAGCTCAAATATCCTTCCACGGCAACTGGCTGCTTGTGTCCACCTGAAAGAACTTGTCTTTTGGTTTCTTGGTCTTGCTGTCCTTGTCTCTGTGCTGAGACCTGAGCTGTGTCTTCCTGGTATTTTTGCTTCTCAGAGCGTGGTCTGTGCTGGCCATCAGGAATTGCATGGATTGCCTCTTTCCAGCCCAAATCAGAATTGGTGAAAACCAGCAATGTTGCATTAAAAACCCAACTGAAACAAAGAGATCTTTTTTTGATGTGCCCTAGATCAGTCTCTTTTTGTCAGGTGAAGACAACAGGAAATTTGTGAGTTCTCCCAAAAGCCACATCAGGAATTTTATGACTTTGGGGGTTTTGTTTTTCCTTTTCTTAGCAGGGAGACTGTACTGAACCCAAATACCCAAAGTGGAGAGACAAAACAACAGCGTGAGCCCACACACACTGAGAGGAGGAAGCAGGGACAGGATCTCGGCAGAACAAGCCTCTGTGCCGGAAGGATCTACTTAAGTAGTGATTCATGATGGAAAAGTTTTTCCACTTTTTCTGTCTTTCTTCCCCCTCCTGCCTCTTTGGTTGTGTTGCATTGCTCCTGGGACGTTCAGAGTGACAATAAGGCAATTGTTCCTTCAGGAACTGGTCTCAATGAAACGGCGCAGAAAGAGTGACATGGCAAGAAAACACGGCAAATATTCTGTACTTCTGTGTGGAATAATGCCATTTCCTAGTACGTATTCCTGAGACAAAAAATATCTATCAGGATATTTATTTTCAACAGGGATTTTCCAATTGTGTTTCTCCTCTTTCTGAAAATCTAAAGCTCAGATCTCTCCCTTGCCTGCCCTGTAAGGAGCAAACGCACCTAATATCAATTATGTTTTTAATCTCTAAGACCCAGTTTCCAAATGCATTTGTGTCTGTGTATATACATGAACTGTTTTCCCTTTGTCTTCCTATCCAAAATGCAAAAGCATCTCAGATGTTGTGATTCCTCCAGGTTTTTTCCCTGTGGGAGGATGGAAACATGTAACATTATCTTCTAGCTGCCTACTGCCTGTCTCTGAAATTAGCATTTCAGTGACTGAAAGGTAGTTAGTTTCCACACACCAAAAATAAAAAAAAATAATAATAAAAAAAACCCCACAAAAAACTAAAAAAGAAAAAGGAAAAATGAAATAAAGAAATGGAGGGTTAGTACCAGGCTGACATTAGTAGTAATAGGAGATGAGAGAGAGGGTACAGGACATGCTGGATTACTAAATGAAAACTGTGATTTTACCAGACATGCTAACGGAACAATGAAAGGGGCTTTTACAGAATAAATTAACTCTTTGACTTTCTGTAATTAGCTATCTCAAGAAGCAGCAGCCTCACAGGACATGTTAACACAGAGTTAAAGGAAAACTCTTTTACTATGCTGAATCTAGGGGTTTTAAAGTATTTCAGTTTATATTTCTGGGATATTCTCCAGATGAGCAAGGGCAGAGTAGGTGCTATTGGATGCAAAACTGAAGAACAACACAGACACTACGATCTCATGTTAATTGAGACTGTTGTTTATTGCTGTCATGCCAACAAATCACTCCTTGTCCAAAAATTAATCACATCTCCTGTGTGGGGCTGAGCCCAGGTGGCTTGGCTTCACTCTTCTGAGAGGGATAGCAAGGGCCGAAGCTGTGTTTTGGCAGCTGGCTTTGCTAGGCTCCTCTTGGCTCAGAGAGGCAGGATTTGGAGGGGCACTAAGGACAAAAGTCTAAAGAAAACTTTTGCCCTTTCTCTTGCTCCTTCTCTCCCAAAGGCTCCATATTTTTCCCATGGCTGAAGATGTTCCTGTCCCAAATTAGTACCAAGAGGCTTCCAGTCCTCTTTTGCTATTAGGAAGTTCATGTCTTTTGCCACCAGGTAGTGGAGAGGGAATATAGTGGAAATCCTGGTCTTTGCTTTTTCTTCCCAGCTGGTCTCTGTCCAGACCCCTTAACTAGGGTAAAAAATTTGCTCTGTGCTGCTCTTGTAAGCAGAAGCCCCCAGGGAGCTGTTGGCTGCCCATGGAGATCAGAGAGACTTCTCCAGTGTGTGCCAGTGTCCCTCAAGAAGCTTCTCATGTTGACACTGTGAGGCACTGAGTGGTGTCACGTCAGACATGGAGCAGTTACTGAGTGTGAACAACCCAGTAATGCATTGAGAAAGGGCGCAAGTAGCCATACCTGGAAAGGACTTAGTCACTGGAATAAGGACAGATGCAGAGGTGGAAAGTCCCTGAAATTTTTCTTGGAGTTGTTTCCAGCTTTTTTATTTTAAAAAGTTTGAAAAACCTCTAAAAGGATCTCTGAGCCAAATTCATAGGGGACAGAGAGTTGAGGGGGGAGAGACCATATTTTTGAAATCCCACAAAAGATGTTGATGATGTCGAGGGAGGGGGGAAAACCACCAACTCTATTCACCAAAACCATCATTAATGAGGTGCATTTAAGATCAGACCTTGCACAATGCAATTGGTTCCAGCAGATTTCACACACTCCAAAAGATAAAATATCGTGGTAGGGATAGATGGACAGAAGAGTGTTTCTACCCTTGTGTGTTCCAGTTCCATCTGGGTTTGGATATGGGTAGCAATACTGGGCTGTGGGAGCTCCCACCACACTCTGCGGGTGTCTGGTTCGGTCAGACCGAGCTGGACAAGCATGTATGTATTTTAGGAAACGAATGAGAACAACAATAAACTGCCCTGAACTTTGAAATATTCAGAAACTTGGTCTGTGTGAAAATTTGTTCATTAGACTTACTGCTTTACTCGGCAAGTTTCTGCCTAGCTGAGGCTGATCTGTGTTTTTTTGGAGTTTCCCTACCTCTGTCCCTGGCCCAGAAGGTGGGCTGGGGATGGAGGACACAGGCAATGCAGTCTGTGTCCAAAAAAAAGTAGTCCTGTCTGGGAACTGAAGAGAGGCATGGGAGATAGAGCAGCGGGGAATCTCTCGAATTTTTTTCAGGATTATAATAGCTTTTATTGCAGGATGGTGAAACAGTGAGTGTGGCAATCCCCCCTTTTGGAGTGGGGTCCTCTAATTTGGTTTCAGCACCATATGATCATGGCTTACTGTGAAGTCTAAAATAGACATTGGCCCCTATTCTGGCATCTAACGTCGGGCTGGATAACAGCCTGACATTATCCACTGAGGGACTGCACAACACAGTGTGTTCTATCCCTGCTGGGACAGTGGCTTCCCAGATGGCCAACAGGGACATCGCTTCAGACTGTCTGAGCTCCAGTTGTGAAGGGAGCTGACGTCTGGTAGTGCTGGAGGGTGGGTGACCCAAATTCCTCAGTGTTCCCTTGGCCTTGGATGCTGCACGGTAGGTGTCAACCTCTGTAGGCACTCTCGTCTGTGCTCTGAATCAGGAGTGCTAAACTAATGGTTACTATTTCTCATTTCTCTTAATTACTGTTATTTCAAGGAGTTCCTGCAACGTCCCCACCTTTGCTGGAGGATTCTCATCCTTTTTTTTTGGGAATAGCTTCCCAGGAGGGAAGAGTAGAAATCATATTTATGTGTTTGAGGATTTTTCCTAGCTGATTTTTAAACTTTGTTTCTTGACCATTCAAAAGTAGAAGTTAACAGTCTCTGCTGGTAAGTTTGCTTATTTTAAAGCAGGGGGCTCTGCTAGCTGCGGACATATGGCCTGCACTGGCAGCTGAAGGCTCAGATGGGTGCCAGAGAAGTTCATTGTATCCTGCACAAGGCAAACCTTGGCACCAGAGATGGGACAGCCCGAGGGAGAGGGCAGAGCCCCTGCAGTGTCCCCTGGGTTAGGAAATGTGGCTGCTGGGCACTTAGCACGGGCCATAGTATCCACTGTACTGGGCTCCTGCAGGTAGTTTAAACCCATGGGAGCATGGTGTGGGCGTCAAGCTCTGGTCAGGGAGGGTAAAAAGTCCTTTCCTTGCAGAGGTTCCTTCATCTCAGCAGGACCATGAGTCAGATGTCTGATTTTAGGCACGTGTTTTGAAAGTCGTTGGATCAGCTGCAAGGTTTGCAGCTTCCACCAGAGTCCCAGACCCAACATGAAACTGAAACTCTGGAGGATGGCTTTTAACCTTTCTTGCCACAATTAAAAAAAACTTTGTGTTTAATATTAAATGCACATTTATTTTTAATCCAGAAGCCTGGCTTTCTGTTCTTGAATAACCCATTTCTAATGGGCTCTTCATCCAAGCAAGAGAAAGAAATACTTGGTCCTGGAAGCCAGCTCCATAAAGAAACACAAAGAGCATCTTTCTGAATAGCCCACAAGTGTGAAAGGAAACATGCAACTGCTGGAGAAATAGAATCATTTGTACTCAGTGAAGGGAAAAAGAAATAAAAAAGAAAGAAAGGAAAGCCTTTCAAAAGGAGATCTGTGACTGAAGCTCTCCAGAACTGTTTAACCTGTTGGGGATATTTAGCAGATGAATTCTGACCCACGTTCTCCACTTTGCTATACCCTGTGACAGAGCGACGCAGCATCTGCCGCTTGTGTTCCTCTCCAGACACGCTCACAATGCCGGGGGAAACGGGGGAGAAAATTATGCAAATTGCTCTGAGCAGATTACTTTGACCAGCTGCTCTTCTTCCTCCTCAATCAAAGGTCTGCCTGGGAGAGCCAATCTAGATTATATATGTCAGTCGCACACTCTGAGGCTGAGCCGCTGCCTCTTGGTTCCTTTCTCCCCAAACAGGGACGTCTCTTACAGCGAGGTAAAATGCAAAGCACTGGGGATATCAATTGCTCAAAAGAGGGCACAAGGGGCTGGGAATTCCTCTCAGTTTCTGTGCAGTAGCACTTTGCCTCGTTGCTTGCTGGTTTTTCAGGGTTGTTCCCAAAGAAAGTGGTTCATCTCCATGCTAACAATTATTGAATTTTATTATTAAGCATGATGAAATGTGGCAGAGAGGAAAAAAAATGAGCAAAAAGGCTCCCTAGATGGCACGTTCACGGTATGGCCTTAGGTGATGTTATTAAGCACATGGGCTGAAAGCTGAGTAGGTTTACCCTGTGCAGCCAGGGGTGTTGCTGGCTTTTTATTTTTATTTTTGTTATTGCTTTTGCAAAGAGAAATTTATTCATGAACACAAACAGGAGGCCAACCTGCTGACGTGTGTTTCCAAACCTGCCAGACGTGGCTGTGACGTTGCTCTCAGAGAGCTCCAGCCACATCCGGCTGCTCCGGGATGGAGCTCCTCTCCCTCCCTACCCTCTCCTTCCACATACTGCCTACCCTGCGCCTTTAACAGTGCTCAGAGTCCAGAAAAGACTCTGCAGCTTCATAAATGATTAATATATTCTTCATTTTTTAAAAAAATAAAGAATGCTGCTGTACCAGAGAGCACCTAACCCTGGTAGAAAAAAATACAGTGCTGTCACAGTGTGGTGGCAAGCCAGATTTCACTGCCTTAAATCACCATTAAGCTTTTCCTTAAGTTTGATGGAAACTTAGTTTTTTTAATCTCATATACAAATCAAAGAAAGTCCCATGTTAGCATGTGATAAAACACACACATAAATATGTGAGCTGAACGTGGCTGCAGATCAGTGGGGATGCATCCTCTGGAGGGTGCAGTGCCAATAAGGGAGTTCTCACTGCGCTTTAGAGAGATTAATAATTCTCTTGCCCTAGTTTATTTTTTATAGGTCCTATCCCATAGATTTTTCCCAGTGGATGGCAGAATTGTTACAAACTTTAGCATTTCAATACACACACCCTTCACTGAGCTTCTAATCTGCTTCAGCAGGTACTGAGGACCCCAAGAAGGCATGTGCCCAGGCTTTGAATTGCTTTGCTGAGCTGGAGTCTTGGAGTGTGTGGTGCAACAGTCTGGCTCTCCTTTTGCTGTTTTGTGTTCACAGTTAATATGGGAATGGGTATGATTAGTGTAAATAAAATATTAGTCAAGCCAGCAAATTTTAATGAGTGGTCCAAAGATTTCTGACAAAAGCTGTGTGGGTTTTGATGCTCAAGGCAGTCAGCACAAAGGTGCAGACCTTTCCCTGCCTCCCACCATCATGTGCCAGTGGTGAAGGTGACAGTTTTAAAATTTGAATCACCACAAATCACTTTAACTTCTTTATCATGTGGTGTGGAAACTAGACAAAATAAATTAATGCATCTGAACACAGCATTTTTTTTTCTTCTCCTGGTCTTAAGGTATTTTTTTAAAAGGTGTATCCTCATATTTTTCCAGTTTAGAACAATGATTTGATTTTAGTAGAAGTGCATTGGTATTATCCAGTAATATTATAATTTACTATGTTGTTTTGTGTAATATGCTCTTAACTTGCTTTACAGAAAATGTTTGTAAAGAGGGGACAGTGACAAATAAAACCTACTGTTGGTTTTCCCCGTTATTTCTGGATTACCTGTAGAGCTTGACTTGGTGTGTGCTGACGACTGAGGAGTCCGTGGGACTTGCTGCTTCGTCTAAATTCTGTTTGCTGCCAGGTAAGTCTGAGCAGCCCCTGTTCAGGGAAAAGCTGCAATTACAGCTGTGATCTTGACACCAGAGTTCACCTACATTTCTGGAGAAGTTTGTGGAGGTTTGGAAGCTAATGAGCTGCAGCTAAAGGGGGATCTCTGCAGCCACTTCTTTCGGGGGGTTTGTGTGCCTCGGCACTGTGTGTTATTCAGCTTTTCTGTCTTGCTCTGGGCTCACAGAGTGCACGTTCTCACTTTATTTCTCCGAGCCTTGTCTCTATTCTGCTTTATCAAAACTGTCTTGTACGAAGAATTGCTGTGGTGTATTGATGGAATGAAAGTTACCAGTGAAAATTAAAAAAAACAGCCCTTGAGATATGATGAATTAGCTGCAATTTCAGTGGTAAAAATGGTCTCTCATAGCTGGCTATTAACTACACTCTGGTGAATACATTTTCATGCAAGAGATGGTTTGCTGTTTCAAAGGAGTCTCATTGAGACTTGATCAAGTTATTTTCAAGAGTTTAAAGTATTATTAGCTGGTAAATTCTACTGCTCAATTTTACAGTCACATTTTTTATTTGCTGCTGCTTCTCTATGTATATTTGGTGCAACTGTCTGGGTGGGCACTGAAAGAAAAGTGAATCTAACTACCCTGGAGAAACCAGAGAAAGTAGAAATACTCCCCTGTTACTCTGGCTTTAAGGAAGTGTGACCTTGTATTTCATGGCACTGTGGAGTAGCTGGAAATCACTCCCCCACCAGCATGCTTGCATTTCTAAGCTGCAGCCAGGATTCTCCTTATCTTTTACAGAGCACCATCATTGATGTGTCATTACGGGTCATCTGTTAAGAAACTCTGCTTGCTATTTTTGACACTCAGTCAAGAGGAGGATTTTTTGTTGTTTTATTTTGGTTTTAGGTTAATAACGAAAGGAAAAACTTAGCCAGCAGGGCAGCTCAAAAAGTTAAGTAAAATGAATGCTGTCAGATCTACAAGAGCAACAGAGGTTGCTGCCTGAGAGCCCATCAGTGGCAACTGGGAGGGAGTGACTGGTCCTGAGCAAGCCGGGGAGATGGATGTTACTCCAGAGCCACCGATCAAAATAATTAGTAATTGGCAATTCAGCGGAGTGGCTAATGAGTTCTGTGTGAAACAGCTATCCCCTCACCTGAAGAAAGACGTTTCTTTCCAGATCTGGACTAGGCTGGACTGTTTCTGAAATGATCTGAGGGCATCTTGGATGCACTAATGCCATCGGAAATTTGAAATCTGTAAGGTATTGGATCATCCTTCATTTACTGTGGCTCTGCAGGGAACCTTAATTACAGAGAGGAAATGACTTGCCGACATTTGCACTTTCCTGCTTTGCCACTGAATTCCTCATGGTCAGTGTTTTGCCTATCTACTTTCAGTTTACTCAGACTGTAACCTCAGTGGGTTCTTCACTCAACCCCAGCTAGCCCACGCCAGTGCATGGTTAAGAGATGTCCAAAGGAAAACACATGTTGTGAATAATTTCTTTTGAGCCAAAATTTTTAGGGACATGTTGTTATTCAAAATGCAGCAGGTCTGTGGTGAAATTCTTGTCCACATTCAGTGACTAAAGGAAGGGCGTAAGTTTTAATTCCTGCCCTCCCTGAAACCTGTAATTTCAGGCGGATAAACTGTACTTCAGTGATCTATGGCTATTTTTTCCTGATGACAGATCTTGTGTGTCTTGTATCCCAGAATTTACTGCACTTCACTATGGAATAATTGCTGAACAAATCCACACACATATAGACAACTGGATGGTGGCATGAGCTTGTTCATTCCCAGTTCACCCAAGACTTAAAAAGTTGGATCTTGTTTCCGTGGCTGGTCTTGGGGAAGACACTGACCTAATATAAACCTGCCCAGTTGAAAAGCAGTTTTAAATGTGCCCAGCACTGCTGTAAGGGACCATGGGGCAGCAGCTGGGCAGGAAAGGGAAATAGAGACCAGTTCTGCTGCAGCAAGGCTGACCTGCTGCATCCTCTTTTTTTCTTCCCTCTGAGACATCCTTTGGATCTAAAAGTAACTCCATCACAGTGGCACATGGTTCTTCCTCTCAGGATACCTTGTGAGTTGGACCTACATAGGATGTGAGTTTTTTGAAAATTCACATTGTTGTCCGTGGTATGGCCAGGGGCATAAAGCAAACAGCACGGGAAGAACAGGCCACCACTGCTCAGCCTGTCACACTGGGGTGCACCATGGTTTGCTTGCTAAGTTCCTCACGACTTTAGTAGTGGAGAGTGGTGTGGACTTATGCCATTTCATTTTCAGATGCACAGCCTGAAGTTCAAGCTGGAATTGGTGGATGCAAGTTTTCCTGCCCTGCAGATTGAGCTGATTTGACAGGAGCATCTGCAAGGGAGAATAAATACAGAGAGAACCTGTGTGATCATAATCACTCCTAAAGCCCACCCTGATGCTTCTGAGTGAGTTCTCAACCGAAGCAAGTAAGCAAGGGCTTCTGTCTCAACTTGGTCCTGTAATGCCTTCCCTCTTCTTCCTCTGCCCCCTCCCCAAAATCCCCAGGAAGGCAGTGAAATCCAACAGGCAGTGAGATCAAAGCTTTGTCCTGTTACCAGGTTACCCCTCACTAAATCTGCGAGGGACTTGGGGACATTCTCTATGACTGAACAAGTGACTGCTCTGTCCTGGGGGTATAAATCTAATGCAAGCTTGTCAGCGTAAGCCTTGTATATTTATGGGAAGCTTTCAGAGGAACTACACGGGATCAGAGTTTCTGTTCAGCTCCAAGACACAGCATCCCCCAGCATGCCTGTGAGTGGAGAGGCATGTCCCAGGCACACGCTGCTGCCTTACTCTGCAGAGCAGTGATGCGTTTGTACTGATTTGTCACTTCTGGAACCAGTGTAAGAGACCTGGAGTGGGAGCATGAAGGATGGAAGTGACAACAGGGTAAGGGCAAGGAACATTCACACTATATTTAGGGCAGAAGCAGATAGTGGTAACAATTGCAAGGATCATATATAATGCAGTAAAACTGTCTGCCTGAAATATAAACAAAAGCCCTTTCCTGAGGCAGTGAGGGGTGATCAGTCATGTTGACAGTCTCCTCAGCTAAGCAGCCAGGACATCTCATTCAGAAACCATGGACCAAGTGCAGATCACTGCTTATTCCTTTAATAGCATCCTGGAAACAGCATCTTTGCTCTGGTGCAGAAGAACAACTCCTCTCCAGACATTTTACATGGGCTTCCTGAGTGTGTGCTGGCACCTTTGGTGTTGCCTACATCCTGAGCAGCACAAGAGTGGTACATACATGCCAGGATGCAGCAGCAAATTGGAGGATTTGATTAAGTTTATGAGTATGCTCTGAATCTGAGTAACCTGTTCAAGGATATATGTTGATCAGCTGTATTGGATCCTGGAACAAAACATCTTAAATTAACTCCTGGATACATTCATTCTGCTCCTAGGATATTTCCTTTAGCAAGCTAACCAGCACAAAACCTGAAAGAATTCAATTCTTCACAAGTATGCCTCAGAACTGAGGAATGGGTTCTGATCTGCCCTTTCACATATTTTTTTTATAGATGACATGGTGCAAACTGAAAAATTTCAATATCCTTCATATATTGTTTTTTAACCCTTTCCCTTGTTGACCACTCTGACTGAGAAGATGCCAGCTGGGTCTCAGCTAGTACATCTATGCCTATGTTGTGTTAAGAAAGCAGACTGCCCTTGTTCTTTGAGGACCAGAAAGGAGGCAGATGCCTTTCAATGCTTCCCAGAGCAATTCCCACGTTTTGGAGAGCATCATCTTTTCCGGGCAGCAACCCTCAGTTGCTGACAATAGTGACGGAAAGCTCTGTGAGCTAGAGGCTGCTCGGTGTGCTCCGTCTCATGCTAATTCTCTACCTGGTCTACTTTTAAAAGTCTCAGAAGAATGAAATTCCACTCTGAGATATCCAGATACAATTCAAGAACAAACCCTTCAAAGTGGTAGATGGAAGGTAAGAGATACAGGCGGAACCTGATCCCCAGCCTCCGCACACAGGAGGAAGGCATTTGATTGCAGTTTTATTGTTCCTTATGTCAAAACTGACGGACTGTCAGGAACAAGAGGCTCTCCCTTGGGAAAAGTGGCCTGTGGCTGGGCTAGCAGTGGCTTTTCTGGGTCCAAGAGCAAGTGGCAGGGAGAGGCTGGGCTGGGGCTGGTGGCAGCTGTGATGCTGAGCTGCTGTGCATTACTGTGGCTCTAACTAGCAAAATGCCCTCTTCCTGTCTGTTCCCAGCCTTGGCTACCAGCCTTACATTTACACTCATAATAAATTCACTTGTTAATTGGAAGAAGTAAATGTGATGAGCTTTTGATACAGTTCAAAGGAGCAATAGCCAGTTTCTTGATTCCCAGGTTGGCAGCCATCCTTCTTGAGTGCCCCAGAATCAAAGTGCAGCTCTTGTTCCAGCAACTGTCAGGCTTTTTACATCTTTTGATCAAGACCCTGGCTGCAGAAAGAGGAAAAACCAACACCCAACTGTTTGGATCTTTTCCCCTACAATTATTATCACATCCATTACTCAGCAGAAGCCTGGGATGCCCTTTCATTTTTACACAAATACTTTCTTTTGGGATTCATTTAAAGTTTCCTTGTGCATGAAGTGGTCACTTGTCAGCTATCCACCTGAAGGGGTGAGGCAGAGAAAGCACAGTCAGCTAAAAAGGAACCCTGACTTCAAGCATTTATAATGAATATTGACAAAAAGAGGGGGTGGGGAGGAGTGGGAATCAAAAGCTCTGAAATTGCTGATTAGGCAAAACCCGACTGCCTCCTGTCTATGGAGAAAATGGCATCATTAGGAGGGATGCAACAAGGCTGGCATTATGCAATGCCTGGTCAGGAGCAGTGAACAGCACAGCAGTACCTCCCACTCGGACCAGAAAATAGGAGATTGCAGTTTTGTCTGGCTTGTGGAATTTCAGCTCTGGAAAATCCCAGGCTATGGCAGTCCCCAACCCGGTTCACACCTGTGGTCTGTGCAGCCCAGGTGCTCCCTACCAGAGGTGCCACGCAGACCAATGCCAGGAGCCCTGCAGCAGGCACGGATCGGGTACTTTGTCACTCTATCACAGATTACAGCAAACCCTGTATTAGTTAAGCCATAGGGTCTGGTGTTTCTACTCCTTCTCGTATTTTACCTCAGCTAAGGGTACAAGTGCCGGCAAAACCAATAGACCAGGTGACTCAGTAGTGGACCAGGATGGAACAGCATCTCAGGCTCCTGGAGACCTGCAAAGAGACAGGGACATAGAGCTGTCCCTCTGCACAGATTTAATGGTAAGTGGGGCTGGGAGCGCCAGTGAGGACCAGCTATTTTTGGTTATTAGGTGCTCTCAGACTGGCTGTGTGCGCAGTATAGGAAAAGCATAAGGGCTGGGATTTCCTGGTATTGCTGTGCCAAGAGAGATGGAACTAACTAGTGACTTTTTCGGGTTTTTTAAAAATAATTTCCAGGCATTTACTGCAAGTCAGTACTGAGACACTGGAAGGAAAAGCTGCAGCACTGCTTCCCATGTACTCTCCTCTGCGCTGAGCAGACCTAGGCCCCTGGGATATGGATTTCAAGAGCAATAAATTCACTCTAAAATTTTAAAGAGGATGACGCAGAAAACTTCAGAAAAACAAACAAACCAGCTCCACACAATAAAAGCCATTTCTCTCCTGACGTCTCTCTCTAGTTACAGTGTGACACATCAAGGTCAGATACCCTGTCCCACAGGAGCTTGGCTTTGTACAGGGTGAAAATCCTCCCCTAATGGTGTGTGATGTCTGACGTTTCATAACTATAAACTACTTATATAAAACCCAGGATTCTCATAGTGGGACATCATTTACAGCAAGTGTTCCCTATGACAGGGCAGGAAGCACTAAGGTGAAGTGCCTTTAGGAGGTAGGAAGAGTCAAAGAGATATTTAACCTCCGATTGCTGATCCCAGGCCCTGCTGTCTGACTCCTGTATCTCACTGCATTCCTTGTGCGAAGGAGAGCTCACATCTGTAGCTCAATAAATTAGCCATTCATACCAGGAGGTTTCTCTATGGCAGAAGCTGAACTCAACAGCAAGAATAATAATCCATATGTTTGTTATTGTGATTAGCTCCTCTGGAATATAAAACTCAGAAAGCTCTGCTGGAGCATCACAAATGCTGCAGCACTCAAGCCCCCTGATGCTTTCAGTCAGGAAGCAGGATGGAACAAGAAGCCCCTCCCTGCCTGAAGCATTTCCACCCCACCAGTCTCCTCCACGGCTTGTTTGGCTTCCCTGCCATACTGACTTTTAGAAAAATCTCCTTTTTTTCTTTTTTCTTTTTTTTTTTTTTGCTTTTAATGCAGTGGGTTTTCTCGTGTGTAGTCTCCTAAATGAATGCGCAGGCTGTTTCTGGCATGCTTTAAACCTTCATGCATTTTTAATGATTTACAAGGAAAAGAATTTTTTCTCTCTTTCTCTCTTTCCCTCTATTCCCCCCTGCCTTTTCCTCCTCCTTGATTCCCTTTTTCTTTCCTTAAAGAAAAAAAAAAACTACAAAAACAAACCAAAAAGTAATGACTTAACACATATCAAGTGAAATTGCTGGTTTGTGGTGAAGTTTTTATAATTCCAGGTTCAAGTTCTTTCTATTTAATTATGCACTATAATTCTCATGAACTATAATGCAATAACAAAAGCATGCACAAGTGTTGGCACAAGTCTGTTCTTTATTAGCATGGGTATGGGTACTGTGCTTTATGTGTGAAATAAAATATTTGGAACTAATGTTGAGCCTGTTTCTTTAGAATTACACAGAACACGTCTTCCTTTAAAACACTGAAGCTGGGGCTCTCTGTTCCCTCTCTGGCCTTCTTCTCCCCTGATAAAGTCAGTTGTACTTCATTTCTTGATCCCTTACTTGTTTGTAACTGCCTTTGTAATACCTTAATTGAATAGAGAGTTCATACATTAATCTGAAGTCCTCTATAGTATCTTAGTTTATGAAGGTTAAAAGTGATTAACTGATGAAAGGCTGCTTCTTGTAAATATTGACATTTCTCCAGCCTGCCAGGGTTTTGATTAGCTCTTAAAGTTGCCTTAACATTTTTGTTTATCAGGTTATCAGCAGTTCCAAAAGCTTATAAAGTCAAGACTTTTCTTGTGCCAATTTATATTTCAGACACTGAAGGCAATGCAAAACAATAAATGGTGAGTACATTCATCACCCTTGAGTGCAACTGTGAGCACTATTAAGCTTGACTGTAAATATTTGCACAAACAGCAGTAATTGTGCAAAAATTATTCTTGCAGGCTGTATTTCCTTTTCATTCAGTTTTGATGATAATGTTTGTAAGTAATTTTGGTTTTTGGAAAGAATACTCTCTGGAGCAAGCAGGACTGCTTTTTACAGCTGCAAATGGTTTATGTGCAAGATTCTGCCTTGCCCAAAAGCAGCTTGGATTTGACAGCAAGTGCTGGTGAACTTTGTAACATTTGTAGCTGGTGTTTTAGAGAATTCCTCTGAAATCTGCCTTTGTTCCTGGCTCTGACTTCTCAGCGTTTCCATAAGTATTGCTGGCAAGGAATATTTAACTCTTCTGTTTACCAGAATGCTCCTAGAGATTAAAAGCTGCTGAACCTGTAAGAAGTCAGATTTTGTGAGATAGCTACAATTAAAATGCCTTGGGAGTAAAAAAATGATATCAGGTAACTTAAATAATCTGTCATGTAGCTTGCAATGTCAATAATATATATGTATATATATAAAATATTGATGCTATGATAATAATAAAGAAAAACATATTATTGTTGTTGTTGTTATTGTTGTTGTTGTTGTTGTTATTTAAAATGTACTTTTGGTACTGTTTACTGCAAACTGATCACATGCAACAGAGGTTCACAAACAGGAGGAGAAACCCCTCCACACCAGGAATAAAACCAGGGTCAATTAACCAGGGCAGTGCGGCTGTGGGGCTGCTGGGATGTGCAGGGCTGCTGGGATGTGCAGAGCTCCTGGCAGCCACCCTGGGCTGAGGATCCGCCTCTCCCCAGCCTTGCTGCAGAGATGAAGAAGTAAAGGCCCTCCCTGCCCCTTGCCAAGCAGCCCCCAACAACTCTCAGCTTCTTTGTTTTAAACCAAACATTGTCATTGAGGGTTCAGCAGCCATCCTTTGCATGCCTGTTCCCACCTACAGATGTTGGGCAGGGGGCTGCCTTGCTTGTGATCTCCATCATTTGCTGCTGGTGTGACCCAGCCTGTCTTCCCTCAGGTGTTCAGACCATTTCTAGTTCTCTTGCATAACTTCTGTCCTTGTAATGTGTGCCAGGCTGTTTCTCAGCAAACAGCAGCCTTAGCAAAGTGCAGATGCTAAGGAATGTTAAAATTTGGCTTGCCAGTTTTTATTTTAATTAAAAAAATAATAATTCATAGACACCTGTGACTTTACTTTTTTAAATTTATTTCCCCATGCAGAATGAACATTTCATAGTACAGTTGGTAAAATGTTTTTTATAATATTAAATATCTGTTTTTGTGGTTGTGTTTTTCTTTAAAAGCTGTGACTTGGCTGTGATGTGACCTGCCTAAAGGTGTTTTCTTTAGTGTTTGAGAGTTCTGAAAATCTTTCTAATGCAGCTGTGATTTCATCTCTGGCCATGGCAAAGACAGACAGATGCACATGAATAATACTTTTGAAATACTTACAAGAAAAACAATTTGTAATCTAAAAATATTTAAAGCAATTATGTTATTCGGGGCTAGGGGAATTTCAAGGTTTGGGCTTTTATTTTTTTCCCTTCCCAAACAATTTCTGGGTATGTGCTCATTTCTGTCATCCTGGTCTGAACTTCTCAAGGGCTTACGTTGCACTAAAGGAATGAATGCTGAAAATATTAGTTATGGATTCATAAACTTCACCCTTAAGGGCTGAGACATGTTGCAGACTCACTTGTATGGGGACAGAGAATTTCACAGCAAGTCTCCAAGCTGTGACAACATCAAGGAGCAGTTGCAAAAAAAGCTGTGCTGAAACTTGTGGTGAAGCATTAAATCAAAGAAGAATTCCTTTTTTTTTTCTTTAGGTGACAACTCTAAGAGTTGTTTAGGTTACCAATATTTCAGTGATTCAAAACAATTTTCAGTAAACAGGGAGATGTGACGTTTTACCTTTCTGCTGTCCTACCCCATCCTTGATTGAATTTGCTTTCCCACATCTCCTCAGCTTAACCAAACCTTTTTTGTTCCCTACATGTCATTTCCATTCAACCACAGGGAATAAACATCTGGACACAGACACACTTCCATTTCATCAACCAGAAGTGTAAGCAAGCACCAGGCAAAGTTCTCCAGCCAACGCATTGTCCTGTGTCTCTGGAGAGAAAGCGGGTAAATAAATCACCTCCTTTTATGTATAAATGCCATTTATACTGAAGCAGTGCTGCATTTTAATAAAAAGACTATAAGGTGTGTTGCTTTAATCTTAAGAAGACAATATATTTACTTTTTTTTCCTACTTGATGTGCTCCTGGGGTTGTGCTGCACATTCAAATGCTGGTTTACTGCTGATGGAGGACTTTTCATTTTAAGCTGTCTTTGATACCTGTCTCTACTCTTATGCTCAGGCTTTCAAGTGAACCCACGGGCTGAGTGCTGCAAAGGTGGAGAGGCTTCCTAAATGCTGTCTTTGAGCCTCATACATGTAGAAAAAATGTTTTGCTGCCTGCTCTAAGGGGTAGGCACTGTAATTGGGTGGATAAGCTGAAGGTATTGCCAACATCTGCCTGGCATTAAGGCAGGCAGATTTCAAAGGCATCAAAGCAGCCAAGTTCCTCTGGAAGTGAATGGGTGTGTGCCATCTCTTTGAACTCCTTGCAAAATCCAGGCTCTGTTTGCTGGGAATAGGAAGCACAACCTTTTTGTGTCAGCTCCACCTCCCTCACCTCTTTATGATGCGCAGAAAAGTAATCCCATCCCTCCCTGGAAAAGCAGATCTCTCCGAAAGCCCATCCTGCCAGGATGAGCCCTTTCCATGAGTCATGGCTGTAGAGGCTTCTCATCCTTTTGACTGAAAGGTGTTTAATGAATATCGTCTTAAATGTATCCTGAATTAGTAACAGCCAGGCAGATGTAGCTCTTCTGGTGTTGAGTGTCAAAATAAAAAAAAAGGCACTTTTATGCATCTGAGCCTCTGAAGGATGAAGCCAGGGTGCTTCCCTGGGAGCAGAGCTTCTGCTCTGCCACGCTGGAGCCCATCACAGCAGCAACAGCCCCATCTAGTCCTGTTACCTCGCACTGGTTTGCAGCACGGTGACACCCGGTGCGGCCGAGCCTGCCCCGGTGGGATGTATTATTGATGCTGAGGAAACGGGAGTGTTACAAGGGCTTTGTTCAGAGCCGCTGAGCCAACTAACAGTACAGAAGTAGCTAAAAGCAGGGAGTGCCCATACATTCACAAATGCACTTGTTTAGCCATTGATTTAGATGTCTGGCCATTTATTCCGGTGGCCCAAACCTCCAGTTGTATTTTTCTTGTATCAGCGATGAGGACTGTAAGTGTTACAGGGACTCCTGTGGAGAAAGCAGGACCTCGCAGGCAGCTGCAGAGGAGCACTGCCTCTAAAGCTGCCCTCAGAGACTAAAGGGGGGCGGGGAGGAAAAAGGGGACGTGTTTCCCCCCATGAACCTGTTTCCATCCACCAGGGAGAACAAGGAAAACCCGTAGCTGGAGGAATCTGTAAGTTTTCACGTCTCTTGTAAGTTGGTGAGCTTTCATTGTGTAAGCTGGCATCGAAGTTCGGAGAGAGGGAGTCCCCCCAAGGACCGGCAGAAGTGGCTGAGCGTGCGGCTGCTGCCCCGCCACTCCGCCCATTTCCCCGCATACCTGTCACGGCAGACCCGGCCGCTGCCGCGCAGCAACGCTGCTTGCTGGAGAGATTATGAAAGTCATAAAAATGTCAGCTTCTGTATTTCAGTTCTGTAAACTACATGTGCACAACACCCTCCTCGCATCCTGTACAGCCAGCAAGGGCTGCCTTCGGCTTTCTGCTTGAATTACAACGAGGGCATCTCCCACCACCCTGACAGGGGTCTGAGGGGCAGGAACGTCTCTGGCGTTGCTGCCCTCACACAGTTCTGCAGGGAACTGAGCTCAGAGGGGTTTTGGGGAAGGAAGGTGCCGCCACTGCATCGATGCCACCAATTTCAAAGAGGTTCTGAGGGAAAAAAGTTGGCTGGAGTTTTTAATGCTGCTGCAGCTGCATGAAATGCGTGCTGTTACTGTCTCTTGTGCACAGTGGGTGTTTCAGGAGGTTACTGAGGCTGCTGGTTTGCTTTGAATAGTATTAGAGCTGTTGTTTCAAAAGTTATCCATGTAAAATGCACAATTAAAGTAACGTGTAGCTACTGACAGGAACCCCCTCAGTTTAGGGGGTGAATCTTGGCAGCTGCCCATCACAAAAGAATCCCTACAGGAGGCAGATAAATACTGTGTGAATACTGTGGAGCAGAGCTGTCTGTGACTGTGGGCACTGAGTTCATCAAACCTCTAAATGCACACTTTAGGTTTAATATCCATCCTTAGCAAAACCAAAAGTGTTCAGACAGATACCTCCTGGCTCTCTGGGCTGGATGCAGCTGCCATGTGGGTCATAGAGAGGTGGCACAGCTGCTGTACTTGTCACCTATACCTGCTTCAGGTAGGGCTTACAGCAAACTACAGTCCCTGTTTCCCCCAAAGCAGTGGTTCAAGGAGAGCTTAAGGAGTTTGGAGTGTGTACTAATGGCTGTGAGAGAGGTCAGTTCTTTGGAGCCTAAGTCACGTTCCAATAGACTCCATATGAGCCTCTCCATTGATTTCAAGGCTTTGTATTGGTCCCTTATCTGTGATTAAAACTTTTTTAAAATGGAACTTGGCATGAAAACCAGGTGTGAGTGTTAGGTTCCTGGCATGGAGCCAGCGCAGTCCCTGGTCTCCAAAGGTTGGTGGCCTTGGGTTTTGCACTACTTTGCCTATTGTTAAAGTCCTTCTGCTAGAGACTGGGGTTTTTTTGCTATTTGCAAAAGTGACTGGCTTTGCTGCACACATGGAAGTTTTAATAATTATTCCCAAGCAGCTCTGAGAGTTTTTTAACATGGAAACAAGTTCTACATTACTCGTTAAATTGGTCAAATTTCAATAAAGTCAGGAAAACATCTTGAAAACAGCATGAATATAATTTACAAAGAAAACAATCCAAGCGTTACTGCCAAAGAGTTTTCCAACAGGAAGGAAGAAAGAATTTCTCTTTCCCCCCACACAGAATGACTGTACTGTACGTTAAATTAGTGGTTTTGGGAGTGAAGGAAACTACCACAGGATCCACAATGTTAAAAAGAGTGAAGTTGGTACCCAATGTGAAGATAGCTCTTGATTCTTTGTTATCTGCCTAGGTAGGTTGAATGAATCCTGGCTGCCAAAACTCACATTCCTGTAAGTAGCTCTGCATCAGCCTCTTTATCCTAGAGGAGCTCTTACTTGCTGTGTTTTTAAATGTAGCAGCCAAACTTCACACAGTGGCTGAAGTTGGCAGAGAGGGTCTGGATTCTCAGCAAACGTGGAGGGGAATGTGATACCCTCTTTCTCCTAATAACACATTGTCCTTTAATTAATCTACTGAATGGGATCCTGCATGAACCAAGAGCTGATCTGTCCTACTGAGATCCTCTCTGGAGTGCCCAAATCAGCACCATGCAAAGAGCCAGTGCCCGAACTCTGATGCCCTAACCTTGGTTAAAGGGTCTCATTGCAGGTGAAACCTTACTGATTTTCCTACTCAGAGTAAAATGATGGGCAGTGCAGCGCATTAACAGGCAAATATAATGCTTATTTCTTAATGAAGTAGATTCAAAGGTCTACATGCCCTGCTACATGTTCACATCATGTGAAGGGGTTGTTACAAGTAGGTACTGACTGGAGGCATTATTGTTGTAATTACTTGTACTATCAACTCCTCTACCTGAAAGGGAAATATAAAACAGACTGAAACTTGCCTGATGATAGAACTAGATGTAAAACTACAACTGTGTCTGGTGACCACATTTTGCAATTTTGAGATGCTTTTGTGCTGACATGAAAAATAATCTTTCCAAGTTTTTTGCAATATGAAACTCAGACCTCAAGAGCAGAGTCTGGACTGACTGCACATTCTCCCCTTTCACTGAGAGGGGACAAGTTAGTCCACGCTGAACTTCACAAACTTTTCTGTTGAAATCTCATGTGAAAACAAGATAATTTTTGCAAAATATTTTAGCTTTGGTAATGGGGCAGTTTTTTGCTTAGAAATAACCTTGACAAACCTTTTAGTAGAAACAGTTCCAATGCATTTTCCCAGTCAATTTGTATATAACCTTCCCCCGAGGTTCCTTTGCAACTGATATGAACTCAGAGTGGGATAGTGGCCGTGCAAAACTCACAAACACATTTTTGGAAGAGATGTGTTTTGCAGTGAGACTGCTGCACTGTTTATTTGACACTTTCAGAAATGTGAGGTTTAATTAACTAAAGCACTTTATCATCATTAGAGAAATTGAGTTCAAGTTTATTAGTAGACTTTCTAAGGGCAACATCTGTATAGGAAAAAAAATAAAATCTCAAATTATGTTTTTCACCAATAGCATTGGGGGGAGAAACATGGAATGGGCACAGCTACTAATTAAGTTATTGTGCACTTTTTTTCCTCTTCCCTGTTAGTTTAACAGCTGTGCTCCATCTCTGAGGCATATTTGTCTTTATCTTTGGCCACTTTGTCAGAGCTGGCAGAAGGAATCTTAGGTGGGGTTGTTCTCTTAGTGAATTAAACAATGACCAAAAATTTGCTCATTTCTTCCATCATTATTTCAGATTTCCATGTCTTCATTTTGACTTAGCAATATAGAGGCAGTATGAATCTTGAATATGAAGCAAGGGGTGGGGACAGCTCAAGGACTGTAAGGCCTACAAGGGTCTTCCTTTCTCATGAAGTGTTCAGGGACTGCTCTAAGCTTTGTACCATCCACATACACACAAAGACAATACAGTAAAATGCTTTTATGGAATTTTAAAGTGCATAAAAGTGCTCAGGTCTGTAGTTTGTGCTCAGGCAGAGTAATGCACTGATGGGATGGATTTTATCTAAGCTAGGTGACTATTAGGGGTAGCAAATACGATTTAATATAAGCTATTTGAGATCCAAACAGTTCCATTACTTTCTATGTCTTCATTTTAGTGCGTAACAACCACCAGAGGATTTAATTTGCCAATAGGTGGTACAAATACCCAAGCCACCTCCATCTGCAGCTCTGACAGAATATGATTAATAGAAAAAAACCAGGAACTTGCCTTTGGTAATCTTTCAAGTCTTTTTCTGTCCAGTTTGGCAAACTCATATAAGAAATCTGACTTTGGAGCTTAAGCTCATATCCAGACTTTTTTGTTTGATTGTGCTGGTCTCAGTGGAGAATGCAGGTGAGAGGGGAAGGACAGGTAAAAACAGAATTCAAGGAAACAAAGTGCTCAGGCAGTGGGAGCAGTGGGACAGGAGGGTCCCAGAAAGTGGGACCTTGGATGCTCTGTGTGTTTTGTACAAAACGTCTCAAATCTGTTGTATTTCTGGGACCTAGTGTGATGGCATGTGTGCTGGTCACTGTAACAGAGTTCAGGTATGTCCCAGGAAGACCTTTCCATCTGAGGTTCAATTGAGCAAAAATAGAAGGCTAGGTTCATATGGTTAAGTAGATGCAGGTTCCAGTCCACTGGCACTGGTCAGTTTGGCTGAAGCTTGTACTCTACACTCCTGACATTGGTTTGTGGCTGCTGAGGGACCTCGATCACAGGGTGTCAGCCACAGCCTGGGTTTCCCTTCCTCTCCCTTTCCCTTGCAAAACTTCAAAACCAAATAGTCAAAAACCTCCTGGGCCACACAGGCTAAACCACCTGCAAATGGCTCCAGAACTTTTTTTTTTTCTTTTTCCTTTTTAAATCTGAAAATATCCATGAATATGCTGGGCAAGGTTTTCTATGATCCTGACCAGCAGGTATGTTTTGATGTACCACTGGAGATGCCTTAAGGAACTGGAGCAGGACACACAGCCTTCCTCCGACTGAATTTGATGCAAATCTGCAGGTAAAAAGCACTATTTCCCTCAGGTGCTGACTGCCACCTCCCTGGGAGTTATTTCCAGCTGTACGCTGAGAGCTGAATGCTGGGATGTCTGTGAGGATGGCAACTGGTCCAGTGCCATAAGACCTGCCCATTTCCAGTTGGAAATACAGTCAGTCAGTGCCCACATGTGACCAAAACATCCTGAAGTAACCCACTCCCCCTGCCTCACTCACCCGTGCCCCTATCACGCTTTGTGTTGAAAATTCTGGTTGAATGTTTTGATGATCTTTTGGCAACCTCTGATAGAAGAAATAGAACACCAATTTAAAACACAAAGAAAAGGCTCAAAGAATCTATCATTATTAATCCTGCTGTCAGTTTTAATTTTGGGGACATTACCTCACTCAACACTCGTTGGAGAGAGCTGCCAAAAATGGTGATGTCATCATCACCAGGCACATCTGACCCTGGCTGCTGATTGCCAGTGTTGAGTGCAAGTTAATAAATCCCTTGGTACCTGGATACACATTGGAGTTTTATTACAATGCAGGCACTCCACGATACCCTGGTAATTAAACGGTCTGGGGCGGATAGAAACCAACTCACTATTTTCTCCTGTTTAGAGAAATTGCAAAATATAATTGTCTTTCAGACCAGCTTCCTACAACTGTCATGTAAATGTGTGTTTTGATTGTGCTGAAAGGCTAGGGGGAAAACTGGGATGTAGGCAGAAATTCCAGACGAAATATAAGTAAGAAATCAGATCTGCTCCCCCAGATTGGTATCTGCAGAGCAAAGTGGCTCCTAGGTTTGAAGGCCTGAGCTCCCAAAGCACTGAGATGGTGGCTGCAGGACATGGTCAGGGCAGGAGGGATCTGTGACAGCTGACTGTGTGCCTATTAGTGCTGGTGACCACCAAGCCACCCCCCTCAGTCTGCCAGGTTGGCTGTTTTCCTGAAACCCCATGCCAGGAATAGAGATTGAATTATTTTGTGATCTGTCTGATTGAGGCTCACATGAACACGGTCAGCCCTCACCAGCTTCAAGTCCTCCTCAGACCCTCATACCTATGGATGGCTGTACATGGTATGAAGCAGAGTTATGTCAGTCTCTTGACCTCCACAGCCACCCACCCACCCAGCCTGCCTTCCCTTAGCAAGGGTGAGCTTCAAGCCAAGCCTGACAGTAAGGGTCTCCACCTCCATGAGCCAGAAACATTTTCATTTCTAAGGAAAACTGCAATTCTGACATCTACATGTGGACTTGGGAGTGAGGATCCCACCACAGCCAGGCCTCTGTCTCCCAGCCACCTTGGGAGCTCCCTGCCACCTTGGGAGCTCCCTGCCATGGGAATTTTGGGTACTGGTCTTTAGAAGAACAGCAGAGCATCTGGATCTGAACCCAGTCTCAAGTCCTGAATAGGAGCAACATATATTGCTTCTGAGTAAGGGACCTTATCCCATCTCCAGGTAGCCACAAGATAAGACAGACACAGCATTCATAGTGTTGCCACATTCCTAGGGCAGTAGCAGCATAACTTCTCTGAAATTTATAGATCCCATTGAATAAAAGAGCAATTGAAGAAGTCATGTTGATGAAGCAAAGCCTTTGAAAATGGAAGCAGAGCTGGGGACTTTCACACTAGAGAAAGCTTTCAAGTCACGCTTGTTTGGAGCTGACATCTGTTTACCTTTAAAAGGTCTATAAATAATATTACCTTTCCTCTTTACTGACTACTGGAGATGATGCTTTGCTTCTGTTTATAGACCCTCTTCTCCTCTATCTTGATGCTGGTGTTATCTGGCTGAGCGATTTGATATCATCATCATCATCATCACAGACATTTCTCTATCTCTATAGCAACATATGATGATGCCACAAACAGAGGATTATGCAATCTGTGTAGGCTCAGATGGAAGGAGAGGCAGGGCTGGGAGCTCTCATTTAAGCACAAATGTCTCTAATAGCAGTAAGGGGAATACGGAAACTTGTTGGCAAAGGAAATGCTTTTTTTGTATAAACATTCTCTTTTCCAAGTTTTGCTCTGGTGGGAAAGTCTCTCCTTAAAGTCCTCTTTTACATATGTATGTATTATATATACACATTCACAAACAGCTATGCATACTTGTGTGTAAATGAATATATGCAAAAGCAGTATTGTTCCCAGCATTTGCAGAGGTATTGCCAGGTCCCTACACATAAACTCTAATGCATCCAGGATCTGCTGCGCTTCCCTCACCCTGACGGTCCCCCTTCAGCAAAGGACTGCCCTGGCAGACTCTACTGAATGTCCCCTGTCATGTCTGGGGACATTTGGGTCCTTGCCTAGGTGGGACCAGCAGCCTCCTTGTTCAGACCCACCCAGCTCTTTACTAGGTTTGGCCTGCAGTTAAAGCACAGAAGTGTTAAGGGTAGTTTAAAATCTCTGCCCACCCAAAAGGGTTTTAGCAAAGCCTAAGAAAATGCCTTTGAAGCCTTCTCTGTGCCTCAGTTTCTCCAACAAAAAGAAAAATAAAGCTCATTCATAGGGCAACAGTGAGGAGAACTTCACTCTTGTTTCTTAGAGCTCTGACATTTTGGTGAGGGGATCCATGGAGACTCTGGAAAACATGCTTGTGGGTGGTTTTTCTATGTTTATCTTATTTTTATTGAACATATGAATGCATCCTATCTAGCACATGTTGTCAGACTCAATAACTGTGTCTTGTTACCAGTTTTTCCATTTATGGCATATTGTCCTGACATAGCTGTAAAACCTCAATGAATATGGTTTTAATAACCCAATGGTATTTAATGTACAATCGCTGTCTTATTAAGTCTAAATTAAATCCTTACTTGAGACACTTAATTTAAAGTGTGACTGATCTTTTCCTGGCCTAAAAGGAGATACTTAACTGACAGTTCTTCCAATTTGGCCACATGGTTGAAGGGGTGGGATTTAAATAATGTATTTTGATGATACTACTCATCTGGTTAAAGCTGAATTGCATCATTTTATGAACACTCAGAGACAGGATCAAATTAAACCAAACTTCCCACCAAGCTAACTCAGCTGAGTTTCAGAGCCTAATACTGTATTCAAAACACACACTTATTGTGACTATCCACTCATCAGCATCTGCTTGGCTTTTCCAAAGGAAAAAATGAAGTGCACCATATTTTTCTACTCAGAGCCTCTTGTGGGGTGCCTTTTGAGTTGACAAAGACAAGGCTTACATTCTGCTGTGGGCACACTAATAAAATAAACCTAATAAAATAAACATTACATGCAATAACGATGCTACTAAATCTAAGTTCATTGTGCAGCTAAAGTGTTACCCACAGATCTACTTAGAGTGATGTGCCTGGACTTTTTTCCATCCTCTTCCAACCAAGAGTCACATAAACATTTTCTAAATTGAAAGCATCGTCAGGACCAATGGGAGCTCCATAAGTAATTTTGGCACGTGCAGAGCTGAGGAAGGCACAGAGCTCACAGATAACTGATGAGCTGTCATTTCTGTGTGCCAAGGCCACCACTGAAGAATGGCCAGACCTAAGGGATTGGAAGAAGATACCTGAAGAAGAGTGCCTGGTAAAACACTGAACATGCACATTGTGTCCGTGCTTTGTGCTTGGGCCCCACAATGATTGGATTAACACAAGTCATGAAGTTGAAGGTGCACAGGAAAGGAAAGCATCCTTTAGTACAGGCAGATGTGCAGTCTTCAGGTTTGTGAATGGGAAGATAGTGCAGGTAAATGACTACACTGGGAGCCAGGAGAATTAGGGGCATTGGGTGGTGGGGTGACTTCTGGCAGGACTTTGGTTTCCCCCTCTGTTTATCCTCTAGGTCTTTGACAGCGCTGATGGAAAGTTAATATTTCAGTATAATGTGGAAACTTGTAACAAATAAAAAACCCCAAAACCAAACCAAAAAAAAAAAAAAAAGAAAAGAAAAAAAGAATGAAAGTTTAGAATTGCAGAAATCTTTATATCTGTAGAAAAAATCCACTAAAAAGCCTGTGTAGTTTGCTGGCTGCCACACCATGGCTCTTTGGGCGGTCCCTGGAAGGATGTGGTGGAGTTGTTGGAGAAATATACCCTCAAGAGGTGCTCTGGACAGGTTCTGTTCCACATCTGTCTCCACACCAAACACATTTGATGGTTTGTGTTTGCTTTCTACTGAGCTCGGTGGTGTTGTCCACTTTTAGAATGAACTTGCACTTTGCAGTACTTCAGGATCTTTATCAAAGCCCCAGCTGCTGGATTTATGGAATTGCACAAGAGTTTCTGCTGTCATTCAGGAAATGAAAGGATAACCCAGGTCCTAAAGGTTTCAAGGGAAAGGTTCAAAGTGTGACTAAAACCAGAGGTCAAGCGTGAGGACGATGTGTGTTCTTCCTTTAAACACTTCAAAGTTATCTGAGAACCACTGTCCTGACTGCTTTAGAGGCTTGGCTCCATGATGGAAGGCGGTTAGAATCGGCAATACTGTATGCAAGTAAAGGGGCAGGATGAGGGCAGTTCATGGCAAGGATCTCTCTAAGGTGAGAGATTCCATAAAAGTGCTGGAGGTTTGCTTGCAGGCAGCTGCTGGAGAGTGTTCAGGGCTGTCTCTCTGAATTCAGACTTTGGAGTTTTGCAGTGCCTATTAATGGGTGCAGCCTTGCAAGGGGCTCAGAATAAAGCAAATGCTATTGCTATACAACTTCCTGAAAAGAGTTTGAAAGCACAGGCTGTTCTGAAAGCAAGGAGAATGTGCTCAGTTTACCGTCACCACCACCAGAGTCTAACTGAGGGCAGTATAACACTTCAAGTGAAAATATTTGTGTTTCTATTATGTCTTCCATCCAAGAACTTAATGGCTATCTGGTTCAGTTCAGTCTTGATGATTGATTTCTCCTGGATGCTGGGGTGAGAATTGTTTTAACAGTTTACAGATGGACAAATGAAACAGGGAGGTGTCCCATACATTGCCCAGCACCGTGAA
Organism: Acropternis orthonyx; assembly: GCA_035583155.1. Taxonomy (NCBI): domain Eukaryota; kingdom Metazoa; phylum Chordata; class Aves; order Passeriformes; family Rhinocryptidae; genus Acropternis; species Acropternis orthonyx. The sequence goes on from JAWWEU010000029.1 coordinate 13,970,419, forward strand.
TTAAGCCAGTGGGAGAATGGTTGTATTCCTGTTTGATTGCAGCCAGGTTTGATCCCTCCTTTTTCATTTTGTAACAATATGACTTCTTCCCTATCATGTGTACCTTTTAATAACTGAATCACGGTAGTAGAAGATGATGAGGCTGAAGACACTGATGAAGACCTTTCACAGTGATATTTATTCTTATTATTATAAATCTGGAATAATCCTTATTGCAATAATTTCATTTCTGTGAGATATATTAACTTCATGCAGTTGTTGTCACTGCTTCTGTGCCTGTGTATTTAACAGTTTTCAAAGTAATTTACTGAAGAGTACAAGTTTAAAGAGCTTTTCCAGGATGGAAGAGAAGGAAAAGGAACATGCTCACCCACAGTGTTTTCTCTGTATCTCTTTTGTCTATCATTAATTAGGAAGGGTTTCAAGTGATAAAACCAGCTTGTTGTTATAAGTCATCCACATGCTAAATTAAAGTGGGCAAACTGACATGGCAGTTAAAGCCCCAAAGCCTGAAATCAATCAATAAAATCTATGGAAAATTACTCTGAGCAAATTAACGTCCTTTAATACATAAATGCAAATTTTTTCCCCCATGTCTCTGCATAACAACTAGTCACAAATTTACTGTCCATCCTAACCTCAACCCAAGACAGGCACCACACACTCTCCTCTTTCCACCAGTATGTCTTCACAGGAGTCCATAACTCTCTGGAGTGGAGATGCTGGGGTAAAACAGCTGAACTAGGTCTGTGCTGTGTCCTACCTCTCTGGTAGATTTTCTCCAAAACATCTCTGACTCTTTCCTTAAATTTGACAATTCCAACCCCACTGAATGTCCATGTGGAGAAGACAACTGGATGCAGACAGCTTTGAGGATCTGAGCTGACGTATCAGATAGGTTTGCAGAGCAGTGGAATTTAGTGGTTTCTGGGGGCTAAGGACACACACAATCCATCTTTCTACGTATCCTTGCAAGCACTCAGCATTAATATCTGAGGGCCTTTTAGTGCCACTGAAGAATTTATTCTCACAACACCACTGGGAGAAAGGATTTCATAGCTCTAATTTCAGTATCAGTAGGAATTTGAGAAACTGAGCAATAGAGGTATTGCTTTCCATTAGCTCCTTTCTATGGATATTGTCAAAAGATTACAAGATGAGATAGATGAACTAGAGAGTGTCTCACAAATTTTACTCCCTTCCTATGAATCAGTGTTTCTCGAGTTTGAAGGACTTTGAGTGTAAGTAATTGTTTCAGATGATTTGGTCTAAGTCACCCCAGACAGATTGGAGGTATTTTTAATTGCATGGTCAAAAACTGACAGTTTGCTGAGGAGAGAAGAGTCTGAGGTTGTGAAATGCAGGAGTCCATTTGTCTGCCAATAAAGCTCTGGAATGGGGTTTCTAGATGTTTCCTCTCAATAAATTGTTCTAATAAAATGTCATCTTTACACAAATTGAAATTTTCTGCAGGAAAATTCTGACTTTGCTGAGTTGCCCCCTCCCCTTGGGAAAATTTAAACAGGGCTTCCTGGCTTCCTGCTGGGAAGATTTTTGCCAATTTTGTTTTCTGCCTGAAGGGAGAAAAACAAATTGATGCATGTTTTCCAACAGCCAGCAGAGCTGCGAGGAGGAAGGAAAGGCCAAGAGCCCTGGCTGGCTGCCTGTCACACAGCGTGGTCACCTCTGCCCGTTGGGTTGGGCGGGAGAAAGGGAGGCAGGGGTCCTGGAGGAGTGGTCTTCAAAACCTACCCAAAATGCTAGTGCCAGTTTGAATATTAACCTATTTTTAAAAAGCCATTTTCAAGCCTCCCCTAAACCCCCTTCGCCCTCCCCCCCAGAGAGAAGGATGCAAATTTGTTCCATTTTTTTTTTCTCCCTTTGGAATGGATTTGCATTTTCTGGGCTGGCCCCCTCACACAACAGCTACAAGAAAGCTGAAAGGACAATTACTTTTGAGCAGAAGTCTACAATACTTTGGCAGCTGGAATTCCATCAGATAAGCAATATTTGATTAATATTGGAGAGTAGGAGGAGAAAAAAAGGGATAGTATGGACATATTGGAAAAGCACTCACAAGATCTGCTCATGGATTTGCAATATTCCAACACTGATTGCCAATGCTGCATTAAAATATTGCCTCTGAAGCAATTCCCTAGACCCAGTGGATGATAAGCTGATGAGCAACCCCCTCCTCCTCCATTCCACACATCTCCTTCAATGATATTTCCACCCATCTCCTCTGTCTATTGCCAGTGGCTTGAGCAAGGTTGGTTCAAATGAATTTAAAGCAGGGATAAATATTGTCAATTTAAATCATGGCTTTCCAGTCTGTCCCCAGGACTGTCCCCAGGGCAGGGATCCCCTGCTGAAGCAGATCATATTCCCTCTCTAGGTGAGAAGAATGAGGCAAGGGATGGCAAGCAAAATGCAGGATAAGGACAAAACCAGCAAGCAAGCAAACAAATCGCAGAGCAAGGAGGACATTCAAGCTTTTGCCTTTCTTTTCTCATTGTAGTTTATTCCAAATCCTGCTACAACCTTCCTGGAGGAGGGGGATGGGCATTGGCTGATTTGCATCTGATGTTACTGCTGACAGTAGGAGGTCTTAATTGGGGCACCAAAGAGCAGGTGTATGCTAACGTTAATCTTCCCTTTCACCTGTCACTCATGCAATGAATATGATCTCTCCCTCTCATTAGCAGCCCTCTGTCACATGCCGGGGAGCTTAGGAAGGGTCCCTCTGAAACTTGTTGGGATTGATTTCCCTGCTCGTGCTGGGTTATTACTGCCAAACCCTGGACAACCACTCTCAGGGAACACATCTGCCCGGTGGAGGTATGGATGAGCACTGCCTAATAACCTCAAATTATATGTGCCTCGTGGAAAAATGAACAGTAATTCACATATCGGCCTGATGATAAACAGATAGAGACCAGCTCATTTTGAAAGTAGCACATTGTGTACTTGAGTGTTACAGAGATGACCTTAGGAGGAAAGTTAATTTAGCAAAGATATTCAATTTGGTGTTATCTCCAAATGTTGATTCCTGGAATCATTACTCACTCCATAGTCAGGCAAAACTTCCCTGGATTTCAAGGACTCCAGCTGGAGCCAAGAGGAAATTGGGCTGGGAGAGGATGAAATAGTGACTCCAGAATGTGAACCTCCATCTCTTGCAGTTCACCTATCACAGCAACAGCAGCCTATTCCTTTACTTTAATGATGCAGAGCATTAGGAAACAATTATGAGCAGCCAAAAGCAACTAAACCTGCTTTGTTTTGCACTTCTTGCACTGTGAACTCTTGCATCTTGTGAGGAACCTGCTGACAGGACAGCGATCTGTGTCTCATGGCCATGCATTTCTCACAAAGAGAAGGGACAAAAGGAAAGTCATCCTGCAAAGAATTTATCTAAGCTTTTTACATTCTGCTAGTGCTGCTCTGGAACACGTTCCACTTTGGTTCATTCAGAGGTGAAATAAATAATTATGTTTGGGGGAAAAAATTCACATGGTTAAGGGTATTATATTCAGAGAGCAACAATTTGTTGGCTGTGAGTGGGATCCGGGGGGATGATCTTCAGCTGCAACCCACGTTCTGAGTCAGAGCAGAGTCCCGTGGGAATCACAGCTGCTTCAGGGCTCCAGTGCTGGTGTGCTTCCTTTAGGATGACGGTGGTTGGCCTTTTCTTTTACTTTTATCATTCTCCTCAGTTGTTGGGAGGTGGCTTTCTTTATTATCAGATTCCTTCCAAAAGCAGTAATACTGTGATTCAGTGGAATGGAAACCAAGAAACAAATGGGACTGACACATTAGTAACGTAATTCTAACTCATAATCTGGTTTTTCCTTGCTGAGGTTGGGTCATGCTATGAGACTTTTCGCTTTACTGAGGTTAGGGGTGGGAAGAAAGCCCTGTAGTAGCTAATTGCTTAGCTCTTTTTGGGATAAAATACTTCACATTCAGCTCTCCTGTAGAGAGAAACAAGGCCTTTCCAAGAAGAACCAATATTCCACTGAGACAGTGTGGCAAAAATTGTGAAGTCAACCCTACTCTGCTTGTAATTTCTCTGTTGGGCAGTGGAAAGCATTTTATCTTAAATTCACAACCTCTTTATTGGCTGCCTTTTAGTGAATTTTAACAAGCATGTTCTTCAATTCCTGTTTTTATCTAGTGTCCTATAATCAAGTAATTACCAAAATTATAAGGCACAATCACAGAATCATAATGTCTAATTGTGGGAGGAATAACATGATTGATTTGAAGCATATGAATATTACAGATTTCATACATCCAGTGAAATGGGTCAAGGAAATGCCAGACTCAATGTGACACCTCGTGTGCTTAACAGTAAGCATGTGCTTAACCATGTTGCTGGATGGAGAGTCTAAAATCTGTTATTCCAGTCTGTGAATGTGTTGTCTTGAAATGTACAGCCTGCAATTAAGAGCTATTGGATAATAACTATGCCATGAAAATGTCCTAAACTATTAAAGAGCTGAAGATGATAGTGGCTTTTAATGTTTCACATAAACCATTTGGGATTTGAAGAACTTTCAGTGCTCATGAGGAAGTCAGAATATATCCTTGCTTGGGTTAAAGGGAAGGAAGAGAATAAGCCCTGAATTAAATTTTTGAGCTCAACAACCTCCATTTTTCTACATGTTGCTCAGTTTTAAACAAGGAAAATAAAACAGCTTTGTTCATGAGCATATGCTTTTGACTTTTTTCCTTCTTGGAGCCTGTGAATTATTAATAAACTAATTTCTCTTTATAGTTCAATCTTTGGAGACTTAAAGTGCTCACTCAAATGCACTGAACAAGAGGAATGCTTCAGCTCCAATCAGCCCCCATCTTCTTTGGAAATGCTGGCCTTGAGGTATCGTTGAGTCTTTGAAATCAATCTTTTATTCAGCTGGGAATTTCTGATGGCTTGGAGGTCTAGTCTGTTAATTCTGCCAAATGCCCTGTTTAAGTTTGGGGTGTTTCAATAGGATAATTTTCTGCTTTTATTTTGCTGAGGGACTAAGAGCCTCTCTCTGCTCCTTCACCACACCCCTGTTCCTTTGTCACCACATGAAAACAAAAAGGTTGGTTGGGCTTAACAAGTAAGTGGGGAGTTGGGATGATCTAGAAAATACCCAAGGTGGCACCTACATGAGATCTCACTGAGTTTTTCAAACCCAGTTCTATACAGCTTGATCTCTAGGATCAGGAGTGCAGGTGTCAGAGGGATCCCTCTGCTCTCTCTTGAAGCCTTTTATCACTACTGCCTCAGCCAAGGGTTTATCAGTAGCAGCATCACAGTTAAACCAGAGGGGAGGGGGGAATCAGGGAAAGAAGGGGGTCAGGGTAAAACTCCAAAGTCCTGTGCATGCCAGGATGTGAGGAGCCTGCAGGAACAGGGCTGTCTAATTTTGCCTGCTGTCCTCTGGATAATTTGGATCAATATTTGAATCACAGAATAAGCATAGAACACCTTCCATAGAGGGCTAGCATGAACCAGAAATTACAAGATTAGGAGCCTTCACTGATAAATCATGATTTCCTCTTCCTCAGAACTTGAGCTGAGATCCCAACAAACTCATTTTGCTTTTGATCCTGTGAAACAAAGACTCTCAATCATAAAGCAACATTGTTTGGTCTTTCCATTCTCATGCTTCTAAAAAAAGCTATCAAATGACTGAAAAAGGTCCGCATGAAATTTAAAAATAGGCTGAGGGACTGGGTTACAAGTCACTGAGCTTCATGTGGTGAAATAAAAACAACTACAGCAAAAAAATTACAGTGCTAATTTAAGCTGTACAACAGAATATCATTTACCAGAAATATTTAACTGAATAAAAACCATGTTAAATCAGTGGCTTCATTAACAAAAATGTCTTGTGCAGAGGTGACTTCTCAGTTAAATTTTTTCGGGAAAAAAATCTGGCTCCTCAAAGAAAATGAAAAAAAATAAAGGTTAATGAAAAAAATGTTAAAGAAAAAACATTCTCTCATGTCTGACATCTTTTTCTTCCTCAGTTCTCATTTCTGGGGCTATTTGCATGGAAACTCTGAGCCAGATTCTTGCTCTCCTTTATGCTGGGGTCAGTCCAGAGCAGCTCCATCAGATGCAGAGGTTGGTGCCAGCTCCGAGCTCCAGTTGTGCAAACCTGTGCTGTGAGCAGGGACTGGGGAGGCACAGAGGGACACAGCAGGGTTTTCTGCAGGTAATTTATTTTCCAGCTCTCTCTGAAGCATCAGCAGCTCTGTAAGGCTGGGAAAACACATCCAAACCTGGGAAAAGGAAAGGTTTCACTTTGCTGGTGTGCGGGGGGATCCCCAGTGAGGGACAAAAGCAATTTGGTTCCAGCCTCCCATTGAGGTTGATGGGATTTGTGTACCTCAGCCCATGAAGGTCTTTGGGAAATTCCAGCCATGAAGGTTAATTATAAGCCTTTAATTAATCAGACATTCGCTGTGGGCTGAAGTGGTCTGACTGTCTGAGCTCCAGCCTGGGAGCCGGCAGGTCCTTAATTAACACCGCTGGGGACTGGGGAGTGGGGTGACTTTGAGGCAGCTGCAAGTCTCTGGGGAAGGCTGAGATGCATGGGATGGTGAAGGCTGGGATGCACGGGATGGAGAAGGCTGGGATGCATGGGATAGGGTCTGGAGATGCTGCGGGGCCAGGGCTGAGCACTGGGCTGGGGAGAGTGATTTGTGCCATTGGTATCTGGTGCAGTGTGCAAATGACCCTCATCGACCTCCCCAGCATGAACACGAGATAACATCCAACGGGAGAGCAGGTTATAAAACAGGGGTAAAAAATTGAGAGGGTTGTTATACCTCATGCATGAAAAATTAGGATAAATTGGCAATTGGAATTAAAAATCCAAACTGTCTGGCTGACTTGGTGAAGCTTTTTTAAGAGGCTTCTTAATTTAAAATTGCCTAAAAACTGAAGTAGCAATAATGACATCTCTCAAGTTCTTTTTTTCATAAGTGTAAAGAATAATTACAGAACTACACAAGAGTACATCATCTCTTGGGTTTCCCTGGCCAGTTAAACTCACTAACAGGAGGCTGGTGTTCTGGAGGTACCTGCAGTAGGGAGGGCCTTGAGTCTCTGTCTGCAAAATACGGCCTGCGAGAGAACTTCTGGCCTCCCTCAAACCAGTGGCAAAGTGGCATTAACTTCAGGGGATCTGGGATTTCTCTCAAATAATATTATTAGAAATGCCTCAATGCTCTTTAACTTAATAAAAGCGAAACGGTAGCATTAGAAAGAGATGCAGATGAGGTAGGAGAAAAGCCATTTTGTTTCTCCCAAAATTACAGGAACTCTATTTTTTTTTTTTATTCAAACGTATGCTGTATTTCTAGTAAGAGGCAAAAATATGACGTGGGAGAAAATAACTTTCAGTTGATGCACTGAAACATTTTTAACTACCCAAATGATGGAAGCCGTACCCATGAGAAAACCAGCAAAGGCTCCTAAAACACTGTGAAGCCAACAGAAAAAAAAAAAAAAAAAAAAAAAAAAAAAAGGAAAATAAATATCCCCATTCCTGGAGGATGCCTGTTTCTTTAAGCAGCTGTTTCTTGTCTCTGAGGTAACAAAGTTGTCATGTGATGCATCTGTTACCATGGCAATAATCTGTAATTGTGCAGAAAATCCACCAAAGTAGCGTGCAAGTCCTTAGTGAATTGGACAGAGAGAAAAATCACCCCTGTGCAAGCTTTGAATTGATGATGTTGTGCAACTGCATTGGACAAGTAAGCCCAGCTTCACCTCCAATGAATTTCCCATATTTATTTGCTCTGGTTCCGGTGTCCAGTGTTTGCTTGGTGTTTAAATCTCCTCCTGGCTCCTGCCCTCACAGCTGGTGGATGGTGGGAATCTTCATGTACAAATCCACCCTCCCGCGGCACATTCAGGGCATTTATATAAAGGATCTGGGCAGTTTTGCCCAGAGGTGCAAGGAGTGTAACTATCAAGCCATTCTTTTCAAGCACAGGTGCTAAAATGGCATTAAATATCATGCCCTGCTACAATTGCAATGGGAAAGGCATTCCTGTGTTTATTTTATCTTACTCCCCCAAAGGAGCAGCCCCCAACATCTACATTGTCTCTGTCTCCATCAGGATGTGTCATTTCACCAGTACCTTGGGAACAGCTCCCACACACACTCATGTGCACACAGTATTTGTATTTATATATAATATATAAATTTAAATAAGTCTTCTGCTAGCAGGCCAAGTTCAGAATCTTTTAAAGCTAACTGAAAATAGAAACACAGAAGGATGGGAAGATGAAATCTGCAAAAGTTTCTTCCCTGCATTAGTCATAAAATAAACTGCTGGAATTTACAAAGAAAATCCTTGAGCATTTTGAGTCATCTGCTCATGATATCATTTGGCTAAAAGTGCTTGCTACTATCCAAATCAAAACGCCGGGGAAATCTCATGAGAATATGCCTCATGGGCAAATCCCAAAAGGAGAACATCTGGATTTAAGATGCCATTGCCCTGTACTTAACCCTAAGCCACTGAGAAAAATGACTATTCTCCTGCTCTCACTCTCTCTATGTTATTAGTAAATATTTATACTGTACAAGCACCCAAGGGCCTCAAATGAGAGTAGATTTCCATCTTGAGGCTCTCGCAGGCCTAACAGAGAGAGGATCCCCACTCTGCTCTGGAGAGCTTGCTCGTTGTTTATTTTTCCTCTCAGCTATGGTGTGATAAGCTGCCCCATGTCCAGCAACGGAGTGGGATTTCAAGTTACTGTCATCAGAAGAGACCCTCAATTCTTCCACAGGAGGGAAAAAAAAGTGTTCTGTTCAGCAAGGTTGATTCAGCTGAGGCAGCTTAGAATCAGTGAAAACTCTTAAATTTTGCCCACACCAGCAGTACCACCTTTAGCTTTGCCTACCCAGGCTCTAATGTAGCCCCTTTAGCTGGACTTAATGACATAAAACTGCTTTGTCTTCTCTTGTAGTGTAGAAGGTGTTAATTAGACTGATGTGGATGATTTAATACTGCATCACACTGATATTCAAGCCTAACTCCAGACCTTCTCACAGCCCAGCATTTGCAGTGAGCAGATTGACATTTCCCCCACCCCTGCAACTCTCTGCCTTGTTTTTAAGACCAACACTGGTGCCCCACATGCAGAAGTGGGGCTGCACCTGAGGCTGAGCAGACCTTACAGGAAGTCATTTGTCCTCTGGCATGAGTCCTGCCAGCTGAACCCAACCCCACTGGGTGCGTGACCTGAGATCTGCCTTTTGACATCTGATTTTGAAAGAGGGATTCTGACATTTTAGTTCTAGGAACTTCATCTGATCATAACCTGAGCCTCCTGCAACCATTTCTGAAGGGGAGGGTTATGACTACAGAGTAAAACAGGAGCTTCCAAACAGCCATGGGACCTATGCTTCATATAAACTTTCCTCCAGGCTCTTTTGCTTGGTGGTTTCTGATGAGATGGAAACAAACCAGTAACACCCTGGATGACCCTCCTCATTACTGGAGATGTTCTACAGCTGTGCACTCCTCAACACACCTGACACAGGGAAAACACAATTAACATAATTAATTGAAGTAGTGCCTGGCCTGGGCTTCCTCACTGCTTTGAACAAGGACCCCGTTAGGCTGAAAGAGATGCACCTGTGGGACCTGAGCCTATAAAGGTTTTGGGCGGAGCAGAGGAGCGATGCTGACTGAGAAGTGCTGCTTGGAGATTGTTCCCTTGGTGGTGAATCTTTGCTTCTGCTTGGATATACCTTGAGTGCTGAGAGGTGCCTGAGAATTATTGGTACCTGTTGTTACTAAATTCCTCTTTCCCTGGGGAAGCTGCAGAAGAGGTAAGGGAGTGGTGAATTTGGGAGGACTCTAAGGGAAAGTCATGACTTGGAACAACACAGGGCTGGGTCTTCTTGGGCTCCTGATCTTGTCTCTACCCTGAGGGTCTGTTGCACCTCTCCCATCTTGTATCAACTTTCCTGCTGGACATGCTGAGACTTTTCACCTCTGGAAAGAGACCCCTTGAGATGACTCCTCACACTCCCTCTGCCCTGTGAGATAGGAAAGCTGGTGTGGCCACTGTGGGAAGCCAGGAAGCAGCAGCCGAAGCAGAGCTGTTCTGAAATAAGTGCTTAGGAATGCTCTGACCTCTTGCTTCACTGAAGCACTATTTTTTTCTTTTTTTTTTCCTTTTCTTTTTTTTCCAGAGAAAACATTAAAAGAGCTATTTGTACATAGCTTTAATCTGTGTGCACACATATGCAGATTCAGCCTGGGCCAGGGGAGAGGAAAAGGGATCACAGCTCTACCAGTTGTAGGCGTTTGGGACTCTAGACAGCTGTGACAAACTGCAGCCTTTTTACTACCTTAGAAAACATAATGGACCACTTTTGTAATTTCAGCTGTAAATGCACTTCTGCTGTATCACAGGACAGTGCTTGAAAATGAGAAAAGAGAGAAATACAAGAAGTGCAGAAATTATGTGGTGACAGGCCAAAGAACAGAGCTTATAACACACCCACAGAGTGTTTCCTGTGAAAACAATATTCTCCTGGTTCTGTTCACGATGCTCTTTCTTGCCTGCTTTAAGGAATAATTTCTCAGAGCTATATTTTAGATGTTCAGCTCTTGTAAACTCTTCACAGTTTAATACATTGCAGCTTTTCTGTTTGCCAAGCTTGAGTCACTGAATTAAAATTGCACCGCCACCACAGTCATCAATGTTACTGTTAACTTCCCATCTTCTCTCATCCCAGGCTCTACCTCATAATGGCATCCTGTGATCCCAGATCATCCTGCAGAGATGACTAAAATACATATGGATCTCAGTCTTTCCATAATTCGGACAATGAAGATAAATAAGGTTAGTGGTGTGTTGTCAAACTGAACTTCAGTGAAGTCACATCAAGTCCTTGTGATACATGGTTCTGGCCATGAGAGGAAAAGAGAGGAAAACTATGATGGTGCCCTGAGTGTGCACATGAGGGAGGGATGGCCCTCAGGAATGGTGTCTGCTGGTCTGATATACAGCAGGAGCAGCAACTCTGAGTTTCCACACATACTGAAGTGACTTTTGGATCTAGTTGGGAAGGAAGTTAGTTGATGTCCTTAAGGATGTAGCATGCAGTATAGCTCATAGGGTAGGATCCCCCAAGGAGGGAGATCTCACCCACTGAATCTCTGCCCTGATTGGGGTTTAAGGTGTTGCTGGCACTCAGTCTCCCATTGCAGTCACAACCCACTGGTGGTGGATGTTGTGCTGCTGCTGGCATTCCATGGGGTACACTAAAGGCTCTGTGTGGTGCAAAGCCTTGAGAGTGAGGGATGTGATAGCTCTTTTGGTCTCTAAGCCTGTGAAATGGAAATCCAAGGTAAAATTTGAACTAAACAAGATCCTGAGTTGTGGCTGTGTTGTTGGGCTTTATGTTGTTGGTTGATGGTCAGCAGAGACTGGCTGGCAGTGAGGCAGTGGTGGAAAAAGGCTCAGGAAGGGCTTCGTTAGCACCGGCACAGAACGAGTCCCTGCTGGTAGATAAATGCTCTGGAAACTTGTGCAGAGACGAAGGTGGTGGTGTTAGGGGGAGCCTGAAAGGCCAACACTGAGCTTTGGGAGGCCTTGATGTTTGAATAAAGCCAACTGGGGATGCACCAAATGGAGCTGGGGATGTGGGAGCAGAGGAGGAGCCTTTAAAGTTGTTTAACTCTTTTAGCAGAAATCTCAAGCTATAAACGGAAACATTTCACTCTAAGTCAATAAAACTGATCCAGTTTTTGTTGGAGGGAAAAAAAAAAAACCAAAACGTTCAAGCCATTAAAACTAACAGTTCAAATCCCTTAAGGGAGCCAGCTACACAGGCTTGTGTTTCCATAGGGCTTACTGGCAGATTGCACCAGTTACCTTCCATGCCTTGTTGAAAGGAATACTGGCTCTCCAGGCACATATTTCTGGTACAAGTCCTGCTTAAAGTGTTTGGATTTGTGTGCAGCCTGAATGGTGGTGGCTAAAGTAGTCCATATGGCTCCACATCAGGAGAACGTGAGGCTGGATGTCCTGGGAGGTCATCTTGTCCCCCACACTGGGACACTCATTCTCCAAAGCTGAGCAACTTGCTTGGTTACAGATGTAACTGAGCATTACATCTGTCCTTGCTGGGCTTGTCATGCACTGGTGATCGGGTCAGCAGGGAAGGACAGAGCTGCAGAGGATGGGGGAGAGAAAATATATATATTCTTAATCTATAGATGTGGATATCTACAGGCATCTCTGTGTTCCTTTCCCTCTTTCCCCCTGCCCTTTCTTCCCAAGCGCTGAGGTTTGGGCATAACATTTTTATACTCAGAAATCACTCTGTCTGATAATGTGACTGAGAATAAGTAATGCAGCTACATACTTCTGAATAGTTATATGTGCATGATCTGTTTGTTTGATACGCTCCAGTCTTCCTAACATCTGGTTCTAGCCAGTTGCTATCAGCCCTTTGGTTTTATAAGCACTAAATTCACTCAGTTTTTAATGCAAGGAGGGGGGAAACCCACAGTCCAAAGAGCATAACATTTACAAGCATTTTTTGTGGGAGTGGAGACAGGAGGCCAAGTTCTGCTCTCAGACAGAGTCCAGGCTTTGCATTTTTGGGTGGGCCTCCAAAACCATATTTTTTCCTTAAGATGCCTTCTTTTCAGCCAAACTAAACTGATTCCTGTCAAATATTATCATTTCAATATGAATGGGTTTGTCATGGAGACTTGAGGGAGGGTCAGTGAGATGGTGTTTTTTTGGGATGTTCTTCAAATACTAGCTGAACCATTCTACACGCAGGGTGCATGTGTGCCTTGACTTCTGGGAAGGGGGAGAGAGCAGCAGGGTGGTTTCATGTTTCTGGTGGTCCAGCCTGCCTTTTTTTTCACCTGGTGTCCATTGAGTCCTGTTTGGGGGAGCTGAAGGGAGATAACTTGTCACTACCCCAGCATTGTTCATTATCCCAGGGCTCCTCCATAGATGGTTGTTTCAGTGCAGTTCTGAACATGCAAGAGAAAAGCTGTATGATCCAAAGTCACAGCTCAGGATCAGAAGGGACAACTAAGGATAGATATTTGAGTACATATGACAGCTGATGATTCAAAAGCACAAGGCTACCTGAGAGCTCATTGAAATATATCCATAAGAAAACAAAGCATCTCCAAAGCCACTGCTGTTAAGCCAGTTGCTGGCACAAGCAGCAGATCCATCAATAATGGGATGTGCAAAAACACTCAAACACTTGGAAAAATCTAAATTCATATTATCAGTTTACAAAAGGGCTGCTGGCTTGCTATTGGAGCCCAATTACCTTTTCACTATCACATTGTCTTTTGTCATCTCATTCCAGTTTGGTGTTCACTCTCTTAGGTGAGATTCTGAGGGTTGAGAACTGTTCTTAAATAATGTGACTAAAACCTGTCTATAATAATTTGAATTGTATTACTAAGGCTACTGAAGACATTTGCAATGCTAATTCTAACACAAATGCCACATACCAGTGGTCTTGTTTGCTCTGCCAGGGGAGCAGAAGTGGATTTGGGGGAGAAAGGGAGATGGCAAAGCAGCAATTGCTCATATTTGAAGTCTCTGAAGGGTTACAATTCACATATGGATGAAATTTGGCTGTAGAATAATGTATCTATAAGTGGACTAAATCTGGTCCACTAATTCTTTTTCTGCCTGTTTTGTTTTAAAGACAAACAAGCTGCACTTTACATATGCATATAATGGGTAGTTGAAACAGGTAACTGTGTAAGCTGCTGAGTAGGGCCTTCTGGGTTTTTTTGGCCAAGACTCACTTTCTGGAAAAGATAAGACTGAATAGACAGATCCCCTTGTAGAAGTCCTGCCCATCTGCTCCTGAACCACCTGGTAATGGTGAGGTACTAATTCAGATCCTGAAGAATTGCATGTAGGTTTCCACGGTTATTTTCTCTGTTGTTACCAAACACTCAGAGCAAGGCTATGCTGTGGTCATATAGACAGGAAAATGACATCATGCTTAAAACCACTAATCCAAAAGCTTTGGAATCTGAAAGACAAACTGTATTCTAATTAGAAACAAAAAACCAATGACATTTGAAATGGAGAAATTTCTTGGATTATTATTATTTTTAAAATCCTCCTCTGGCTTCCCTTGCAGCCAAAGCTGTGACAAGTGCATTGGAGCTGATAATAAACATACACCTCTAAGGTCACAGCTAGGATTTTTAATTTAAATAAATAAATAAGGATGAATTTTCCAGTCTCCAGGGATCCAGCACTCCGGAACAAGCAGCACAAAGTCTGTTCTGCAGGGTCAGTGTGGAAGATGGATTTTTTTTTTCTGTTTAGCATAGTTGCTTTTTTCCATTATTTGAAAACAGAAAACAGCCTTATTCTTTACTTCTCCCTCCAAGGTTGGTAGGTGGTAACAACAGGCTTTGGGATGGTGATGCTTGGTAGGAATTATTCACTGTGTGGGAAAACCCAGAATTACTCACAGCAGCCACACTGTCTTAGGAGGTCAGCAGATGTGACCAGTTTATCCTGCTATGGATGACAAGAGCTGGCTAGAGAAAAGTTGAAGGAACCATATTCCACCAGCTGTGAATGTGCCTTTAAGTGCTGCCGAACCTTCTGGAAATGAGTGAACTTTGTTTACAGGGTAAAACAGGGTGGAGAAATTTCAACAATGTTAAAATCAACTTATTGACACACACACCACTTTCTTAATTTGAAATATAATTTATCTTAAATTTCTTAGCATTCTGTGGGAGCTAATTGGTAACTGATTGAAACAAATGAAATATTTTAATTTGTAAAACCTGCATTTAGGTTTTTTCCTTAGGAATTTTTGCAGAAAACTGAATTTTGGGGGAAGAGGAGGGTGTAGTTATTTAGAAGGCAACAACACTTTGAACTCCTAATTATAAATTCTTTGGGAAATGCACCCTCTATCCTTAAGCCAGGTCACCTAATTTCCTACTTGAGTCAGTTATTGCTCAAATGCAGCCAAGCCTGCCATTATCTCACCCCTGCCCAAAATGAGGTGCCCGTAATGCACAGAGATGCATTGCAGATGCTGGTGTCTACAGAGATACCCAAAGCAATGCTGTGTGTCATCCCCACTCAAGAAATTCTGTTTGAGTGGCCCTTTGTTTTTGCATGATGAGTTACATTGCAAGCAAGGCAAATGGTCTCCCCATCTCTATCCTCTGCCTCTGCTTCCTTTACTGCTATCCCCATCTGGAGAATAATGTAATGAGAATAGTTATAGAGGTTGTTGCAAGGAATCGCCTACTATCATGCACCTGCCAACAGGGTGGATTAACTGTCTCATTCTTTTAGGAACAGAATAAATCCTGACATATTTTGAAAATGCATCCTCACTTGCTTCTGCATTTCTGTTCTGCTCTGTTTCATCTCAGTCATAGCTGGTTTTCTAAAAGTGCCACTATTCATATTGGATTTGCACCTTGCAAGCACCTGCAGGCTTATTGTTTGGCATGGCCTGTTCTTTATTGATTTTTTTTTCCTCCCTTTTTCTTTTGTGTTCTGTTTTGTTTTATAACATTTCATGGTGTAGACAGCAACTTTATGGGTACTGGGCCAGCCTGCTAATTGGTTTCACATCTCCCTTTGAGGGTGGATTTAGCAGGGTCTTTGCTGGTTCTTGCTTTTTTCTTTTTCCCACAGAAATGAAAGTGAGAAGCAGCTCCATAATGTTGTAGTACCACTGATTTCTTCCTACAACTGCCTCTGTGCAGACTGCCAAAATTATTTAGTTGCTGAGAGAGGGCAGAGATCACATGAAGGCCTCTGGACTAAGAGGGAAAGACTTCTCCAGTGTCAGTGGGGAGAGAGCTGGAGCAAGGCTGGGCTCAGCACTGGATAGTAAATGTATGAGTACCTTTGAAGGACAGTGCAGGAACTTGACTTATGCAGCTATGAGAAAGCAGATCCTTAGTGCCATGTGAAAATTATGAGAATCTTTCAGTGGCTTTGAATCCACTTTGAATCAAAAGGCTCAATTTCTTGCTTCCTTGGTGGTTTTTCAAGATGTGATGTGAATTTTTGGAGGCACTCTGCTGTGAGGTGGGGAAGGAGCTGTAACAGGATCACCCAGAGTCAGAGGAGCCTCATGTCTGGCACAAGCAGCCCTTCTACAGTGAGGGGAGTTCAATCTTGTTACTTCCAGATAAAGAAGCTGTCACTCCATGGTGATCACTGTTCCAGTGTTGACATCAGTCTTTTTTTTCTCACCTTGTTTAATGCAGACTTTTTAAAAAGTGAAAACCAGGTTTTTATAAATTACAATTAAGTGAAGAAATTATTTATACCTGTATATTCATTTACTAGAGTTACTATTTTGGAAACTAACCCTGTCCTGACAATATTACATCTCCAGCTTTGACATATGTGGCAAGTAGACTTTCCTAGAGACTATTTCAGAAAATGAATACCAGGCTTTTATCACTGGTTTACTTTTGCCATCTGATAATGACAATGGTGCTTGGTTATGGGGAACAAAAGTCAGATGAAATAGGACATCCTTGTAATAGCATATGCTGTTCTGCATGGTACTTAAGACACACACGCACAACAATAAAACAACTTTAGGTGAAGGGCCAGTGAATGAGAACACTAGGCTTCATTCTTTCCCCTTCAGAATAAATTCCCTTCTGTCTGCAAGCATCTCATTTGCTGTTTGTACAGAAAGTCCTTTGTTAGCCATTTCTCATTACAGCTATTGATAAGGCTTGTCCAAAAAACATGCCAAAGTGCTTTTGTAAGTCAGATATTTTACATCAAGTACCAACAGCTAGTAATCATACAGTGGGTCTCTATTAAAAACTTTTTCACTGTTGCCTTTTTATTTAGATAACATTGCTGTGATACTTACAGCAAGGGAACAGCATGAATACTTCAGCATGGTGTTTGGTTGGAAAAGCAGCCGAGAATGCTTTAACTGCTAGAAAGGAAACTCCACTTTAATTAGCATTATTTCCAGTATTGCTACTTGTACAAAATGAATGTCTTGTACTATAAGGACACTTGCTTCCATGAAAATAGTATTGAAGATAAAAATAACTTTTTGGTGTTCCTAAGATAACATCACTGCAAAAAAAAAAAAAAGGAGAGTGGCTAGTGTTTTCTCACATTTATACAGCTTCAAGAAATATGCACGAAAATATTAATAGTTCATTTATATATTATTTATCATATATAAAGTAACTTCCCCCACTCTAATCTTTTGTGAAAACCTTTGCGCATTTGTTTGCAATTTGCAATTTCAGTGCTTTCCAGTATTGTCTCTCCCTTGCCTGTCTAAAATAAGCAGTGATATGGCAAAAGGATTGTTGGGAATGATTATAAGCCATTTCTCATAACTCTAAGCAGTACCAAATGAATGATTGTGCAACTGGCTGTAAACAAACAGAATCTACTTTTTCACACAATGCATAATTAAATTGTGGAGCTTGTTGCCACAGGATGTTGTAGATATCTCCAGTTCAAGAAGCAGCTAAGCAAGTGAGGGGAAGCAAAGGTCTCTAAAGGGCTGTTAAATGAGATGACGCAGATGTAGGCTACAGCTCAGGAAGTCCTTAAACCACAAATTGCTTGAAATGGAGAAGATATTGAGAATTTCATGCTTGCATCACTTCTTATAAGCTTTCTCTCAAAATGCCTATTACTATCCATTTCCAAAGACAGGATCTTGGATGGGCCTTTGGCATGACCTGGTCCAACCTTTCTAGTATGTGCCTGTGTTCCCTGGGGAGCACAAAAAGGCACATTCTGGAGCGCAGTGAGAGGAACAGGGGTTTTAATTCATATGAGACACAAAGGTTGTGGGATTTTTTTTTTCAGGTGTGAATAGTCTAAAAGAAAAAAATCTTATTTTAGATATATAAGAAATCTGTGAGTCTCCAATTGGCAAGTATCTTGGGTAGTGCTAGTTTCTTTAAGCTCAACTCTTTGGGGAGAAAAACCTGAATGATGTTATATATCAGGCTATACAATGTCTACTTGCTTGCAAAAAGCCTCCAACAGTACTGTGCAAGAACCACAAGTGAAAGAATATGGTGAGCTGTGCTAAGAACAGGAGGAGATGGTGGTAGCCTGGCTAAGGTACTCGTTATCTCTGCTCTGGTGGCTGTGCTGTGGCATGATGTTCTTCAGGTTCTGACTAACTTCAGGTCCCACTAACTTCAGCAGCACATCTGCCTCCCAAGGTTTCCTTACTTAGAAAAGCTAATCTTGGGCTGAAGAAAGAGATGAGGAATTATGGAATGCTTTCTCTGGCCTTAGAAATTTCAGTCTGAGGACCAGAAAAGTGAAGTGACTTTAAAGAGTGTTGGATTTACTGAATTTTTCTGATTTTTCTCTTTTTTTTAAGGAGCATGAGACATTTTCTTTGGCTTGTGATGTACAGTAATGAGGTTGGTATTTGCTTTTATTTTAAAGTAGCACCAAGTATCTCACTTGAAGAACCAAGATAGGTTTATCTGCCTCCATCCAGCCGATTTTATATTGACTTAAAGGAGACCGATTGTAGGAAGCAAAAGATTTTCTCCTGAAAATTTTAAGCTCCCCTCATTGGATGTGAAGCATAACAGTTGCATTTTCAGGCTCTAGCTGCCAAGGACACCTATGAGCATTTTCCTACCACAGACATTTTGTAGGCAATGTGGAAAACATGTCAAATGTCAAAAGCATTAAAAGAAAGAGCCAATAATGAATAATTCATTTGGAATCTACTATAATGACATTAGTCATAATGAAACCTAAGCTGGTATTAACACATGTGTAGAAGGTAAAACACTTTCTGAGGAATCACTTTTTTAAAAGGGAGTATGAAGAACTTGGAAAAGGGGTATTCTTTCTACCATCATGGTGCCCTGGACTAGGGATAGCAGTGTCTAATTGTCTCCAGGAAAATGTACAAGCTATGTTGGCTGTGACCAGTTATGAGGTCTTCAGCCTCCTGGTTTAAAATGAAATTGCTTACAAAACCACTATATGGCAGCTGCTTAGAGCAGCAGTAGATGTGCCAGTAGAAGTGTTGGTTCACAAGAGTAAGTGATGTGATCACATTTCTGTTCCTTTCTTCTTCTAAGAGGTTTCCATGCAAATGAGGTGTTTTCGTGAGAGAGCTTGTTATGTGAATAGAGAAGAGGGTTGGTGTTTTGGACTGGCCTTTGTCCTGGCCAGGCTGCAGGAGGGTGAAATTTGGGGTCCGCAAAGGGAGATGAGATGTGGCTCTGGCACACTGGGAGCTCATGTCATTCAGTGTGAGTAATTCACTAGGGAAAGAAAAACCTCTGCTGTGTAACTCCAGTAATGAGGTGATCCAGAATCAGACAAGCCTTTAAGGATGTGCTTATGCTCTGTTGAAAGCCTGTGATGATCAGGTTTGGGTTTCTCCCTAGTTATTGAAATAACTGAGCTGTAGGTGTGTGTTTGGAGTTGAGTGCTCTTAACTGGGACTGTAAGGAGTAATCAAAGGCAGAGCTGACAAAGGCAGAGTCAAAGTGGTTCACAGGTCACTGTAGTTGAAATATGTTTGCATTAAGTTGTTATCAGGGTCAATCTGCAGAACAAGATGTGAGTGTTTCAGAAACAGGCGCAAGGGCTAAACTGTTCATGCTCAATAATTTGCTTTGCTTTAGCCAAGGCTGTTCTAAATCTCAGCTTTGTCTGTCATGTTAGACCAGTGTGAGCTCTTAGTTCACTGAGAGGGCAGGCTTACAGTCCAGTTTCCATCACCCTTTTCATTGCCATAATCCTTAGACAGTGACCACAGAGCCCTTGCTAGAGATGCCCTGACCTGAGAAAGGAATCTGCTCAGCTAATGAACATCCTGCAAAGTGCCATTATGAGACCTTTGCCACATGAGGTGGAACTAATTAAGCAAATTACTAAAATCATAGTAAAGGTTAACAATAGTTACCTAATACCATTAAGCCCTGCAAGGTGTGTGTTTACAATATCACATGTGTAGCTGTCAGGTGCACAGATGCATCCAGCTCAGTGGGCAAAGCCAGGAGGTTGCCACAATGCCATGTTGGAGCCTTCCCTGTTGAATGTTACTATTTGTGCTTGCTGTACGCCAATAAATATGGCTCTATTTCTCCAGTGCAAGAATTTGCAAAATAAAAGATGGAGGAAAGCAGAATATTGTTCATCTTCCCTTTATTTTTCTGACACCAGAACTGCAGCCCTGAAAAAAAAAAACAAAGGGCTTGACATTTAGCATTTATAAATTCTACAGAAACTAGAGATCCAGGCTCTGAAGCTGCAGGAGTGAAAGAATACAAAGTTCATCACCTGCTGACACTTGTCTTGAAAGGAGAGTGTCAGAGACAAATCCTGCTAGTTAGGACTGAGTGCCCAAGAGAAGTGTCAGGTTCCAGATCTTTTGCAGCATGAATAAGACAGGCCTTCTATTGTGAGCCTGCAGAGATGCCAGGACCTGCACACGTCTGGGTACAAAAGGGGAAAAGCTTCCCCCCCCACCTCCACCTCCCTCCTTGAAGATTATGACAACTGGGCTTGGTAAGGACCCTGCAGTCATCAAAAGGCTGCCCCGCGACCCACCCTGTCCAACACACATCCAAGGGTCATGAGCATGAAAATTAAGCAAGTTTGGGTTTGTTTTATTCTTTTTTTCTGAAGGAGATCCCAGGCTGTGCTGCCTATTTGGGGACTGATCTCTGCAGAGAAGAGCTCTCCAAGAAGACAATTCAGAGCACCTCAGCACAATCCCTGTTCTAAATGGACCACAGATAGTTGAGTTTATCCTTGTTTGTTAATCATAGTGGCAACCTAAAGAGACAAGTCTCTTTGGAGTAAATTACACCTTTTAGGTCTCTAATGACTTCTCCTGATTGACTTTCTATTCACATCAGGAAACTCAACTTGCTTGGGGGAAACAGATGGACTCTGGGTGGGTTTCCCATTGCTGATGTGACTGAGTGGGCATGCAATAGACACCCTGACTTCATGCTTGAGGGCTCCCTGCATCAGCACTACTGATGCTCGGGGGTGGCCAGTGACTTCTTCCTTCCATACATCCACAGGAATGCACAATTTTCCAAGGAGAGCAGAAGAAAATATGTGTGTATTTTCTATCTCAAGCACTGGCCTATGAGTTATGTCAGGCAAACACAGGTGCTTCAGGGAATTCTATTTCAGGTTATTATGAAGTACTGAGTAATTGCCTCTGTTTTATCTTCCTTACCTTCTCTGCTAATGATACAACCTGTCCCCTGGGGATTTAAACCTATCAGTGTCAGTAAAACCAGGTAATTCCAATAATAATTTTAAACTTTTGTCTGTCTTTGCATTGTCAGAGTTGTGGTGTAATCTTTTACTGGATGGTTGTACGATACGAACAGGGTGTGCTTTGGCAGATGTGGAACCTGGGTGGGGTTTGTTATGGAGTAAGGGCAAATGAGGATTTGGATTTCCTTTCTTCTGAATGCAAAATCTTTCCATTCCCACGGGAATCTGCTAGAACTTTCTCTGTGCTACGCTCACTTAACTCAGATTGGACTCAACTGCTTGAGATCATTACTCATGTGTGTAGTTTTGAGCTACTACTGATTACAAAAAGCACGTGTAGCTGTAAACATCTTTAATTCCAATAACTTTAAACAAAATAATTAGTGGTTAAACTGAGCTTTGCAACAACTTTTTTAAATAGGAATGACTTTCCCAATTTTTCAGATGTTAATTTGTGGTGTACATGTTATGTGATTTACTGACACAGTAAACATGCAGTAAAGCCAGTAAATGCTTCCAAGACTCTGATGAGGACATGAGTGAGCTGTCTCAACAGAGAAATATTTGCACCAAAAATAGAGCTCAGCCAAGCATTATTTTGGTGTGGGTAGGAGATTGTGTTTTATTATATTTTTCATTCTTTGGGGAAAAGAGTAAGAAAAAGCAACCAGAACATTATTTTAAAGTCAAATTTTTATTTTGAGAAAGTGTTTTTTAATATTTTCTTACTTATCCCAGTGATTTTTTACTAGTGATTGTGGTAGAATGAATTGTACTTTGAAAGTTGGAATCTTGTTTTCTT
The DNA here is from genome assembly GCA_035583155.1 of Acropternis orthonyx. Lineage (NCBI taxonomy): Eukaryota > Metazoa > Chordata > Aves > Passeriformes > Rhinocryptidae > Acropternis > Acropternis orthonyx. The sequence continues at coordinate 13,992,522 of JAWWEU010000029.1, forward strand.
TCTTTCATGCCCATAATTTCCAGAGACTACATTATTTGTACTTGTTTCTTGCTCTAAATTGCTGCATGATTTCCTCGCTGTGTTTCTGGATGTCTCCCTGTGATGGATGTTAAGAAAAGGTGTTTTGTTAATGTTCTATTAAAGTTCTTTGAATGGAATATGATGTCTGAAGAAAGTGTGATATACATTTAAGCGTAGATAATGTTGAATGTGTTTGAATTTGTGAAAATGGCAGTACAGGCCAGTGTTCTGTGTAGAATATTTCCTGCACATTGGTAGTACTTGGGCTGTCTCCTGCTCCTTGCCTATGCTCTGCTAAGTTTCTGGACTTTCTGGTCCTGTTGATTCCATTTTTGTGGTGTATTGGCTGTTTCATGGATTTACTAAGCACTTCAAAGATTGGATTCCTTGCTGTCCTATGGAACTGTGTTAGATAAGTTTTTGTTTTCATTCCCAGCTTTCAAGGCACTCCCTTTGTGTTGTTCAATATGTCAGACAGGTAAAAATTTTGACCTTTGATTCAAATGTATGTAAAGTATCCCTCTTTAACAAAAGTTACTTTGCTAATGAGGAATGGCAAACCCACAAGTCAATGGTTAGGTCAGCTTGGAAAGAAAAATGCAGGAGACTCACTCCACTAATATGGGGATATTTCTATTTTTTTGAGTGTTACTGTTATTATATATTTATTTCTATTTTTTTGTCTTAAAAGGTGTTTTTTATATTAAGCTCTATATGTTGCAGTTAATGGCCTGTAGAATGTTTTCCTTTGGTACAATGCCATATGCTTGGGAGCTGTGCTTTGTAATGCAGCACAGAGTACAGGAATGTGTGTATCACTTCACGTGTGTGGTTTGGACAACCTCATTTTTTGTACATATCCTTAGAAAAATGGCACTTTTGGTGCTGCCAGCGAAGTGTTGGATTCCTATACTGAGATTTCAAGAAAGGATTCAATTATATAGACACTGTGCTGAGTTCTAGTAGAACTAATACTGAAAATTCACACGATTTGTGTGAGCATAATTAATTTTTCAGTTAATGATCCTGTTTGTTATGCTTATGGATTCCACATGTGCTTTCTATATAGCACACAAGAAAACAACATACATATGGGAGTGCTGCAAAAGCATGCATATATGCAGTATGTTTAAGGCATTTGAATGGAATTCCTGGGAAATTTTCTTTAATGGTAATATCATGGGCAAATACAAAATACCTGCAGGGACTGGCTCTAAGATAATGTAGTCCCAGGTAACTTGTCAGTTGTGAGGCAGAACAGTAAAACTGCAAACTTCAGAAACCATCTTAGGAATGGATAACCGTGTGGCAAAGCTGCATTCATTTGGAATATTACCAGAAACAGAGAGAAGTGTGTAAGCATAATCAAGTATTTCCTCTGTATTGTATGTTTAATGGACCACACAAGATTTTACCAGAAAATCCTATTTCACAAGTGTTTTAAATCCACAAATGCCTGGTGATGACAGAGCCATAAAATACAGCTTTTAAAAATCCTCTATCAAGGGGATAGGTTCTCTGATGCATTATATCAGCAGCATTGCTTTAAACATTGAAGAATTGATTAGAAAATAGGATTCCAAATTGAACTCTGTGAGTAAATCCAGATCTGTGCTCAAACCTGAGTTGGAGCTGGAAGATGTGGAGTGTGTTTGGTTTGGGAAACAGAACCTCTGATTCTTTGGTGAGGTCCTGCTGCCACTGCTAGAGATGTTGTTTACATAAAAATTAAATGAAAATGGTTCCAGGCAGAGTTTGAGAGAAATCAAGTTTGACTGCATATGATGTACAGGATGTCGGTATCCTGCCAACATCTAACCATCTTTTGCAACACAAGTGTGTGTAACACCTTGATGTGGATTTAACTGTTAAATTTAAGAAAATACATTTGTGTATTGGTGGTGAATGAGAGCTCTGAAAGCTTTACATCACTGCTGTTGCAGGTACTTTCCTTCTCAGAATTAGCCCTGATGGACCACAGACAGGGAAACACGGGAAGGTCAGAGATGAAAAGACAAAATCACAATAGCACTTTGCCTCCTGGAGCCATAGGCTGTCTTGCAGCTGGTAAAATTCCACCCAAACCACTGGAGCTGCTTCCCAGCTTCCACTCCTTATGACCATGGCATGTGAGTTTATCATATAACTAGCAGCCTGCATTTAGCCCTGGTTCTTGCACTGTTTCTGAAGAAGCTCCTCTCCATGGCAAAGTCATGAAACCTGTCATCTTTAGATGCAAAATGGTTTGCCTGTGACAGCTGGCTGCATCAAAGCTGCTTGGTGTGACATTTTGTAGCATGAATCAAGTCTCTTAACACTTGGCAGGTGGTGTTTGGTTGCAGTTATGTTTGTTGCACAACTTTTAGTTCACTACATTTCAAATATCTTCCCTCTCTTCTTTGAGCCAGTGTATTCCCAGCTCCTCTGTGCATGTTCCTGTTCAAAGGGGAAGTGTAGAAAGCTCTTCAGTGTAGGAATGACAATGATCCCACACTTTGGGTGGGAAACTGTTGTTTTGTCATGCTAGTAGGGCATAAGGTGTCTTTATTGCTGTCAGGCAAGAGCAGAGGTTGCAGGATCAACTTGCCCCACTAGAAAGGGTGACCCTACTAGTGTGGGGAGCTGTGTGGGAGGGAGTTGGATCCTGTCAGCCCCTCTCTTCAGTGCATCTCCAGCAAGTACAACTAACCTTGGCAACCCAGAAGAACTTCTGATAATCAAAAAAGTTATTTGCCCCTGCTGGGCTCTGAGTCAGTTGAGTCAAAGCACCCCAGAGACTTGCTGTAGTGTGGCATAACTATCCCTGTGGCAGCTTTTGGAAATCTGTCCTTGTCCCTGAAAATCTGTCAGAGCAGGTGGACCTTGTGGACTGCTGTGCGTCTCCAGGTGTGTGTTGTCACTGCTTTCCCATGCTTTGGTAGTAATAGAAGGCTTTGCCAGTGGTGAAAGGCAGGAATTCATTCCTGACCCCATGAGTCACCCTCCTATGTCATGGATCTTGTGGTTTCATCACCCTTGCCATTATTTTACCTTTCAGCTGAGCAGTTACAGGTACCATTAATCTATAAAACATATGTAGGCAGACAGGAGGACGTCATGTAAAGTCTGCAGAGACACAGAACCAACAGACACAAAAAAAAAGAAAAAAAAAAAGCCAGCTTGAAAACATGACCCCAACTTCTTACTGTTGTGTGTTCCAGGAAAATGATTTATTGTTGGCATGTACCCATGTCACACTGATACTCAGGACAAAGTAAAAGTCACGGTAGTCACTCAGGCCCTCGCTTCTGTCATTGTATTTTCAGATATTTCAAGAAATGAGGTAATGACTTTAAGATCAAGGTCATTTTCAGCTGCATCAATTATTTCACTTTCTCCTGGCAAAAGCATCTGCATACCTCTGCACAATGTGAACTACCAGGCAAACATTTCCCTGGAAACCCTGACTGTTCTCAGCCATGCAGAGTGCCTGGTTCTTACATTAAATTGGTTTAATCGTTTAAACTTTTACTATGTAACTTAGAAACTGGTATGCAGCAACACTGCATGTTACCAATTTAGTGCATTTAAAACAAATTTAAGTGGGTTCCAATCTACTTAGTCACTGCTACACAAAGGAGAGACCCCATATTTCAAATAACAAGGCTTCAGCATAGAGATGACGTTAGTGGTGGGTAATAAGCTGAACTATCTATCAAGATATCAAGTATGAAACAGATGGTGAGGAAAAAAAGGTCCAGATACATTTACAAGCCTTTTAACATGCTCACCCATTTAATTCACTGCAAGGTCACAACTTGACGTCTTAGACATGCAATCTTCCCTTCAGCTAGAAATGAAAGCACCTTTAAAAAAAAAAAAGAAAGAAAACAAGACTGTTACAGAAGACTTTGAGGGGTTTAGCCAGCGTTTCTGGGAAGGGAAAATGCCCCGCCATCAAACCTTACAAATCTTTGCTTGCCAACACCAAGAATACATGATTTATAGACCTGCATCCTTTGATTCCTTCAGTGGTTCAATGCATAGGAGTGATTTGCTATAATGATTCAGCTCTGAAAAATTAACTCCCTTTCTTTAGGACAATAATTTTGGGGTGTGGGAGGGTTCTTGGTTGTGCATTTTGTGTTTTTGTGTCCATAAAGCTTTTGGGTTAATCAGTCAAATCCCACAATACCTAACTAATCTATAAAACCACTGTAACTCAGTCAGGTATCTGAGGGGTTATCAGCTGGCCATGAAGGTCAGTTCTCCTTGGTTTGTGGGGTTCTCTCTCTTACACCCCATTCTTGGATTCTGATGCAATATAACCTGTCTGTGTACATACTTTCTCATGGCATAGATTAAAATGTTAAAGAACCTCTAGTAAAAGTTATACTTTTAGTTAAATCCTTCATTCTAGTAGCTGGGGAATTGATGTCAGATGGAAAATGATTTCCCAGTGGTTTGGTTTTTGTAGCAAAAGTCTTCAACTTTTATGTAGATAGTCTTTGAAGTTAGAAATTGTTGTTAGACTATCAAATACTGTTTGAGGTGTCACTCAATTTTTTTCTTCCTCTTTCTATTATGGGAATGGGATCTTAGCAGAGAATTATTGTGGTAAAAAACGAATGTATGACTGACACTGGAAAGAAAGATGTTTATGGGCCACATACAAAGGGAATTGTTGTGGAACCAAGACCTGTCAATATAATCTCGGTTAATTCTCCAAGTGTCTGGTTTCTCACTCAAAGAAGGCAGGGTTAAATCTCCAAAGGCATAATACTTGAATATGTCATCCATGGTGTGGAATATTTTCTAAAATGTCTTTCTCCTGGTGTGATTTCATGTTGCTGGTTTATCTGAGTCACACCCGTAGTTTGAAGCAGAGGGTGTGACTGCCTTTTGGGCTGCAGTTGACTAGACCTGCCTAGAAAAATACACTTCCTTTCTCTGTTTTCTGGACAGTTTTGCTGTACGTGATCTCTTACCTTCCATGTCCTGTTCTCTGGCCCTGCACTCTTCCACCACTGTTTTTGTCTGAAGGAGGACTGAGTGTGGCTTGGGCCAATAGGTGGCACACAGGGAGCTCTTAAATAGGCAGAAAAATAATATACAAAGAGAATATGACAATAATAACATTCCAAATACCACAGGAAAAAAAAAAAAATCCAGTTCTGGATTACTTGGGTTTTTTCCCATCCTCTGGCTTTATATTTCCCCCCTGCTTTTGAAATTCCACCCAGGTCTGGATATCCAAATGAGTCACTAACTCTATACTGCCTGTCCAAAAGTGAATGTGATCCTTTGTACAAGTATCTAGATGGCACAGCTAGTGCCTTAATTACTTCTGTCACCTGCATTGCTTTAGCCTCTTGGGTTGGAAAGGAAAAGCCTGCTCCACTGGCAAAATCCTGTTGTCCTAAAGAGCTCACCGGCAAAGTATGAAACAAGAAATCGGATGGTACAGGTAAGCAGAAGAATACAAGGGAAAACTGGGACAGTGATAATCAGCATGATGGGCCTTAACAGTGTTTGGTTTAATAGCAAATCCTCAAAACTGAGTTTTAAGGAGTTAAAAGTTACCCTATTGCAGCAACCAGTGGAAGATTAACAAACTAGGGGGACATTCAGCTGCCCTAAAGTCTTAGAGAATGGTGACTTGGAGTTTTACCAGTGTTTCATATTGTCTTCAGCCTTCCTAAATAGAGCTGGAGCTTAAATCATCATCTCTAGGAACAGAGAGTTCAATGACCTTTTGTTTGACTCCTCTTGGACTCAGATGGCCAGTAAAAGACACATAGAGGAGACATGAGAGCCTGTTTCAGACAAGCCAAGTTGTGACTGGAGAGATGTAGAGAGGCTGAATTAATTATGAAAGAAAATGTGGGTCTGGGTAATACCATCCCCATAGAACCCAAGTCACAAATCTTCAGGAGCATTGCTGGAGTTTTCATACCATCCTTGGGAAGGAGAGCAGTCAGGCTCTGTGTATTTTCACATCTCTGAAAGCACAGGAGACAGTCAATAAAAAAGGGATGGCTGTCTTGAGATTACCCCCCCTCCTCTATGTTCTGAAGGCAACAGAATGGAGTGGATAGCGAGCAACCTGCTTGCCTTGGGTGCAGATGGCTTTAATTGTCATTCCCAGATGTTCTGCCTCTTGAAGGTCGAATTCACCTTGTATAAATCGGGCTGGTACCATCCAGGGAAAGCACAGACATTTTATTTGAAAAAATGTAATAAAAGAGTGTCCTTCTTTCTTGTTATTTCCTTCCTTGTAAATTTAAAGGGAACAGATTGAGAGGGAGGCCTGGCTGGCACAGGTCATGATAATGGGATATAGAAGCTTTTGTCTGGAAGATGTGTGTTCAAATCCAGCTTGATATCACTGTGGATAAAACACTGGTATATTTTGGCTGCTGTAGCTCAGCTGTAGGTATTAGTCCTGGATTCTTGCTGCAGTATTTGACAGTGTCACTGTAAAAACATGGCAATACAGAAGTTGTGCTTAAAAGGAGTGGCTGGGTGAGGCATCCATCAGGAAAGGGCATGTGTCCTAAGGCTGGGTGTGCAGGGAAACTGATGATGCTTTTGCGTAGTGTCTGCTTGTTTTGTGGTGATGTAGGTAATTTTGGTCTCTAAACTGCCATGTTGTGCATCTCTCTCGCAAATGTACCAATCTCCATCCTAAAACCACTTTGTCTGTTTCTCCCACCCCTGCAGGAAGTCTAGTTCATCAGCTCACTCCACTGGGGTCAAAAACATTTTTCTTCTGTCCAATATAATTTATCAGCAAACAGACATATACCCCCGTGTTTGTGTGTCAGTAATGCACAGTGTATTTTTTAAGTGTACTGTAATTAGGTGGAAACACACTGTTATGTCGGGCATCACCAGATGGGGCTTTGCACATAGTCGGCAAAGCTCTTTTTTCAAAAGCGCATGTGCAAGCTGTGACTCTGGGGAGGACGCACTGCAGAGTTGTTTGCAGTTATTTAGGCATCTGTAAAGGCAGCTTTGGAAGCAAGATTGTTGAGTGAGCATTAAGATGTTATTTTTCTTGAGCTTGGATTAGAATCAGCTATTGAGACAGGAACTAAACTTCAGATTTAGATGTCCTCAGATGTCTCAAACAGCACCATGTAGGCAGAGGCAGCCAGAAACTACATATCTTTTAAATCTCAGGAAAAAAAAAAACACCTGTATTTTTCAAAGGTGACTGTGGTTTCCCCTATCATCTCACTGCAGATACAAAAGAAACGAATTTTCAGGATTGCAGCCCTATCCTTTGATGATTTCTTTGGGCAATTTTGGAAGAAAGGAATGAAGATTATACATATGATAAATGTGGATTTTAATGGAGAAACAGCTAGAAATTCTAAAGGTGATTAATTAAAGGAAAATTAAGATCCCATTAAGCAACTGTTCAGGGCAATTTCATGCTGGAAAATTTAGATTCAAACGCAGCACTTTGTAAATATAAGCCATGAGATGAATAGGGAATTTTTCTGTGTGACATATATTCTCTTTTCTTGTGGACTGAGATATTTTGCCTCCATGATCTTAGAAGTTCTGAATCCCCAAATATCTTTGATTCATATTCCCATAGTTTATGCTGCAAACAGAGTGCATTGGAATGAGACATTTAGTGGATAATTCAAGATACTGAGAAAATACATCAGAGATGTGTTGTGCACACCAGATCCTGTACTGTTGTGTTCAGGGCGGGAAGACTATGTGCTACCTACACAGATCCCAAAGTGCTGCCTGAGCCCAGGGCTGGGAGCACAGCAAGAAAAGCACTGCAAGGAAGTGTTGAAAATCTGATGGAGACATCAATCCACAGAAAAAGGGAGCTTATACAATTTAATGAACATGGCAGTAAACGCATGTAAGTATAAGTGAAACTGGTGCCAAGATAAGAGTTTAGAGAGACATCTTTATCTCTCCAGCAGCTTGGAAGATTGGGGTTTGTTGTGCAAGTACATGCTGGTTATCCATGGTTATCCACCTTTGGTCTACTGATTGTGTTGGTGAATGAATATTTGTGCAGGTTATTTTCTGGAAGGGGATGGTTTAGTTACTAGTGAAGGTCTCAGTGGTAGAATTACAGAATCATAGAATGGCCTGTGTTGGAAGGTCTAGTGATCTAGTTCTAGCTTGTTGCAATGGGCAGGAATACCTGCTAGACCAGTTTGCTCAGAGCCCCATCCAACCTGGCCTCAAACACTTCCAGGGATGGGGCAGCCACAGCTTCTCTGGGCAACCTGTGCCAGGGTCTCACCACCTTCACAGTAAAGATTTTTTTCCCCAAGATCGAATCCAAACCTACTCCTTCAGTTTGAAACCATTACCCTTTGCTGCACATGCTCATGGGTTGGTGTGGTGGATATTTGTGAGTGGGGTCAGTGTAGATGAGATTTGGATTAGAGGTTCAAGAAGGAAACAGGGAAAGAATCCCAACTGCTGTCTTGCTGCTCTGTTATGCATTTATAAGGTGCAATCTAATGCTTGGGGTGCAAGTTCGTGTTCATGCCAGTTTGCCCTCAGAGCAGAGCATTCCATAGGTTCCTTTTCTTCCTGATTCTTTAGTCATATCAGGCACCCTACAGTCCCCAGCCTTCATCCTGGAGAAGTGTCCTGAGCAGAAATGTCAGCACATGTGGCAATACGGGAGTGCTGGGAGCTTTCTAGATCAGACTCAAGAGGTCAGTGAACAACCACTGAGCTCACACTGCACCGGGGTTCTTACTTTCAGCAGAGTGGTGCAGGGGACAGGTTTATTCTTAATGCTGTTGGGGATGCTGGTGTCTTTGCTAATCACTTGTTACTTCTCTGAGTGTTTTAAAACTACCCTGGAAGTGAACTTGCCACTTTGAAAATTTTTAAGCCATAACCAGACAAACACAGCAGTCATGAACGGATCTGAACCTTTTTTTGGGCGGTTCCCATGCCGGGTTAACACTGGTCCCGAAAGTCCTCCAACATCTCGGCACAATAATGGTGAAACCACCATATTTTAAATAAACAAGGAAGAAAACCCAGGATAGAAGGAACTAATAAGTACACAACAAAACTGCTCTGCTCAGCAGTGTGTTTGAGGGGGAGGGAAAAAAGATATAAAAAATAAAAAACACAGAAGAAACAGATGTATCTGCCAGAAGTTAAATACACATCTGTTAAGGATGCTCTTCTCATATTTGGGGTCAGAAAAATATGTACAAATGTAGCACCTTGCTGATTGACAGAAAATCCTCAGTTCTGGCACTGAGAATCTTGTTTTCTTGACAGCACTTTGTTTTAAGGCTAGAGGCAGAAAAATGTCTTATGCTTGTCCTTAAACTGGAAGGCCCTTTGTTCAGGATACTTATACCATTTGCAGATAATGATGTGCATTGCAGTTTCAGCTGTCTGCATATGCATTTTTATGTTTTTTTATGACAGCTCTGCGTACTGAACTAAAAGGCCATTTAGAGCTGTCAGGAAGTGACAAGCATTACCCTTTACATTTACAATTCTGTTAGCATGCGTTGTCAGGTGGGCTCACCATTCCACCGACATACGATTGTCTTTGAAACCTATGTATGACTTTAATTTAATACAGCAGTCTCCAAAAAAAAAAAAAAAGGAAAAGAAAAAAAAAGTAAAGAACCTTATTAAGATTTCCTTTTCCATTTATCTACCTTTTTCTTTCATGTAGTTCTTTTTTCCACTCTCCCTTTCTTTTTACTGTTTTCTTAAGCAAGAAACAGGGGAAAAGACAAAAGTAGCTGTCTAGCCTAGAATACTGCAGTCAGCTCCTCCATTCCAGTCTGTGATGTTACACAGAAAACAGTTGATTTAGTCCATTGACTTAGGGAAAAAATGCTACCAGCATATGCTAAATATTGAACCAACTCGTGAAAGGAGGAAGATCAGAACACCTGTAACTTAGTTTTGACATGAACTGAAATAAATGTACATGCTTTTTTTTCTTAGCAATTTAGCAATCCAGCTGAGACCAGTTTCCATCCCTATGGATCAATTTAGAATGCACTTGGAATGAGCTGTCCACCAGTCTATTTTCTGTTGGTTCACATTGCTTTTCAGTAGCTGCCCTGTAGCAAACCTTCCAAAGTCCCCTTTAGCTTCCAAAATGTCACTGTCCCACAACTGCACTTTGAGCAGCAACTGCCTTATTAATGGTTTTAACAGGATTCCACCTGAGGAAGGCCCACTCTTGGAAGCACCAAGCATCAGAGCCAGTCTCTCCTCTGCTGAGTGAACAGTCCAAGTAGGTGCACACTCAAAGTAAGGAAGGGAAATGCAGCTGAGAGGAAGGTTCAGCTTTATTCCTAGCTGGAGAGAAAGTAGTTAGGAACATCCAAGTGACAGTTAAAGCAACAAGCTATGTGTGAACATATTTTTGGCTGTATTTTTTATATGGTGATGATACAGATATATTATTTAACTGCTGACAGTATGTTCAATCTCTGACAAGCCCTGACAGAAGATGCATCCACAAAGGCCTGGTAGTCCAGGGAGCAGAAACTGTCTAAACTGGATTCCCTGGATTGCACATGTTGGTGTGTTGGTTATTGAGGGTTGTGTTTGACTCCTACCAGTTCAGATCGAGACATTAGTATTGTGTGACTGGAAGGACTGGATAATAGTATAACAACGCAAGTATTTTTCACACTGGGGTTTAACCTTGCCTGTTGGATTTGTCCAGAGGGCTTTTTGGCTGATGTGTGCAGACCAGCCCAAATGGCAGGGTCATTGGCTCAGCAAATCCATTTGTTATTGGTAGGTAGTGTGGAGAGATGTGTATGGATGGTTTTGCAGTTCAAGAAGGCATTGTAAGAATTAAGGATCAGAGCACAGTGTGCTTTGGACTGAAGTAACACATGTGGCTACTTTGACATTGAATTCCTTTCCTGTCATTGCATAAAGGCAACACTAAACATTATTTTTAAGCAGCTGTTTTTACACATACTGGCTGACACATGTGAATCCGTGTTTCTATACTTTCTAAGCTCTTCATCTATCTTGAATATATGCTACTGACGTGTTGCATACCCAGGGAGAGACAGGCTCACTGAGGTCATCTCTGAGTGTAAGCCATTCTCCTTTCCTCCTGAGACCTTCATTTACAAGGTATTTTTTCTTGTAGTTTGTGAGCGTGCACAGTGATTTGGGGACTTTAAGTAGGTAACTTTATTCTGATTCACCTAAAGTCAATGACAATATCTAAACTTCAGTGAAAGCAAGCCAGATTCAGGCTTGAAGAAGGAAAATGGCAATAAATATCCATCAGCCTAATTGAGATATAGCTTGATGATGTAAAATACTGAAAGAAATGCCCTGAAGGGGCTGGCATAGTGAGGGCAAAATATTATTTTGCTGTACATCCTCAAAGATACACACAATCTGAGCTTCTGCAACACCATTTAACTGCAATGAGATCTCCACATGCTCCCCTTTGAATGCAGGAGGAAAGTAAGAAGTCCTTTAAAATTTCTCACTCTTAGTTTGTTCCCTCCTTGAAAGAAGAGGCAAGAACTCTTTCTTTGCACCAGTCTCCCTTGCTTCTGCCTGGACTGAGACTTGTACTTAAGAAAAAGGGCAATATTTCCGTGTATTCATTCCTCCTTCTCCTTTGTCACTATCTTTTTGCCCTAACCTGTAATACTCTGCAGGGACCAATTACCTTATTCCAACATATACATTTTCCATTAACTGCCTTTACAAGTTTTTCTTATTCTCTTCATCGACGTTCTGACTTTATATCAAATTTCAGTTCCTTGCAAGTAAAGAAATAGTCTGTATGCGCAGAGAATCCTGTGTCTGCAAATAAATGTGTATATTGTAGGCAAATATTTGTCTTTACAAGGTATCCTTGTATATGGACCAGATTCCTTCTTTGCAGGTGTCCGTTCCTCAGGGCCATGAAGAACTTAATGTTTTTCTTCCTATATTTTCCTGGGCATTTTCCTCCAGCTAGTTTTTATACTTCATTTATTGCTTCTCAAGAGGCACTTGGCCTGGTCCTTACCAAAGTACTGTCATTAAATCGTGACTATATTCACTGCTTTTTACTTTGGAGACTGGAAATTCTGTATTGGACACAGTTCTCCAAAACTAGCTCAGAAGTGTGACCTTGAGACATACTTTCAGAAGTGCCTCAGTACCACTGTTCTCTTTTAGTAGAAGCTCCAGACTTCAGATTAACTGTTTTAATTGTTTCAAGTTTTATTTCTCAGAAGCAGTTTGTAGTTAAAACATTCCCTCTATACTTTGGTGGGTATTTTAATAAGATCTTGAAGGTGTGACCAACTGTCATGCAGCAGGTCACAGGGGAATGCAAGGGACACTGAGCAGCTCCCCCTCTCCATTAATAAGTATGTGGGGAAGGAAGGGGAAGAGGGGACTGTGAGAATAGCTCTGACATGAGAAGACTCAAAACCATTCTGAGGGGAAGCCAGGAGGTGCTCTGGAGTACCTGACACACGGGTCTCTAGCAACATGGGGGTCTCTATTGCCCAGTGTGGACAGGCCTGAGAGCTGGTCATTCCTAAGAGGAGACTCAGAGTGAGAGATGCTCCTAAATGCTTTGCTCAGACTAAACTGAGGTCCCAGAGAGAAAGCCCTTGGTTGAAGAGGATCCCCCCCTGTACTTCCCCTCTTGATTCTTCCTGCTGACACTGCAGCCTGGGGTAGTCCTAAGTGTGTTTTGCAAGGATGAGGAGATCTTCCAAGTAAGAATGAGACTGAAATAATTCGTGTTTCATGCAAGTTCACTAAAAGTCAGGGTTCTCTTTTATTGCTGACCCATCAAAGATTCTGGTTAAGGATTTCTGTGACTGGGCCCTCTGTGACATCCAAACATATTAAAGATAAGTTGTAATTTTAATTGCATCTCATTTTAACAGCCTGTGCAGGGAGGCACCCATAAACTGTCAAATACACACATAAATAGTGATGATGACTCAGTTATAAAGAGGTTATATGATCTTTTCTCTTGGAGACACCAGTTAACTTGCACGAAGTGTGGGGGATTTTTTGCAGAAAATCTAAATTATTCATAGCCTCTCTATGGGATCATAGGAATTGCCATGGTGGATCAGATTGCTTGTCCATCTAGTTTCAGTATCCTGTCTCTCACAGTGAGGAGCACAAGACAAGACATTTCAGAGAAGGATCCAAGAAGCCTCAGGGACAGCAGCCATGGGATGACCTGCCCATGGGGAAAATTTCTTCCTCCCTACCTTCCCCTCAGGCAGCTGGTGCGTTGTATGTGCCCTGCGGCATGATGTCTTATATCACATATTCAGATTTAATCCCATTATTTTTATTTGTTATTTGGATTGCAGTGGTTTCCAGAGGAAGTCAGCTGGGTCAAGTCCCCTGGTTGTAGGCACTGTACAAACACAGGGAAAATGACAGACCTTGCATAATGCCATTGTAGCTGCTCTCGTTACCCATATTGTCATCTCTACATATTCATCATTTAAGCTTCAGCAGCTCAGAGAAATTCATCTTGCCATTTCTCTAGGACTCTCCTTAAGCCCTGACGTGGTTTGTTAGTTAACCACTCTGATAAAAGATTTCCTTACAGAAGTTTGAGCAGAAGCAGCAGAGCACCAGTGGTGGAAGCATGCTGGTACTTCTGAAAGTTTATTAGTCTGAATTAAAGAAGGAAAACATCCAATCCTAAAATCTGTGTTGACACTCATTCTCTCCAGGAGCCTCTTTTCTTCTCTGTAATATGTGCTGAATTCTAGAGTTGAAGTGATATTTCCTACAAGGCTGGTCCCCGCAGCTCTCCTCCCTTGACAGAGAGGAATGCATTAAGACATTAATCTTTGCACTGCCTTTTTGTTGTTTTCTTCATGTAACTCCTTTTGCCCCAAACCTATAACTTTGCTCTAATGCTACTGTTTGATATTCTGATGCCACCATTCAGGAAGAGATACTTTAGTTTCTTTCACATACAGGTGCTATCCAAGTATTCTGCCAAGGAATTCTAATGGGGGCTCTGAAAATCCATTAGGAAATTGTCCATAGGAAAAGCTTTCCGAGAAAGCAACAACTCTATTGGTCTGCCAGTTTCTTCAAAGTATTTTTCCCCCGTTAGGTTTTTAGCTTTTCAATTACCTGAAATGCACTTTCTTAAAAACAAAGCAAACAAAAAAAAAAAAAAAAAGAGCGAGAGAGAGAAAAAGGAACTCTACAGGTTCAAGAAATGTCTTTCAGAATGGCTAAAAGATTTTTTTAGCAGCTTCCAATCACTTCTACTGTCTACAGGTAATTTTGCTGGGATTTCTTTTGCAGGGGACGTTTCTCCAGGTGTTTCATCCTGCAGCTTTTGGTATGGCAGATTTCTGTTGGCCTCCTGTTGTCTCCATTCATGGTTATGCAATTCTAAGGGCATGTGATTTTTAAGTTCTATTACTTAAATAATATTGGTGCAGAAAACTGGTGAAACAGTCTCCTGCTTTCTCATTATCATTACCTGCCCTGTGAATGGTGATCATTTGCAAACCTATCTGAATTTCAATTCAGTTATCAAAAGAAAGAAATTATAGTCCAAATTTCAAATAAGTACAAACAAGATCCCAAATAATCTACATATTATTTGTACAGGGAAAAAGGTGATAGAAAATAGTGATGGACACTTGGAGTCTGAGAGACTTGAACTGATGCAGTAGCTTATAAAATTCCCTTTCAGAGAAAAAGGGGGAAATGAAAAAGTCATTCTTTCAAGCCCAGTGGAGATTTTCCCCACATGAAATTTCAGCAGATTCTGAGCATCAAGCACACAGGCAGCAAATGATTATTTTATAGGTTTACTCATTAAATGACGTGTATCTCCACAGCTTGTCAGAGCAATTAGAGTAACAGATAAGATGGCTGAAGACCCCTTGATGTTAAAACAAAAGCTTGGCATGATGCTCAGAGAGCAACTTTGGAGTGTCTCTCTAGGGACCCTCTTCAGGAGCGTGCATGGATGCTCAGAATGAAGCGCTAGGGCATGGCTTCCCATGGATAACACGGTCATGGGAACATGCACTTCTGCTCAATTATTACTCTTTAGGTCAACCTGAACTTAGGCAGAATAATGGCTCAGCCTTTCTGCACAAAGTGGCCGCATCCAGCCTCACACACCACGAGAGCTGGGGCAGCTGGGTAGGGACAGAACTGGTGTTGCTGATGGGTCTGGTACACGCAGTGTGGGGACAAATGTAGTGAAACCTTTGTTTGCTTTAGAAGACTCACGCTCTGTTTGCATTTGTATTTCATTTCTGCCTGCTCATTTTCAGGCACAGTTCTATTTATATCCACATCTTTTGGGAAGCAGAAAATTGCCTTACTTGGGCTTTTCAATCAAGATCTTTTCCATATGGGTTGATCTTTACAATTTTCCAAATGCAGGTAACTCTTCCTGCAACAACCAGAACTTCTGCTTGATGGCATTTTGTTGTAAGGAGAGATACGAAGGTCTGCTGCAAACAGTGGCCAAGCACAGCCTTCAGTAGTCTCACCTCTTGTCCTCTGGAACAACTGATTGGCATACTAAATTCACTATATGGGGTGTTCCTAATGAGTCCCATGCTCACAGATTGCCTGGTGATGTAGAACAGAAATTTCTGTGCTGTGATCTAAGAATTAGCACTATTTATTTGTATGCTGCAGCAGCCTCAGCCCTGGGCAAAATTCAAGGTCCCACTGTGATAAGGGCCAGGCAAACACTGTCAGCATGAGTTGCCCCAACGATCTGCAGCTGAAGGGGAGAAGATGGAGCCAGGGCTGGAGGAAGGCTTGCTGGTGGTCCTGAGAGCACTTGCTGGAGTTCCTCAAAGCTGATTGATCACTCGGTGCTGGCAGGCCTCCTCCTTTCCAGCTGGTAAATGTCATTAGAAGACAGCTATAAATACATTAAATACTTTCCTAATATTACTTTTCCATGTGATCTGCTGCTGCTGTTGCTGTGGGGAAGTTGATCAAGAATGTGAGAGGAGGTGATCTCTGCAGCTCTGGGAAGGAGGGGGAGCTGCACAGCCAAGCCTCCCCATCAGCTGAGATCCACATGGTGCAACAACCTGCGAAGGCAAAGGAGAATTAGTGAAGGAACATTTGTCTGCTGGTTACTACTCATTGAT
This sequence comes from Acropternis orthonyx, assembly GCA_035583155.1. NCBI lineage: Eukaryota > Metazoa > Chordata > Aves > Passeriformes > Rhinocryptidae > Acropternis > Acropternis orthonyx. The sequence goes on from JAWWEU010000029.1 coordinate 14,008,664, forward strand.
TACTCAAGACAAAAAAGCTTGGCTCTCAGTCTTTGCTCAGCAAATTATGTCATTCTTGTTCACAAAAGGGAAGATCTTGCAGTACAGTTTCTAAATTAAAGCTGGTGTTTCAAAATTAAAAGCAGATAGGGCAGATGTGCCTAGGAGAAATTTATATCCATATCTTTGGGGAATCAGCTAATCGCTCTGCCAGGACTTCAGATCAGCCTTTCCTGTGTAGGACTCAATTGCACCACACCTATACAAGCCACATTGAATAACATGGAATTAAAATGTTACCAGATATTTCCTTAACTTTGCCATGTGAAAAATGAGGGCAAATGTTGATGAAACCCAGAAATTCCAGGGCTCCAACAACATGATTTAATGTTACTCAAGATGATTTTACAAAGAAAGAGAGTTCAGAGTCCAAGCGATCATCTCTAGCTTAATAGGCAGACATGTAAGATACTAAGAGATTGATTAGAACCATCTGAGACTGGAACATATAGTATTACTGATAATTCCTGCAGAGATGTTGCAAGGCAGACAGACTTGTTTTGGACCCCAGGTACAGTACAGTGATGCTATATTGTTTTACACTAAAGCTTGGTCAGAGTAGGTTAAAGAAAAGTCATTCTTCTCCTCCTTTCCCCTCAAACAACCATTTTATAGAAGATGTTAAAAATGAGGATCTGCTCTCAATTTGCAGAGTTCAGAATGGACTCATTTACTGTTTCAGTTATATTTTCCCATGTTTTCTCCTTTAAGAATAATCCAATTCAGGCCTCATTAGTGAATTGGGATATAAGCATGATAAAAATATTAATAAAATCTGAAACATTTGCTAAAATAGGATTTTTTAATAAGGTCAAATATATTTGGAAAATGTTTCACTTTCTATAAATGTCATGTTATATTCTAAGAAAGAAATTACTTTTTCAAACCTTTACCAAGACCCTTGCCTGGTGATGCGTTATATATTAATCTGTACGTATATAAGTAAAAATATAGTAAATAGCATGTAGGTATGCATTTGTTGGCTTCTGATGTTAAACTTCAGCTCCTCTTTGCTGTAGGTGACTGCTGGTTGGAAAGGGTGGGAGTCTGAAGTATCATGTTAGTAACCTTCAGTACAGATCCCAGCATGTCTGATCTGCAACCACCTGCAAAGGATGAGGCTTTACTCCTCTTTTTTGAGCATATACTACTTACGGATCCTACGTTTTAGTATAAAAGAATATTTTTAATATTTTTTAAAATATATTTTAAAAATTATTCAGATTGTTTTTAAAATCTCTCCTTAAAAGTTGTGGAGCCTTAGCTCTCTGTCAGGGTGCAAAGGGTGAAGAAAAGCGCTAATGAATTTTAAACACATCTGAAAGACAGCATAAAGTAGCTTCTTTATACAGTAAAGATTTCACAGCTTTAAAGGCAGTTAGCATGGACCCTTTCTGGAAATCTCTTCTTTCCAATAATATAAAGTTTGGTGAAGTTTCTAACCCTGCCATTTCATGAGAATATGAATTGTAAATCTGTTCCTGCTTCAGGAGTCAGACTAAATAATCCAGCCATGGGCCCCTGGCCAATGTGAGTGCTGAGAGGGGAAATGTTACTGTTAGAAGATGAAAAAAAGGAATTATTTCTCCTGTGGGTTTTTCATTATTTTTATTTTCTTTTTTAAATAGCAGCTGTGTGAATCTGCTGATGGGTTTGGAAAGCTGGGAGTGGCCCTTGGGGAACGGGTTTTGTGAGCAGCGTGCAGGTGGACAGAGGGGGGTGTAGAGCCCTCTGTGCTCCCATCGCCCAAAATCACAGCCTGCCATGCTGCTGCATGTGTCTGTCACCTCTGTCCCTAGATCTGCACCAAGATCTTTGGCACATGCCAGAAGATCCTCCAACCCCTGCACTACCACATAGCAAGTGGCTGTAATTGAGCTGCCTGTGCTTGCTTACAGCTTCTGGCAGAGCCTGGTCCCCCAGATGGGGCTTTTCTTGGCAGGCTGGGGGCTGGCCCTGCTCCTAGTTTTCTCTGGGGTGTGCAGTTCCCTGTAAACAACTCAAGCTGTATGGGAGCCCCTGCCATCATCTTCAGGGCTTTGGAAGCACAGGGTCCAGGACTGTGCTGGGGTGTGTTCAGAGCAAGGACAGCATGGTTTGTGCTCTTTGGGATGCTCCCCACTGGCAGCTCCAGCATAAGAAGTGTCTGAGCTCCCTTGCAATAGGTGTCAGAGTGCTGCAGGCAGTGTCACTGTGCCAGTGGAAGGCCAGGGGACAAGTGGGCTCCCTGCCCACTCTGGCTCCACTGGAGACAGCACAGGGATGTGGATATGGCACGGATCATGGGCAGACCTGCACTTCATTGACAGCATAGGGACATCCATAGTGGTCAAGATTCCCAAAAGTCCATGAGTAAAGGGGACCTTTAATCCCAGGCAGCAGCCACTCTAGGACCAGTCTGCTGATGTTGCTGAAGTACATCCAGAGAGCCGCAGCTGGTTTTTGTTTGGTTTTGGTTTGTGTTTTAAGGCCTTTTCATCACCAGGAGAACTGTCAGTAGGGCTGCTGTGAGCGCAGGAGAAGCGCAGTCACCCAGCTCTACAGTGTGAGCACTGACTGCTTATGCTGGCAGCAAGACAGGTTTCAGAAGCCACAGCATGCAAACCCCGGGGCACTGTGCCTCCTGTTTCATCCTTCAGTCTAGGAGAGTAGCAGCATTCGACTGAAGTCGGATGGGAAGAATGCACATGCCCTTTGAGCAGGCAATGAAACCCTGCCAAGCCTTGCAGACTCAAGAGGGTGCGGATACAATGCAGGCAGTGGAGGGGGGAAAAAGGCACCCTTCCCAAGCCCCAGTGTGTCTGGAGCACAGAAAGCTGAGGATAAAATGAAACTATTGTGCCAGACTCAAGTGGCAGTTTCTGTGCTGTTGACTGTGATGCTGTAAGTTACCCCACAGCCTTCTGGTCCTCCAGCTGTGGTTCAGGCAAGGCTGGTTGAGGGTACCCAGGGCAGAGCAAACACCCCTGCCTGAGGATTCTGTACCAGCCTGCTCTCGACCTCCCTGAAGATCAGATGTGACAAAGTGGTTGGTCAGAGCCTGCTCATTCATTACCTGGGAGACCTGAGGCGCAACATAAATCAAAGCAGCCCTAAGGGAACCCCTAACTTCACTGGAATTATAACTGTCCCCTGCATGGACCAAGATGTAGGGAGTTTATGGGCAGTTCAGAGTTTTATGATCATACCCTCCATCTCCCAGGGGTTCTCTCTAGAAAGTAGAGTTTGGATAGCAGAAGGGTGATTTTAGACAAGGACTTCTCCAAACTCATAGGAGCCTGCTGTTTTCCTAGTTGTGTTAGTTGTTTTCAGATAACAGTATTATTTGCCGTTGGTCTTCTGGGAGTGCCACCAACATCATTAATCAAAACCCCACACTGCTTACTGGTACCGAAGTATCTGTACTGCATCATCAATCATAAATGCAGCGAAGGGTGCGCTCTGGATACCTAAAGAGAGTGAGCAATAACATGGTGGGGTGAGGGGAAGGAAAGGGAAAGAGGCTTAATTATCCAGTGGTCTTTGGTCCATTGCTCACATTGGAAACATCTCTACAGCTCTGTTTTGGTTGTATCTCCCTTTTAAACCTTTGTAAACAGCGGTTAAGATAGAAAGCTTCAATCCGCTGTGCAGGGTACCCCACTGCTTCTCGAGCTATTATTTTAATAAGGCCTATTTTACAATTAAGGCACCATGGGCTTTAAATTACATATAAAATAAAATGTGGAAATTGAAGCATTAAGCGCGTGGCTGCCGTCAGAGGCTCGGCAGCCTTGCATTAAGCAGCTGCCTGTTCTTAAACAGAGAGACAGAAAGTAGAGGGCTTGTGCTACGGAAGGAGAGGAACAACAACCCTTTGCCTCTGGGGAGGGCACTGCAATGAGTTTTGCACAGGGCTGTGCTCCCTTTCAGAGCGGGCTGGGTGGGGTGACGGTAGCGGTGGTGCTGGGTGAGGGACCCTGTTGAGGTGGGCTTTCCCTTCACCCTCCAGCTCCCAGCGAGGTGCCTGGCACAGCCTCGTAAAGGCCGGTGGTTTCGGTTACGCTCGTTGCCGCAGTCCGCTGTGATGTGAGGAGCGACTCTCGCTCCAGATGGTTGTAAAGGTTAACGAGGAATTTATGCAGAGCTATATACAAATCAGACTGAATCTTCTGGCTGGGAACAACAAGCTGCCGACATAAATTCAGTTTTCTGAACATATGTAGCTTGGTCACTAAGGGAAACTGGAGAATGGCAAGCTGCTCTGCAGAACGTCACCTCTCACTGCTGCCACGGTGGGGAGGGAGCAGCACTGCCCGTGGCACAGGAGGAGTCCTGGGGCTCAAGGGCTGCTGCAGAACAGCCGCCTCACCTGGAGCCCCAGGACTCAGCCTCAGGTGTGAGATGCACAGGGACCAAGGGGCACTTAGCTTATGTTGCCAGGACCAACGCCGAGGTTGGTGTTTCACATGTACCCCTCCTCGTGGCACTGCTCTGGAGCCAAAGTCATCCAAAGGAAGCTCTTTCCTTTTAGGGCAGGATGTGGCCCTTGCATGAGAGGGAACGAGCTGAGTCTTTGGTTCAGAGCAGGAGCTCCAGCTTTTTGTTCCCTTGCTGGTAAAAGGCTCCAGCATCTCCTGTGAGGGACTGGGAATGCAGGAGCCACTTTCTCCTCCTGTGTATGTACACATCTATTAGGAAAGTAACAGCTGGTTCAGCAAAGAGAAAATTTTAAAAGTTAAAGAATTTGAATTTCCAGTGAGCACCTGGGAAATGCTTTGTTAATGGCAAGCAGGCACAGCCTTTCACAGCGATACCCCTGGCAGCCCTTACAGACTGTATCTGCCTCTCTCTATATGCAGTACACAGATGTCCCTGTGTCAGAGGCTCAGGGAACTTCCCTCTGCCACCTCTGGAAGGTGACTCAGGTCCCACACATCTCTTCTGGGAGCTCTATTTACCTTCTCTTCACCAAATACTTTGGCTCAGGGCCTTTGCCTGCTACCCCACTTGCCAAAAACTTTGTCTCCTCCTAGAAACAATGATTATGATGACATGGGACTTACGTTTTCATTTATCTGTCTATTTTTTAAGTTATAAATAGATCAAGGTAGGATGCAGCAGAGGCAGCTGAAGAGTTTCCCTGTTGTCTTGTGTTCAGGAACTGATGTGATCTTCTGATGAGCTGGTTGCTTTGTGTCTCCAATTTAACCTCAGGATTGTGTCATCTCTGCAGGAGCAGGGAAAGGAGAGAGAAGCCTCCTGCTCTGTCTCCTTTGAATTCCCCCAGGTCATGGAGGTGTTGCCAAACAGTCTTTCCACTGGAAAAAAAAAAAAAAGTATATATTTATGTGCCTTTTGATATGCAATAGGAGTTGAATAGTGATACTTTTTTTTTATGAGTGTTTTGCAAATTTAGTAGAGTATAATTCTTAATTTTTCTGGGCATTGTAACTCAGTGTCTCAAGTGCTTTGTTGAATTAATCTCTTTGCTTACTCAAACTTTAAGGATCTCCTATTTACAATAGAGGCAGCAGAATGGGGCTGTCAATACTTTCCTGTGGGGGTCTTTCTGGGGGCACAGGGTATTGACTTGCTGCTAGCTGGGTCTGCAGGAGGGACTGAGCTGTGAATCGTTGCTGCTCTGTGCCAGTGGGATGATGGCTGGTGGCTTTACTACAACTCACAAGCAATGGAAATGTTCCGTGCAAGATTGCCCCCCCAATCTGTTTTACCTTGTGTACAAGCAGGAATCCTCTAAGCCTGTTTTCAAGCCCATGTTCCCAAGATGCTGACCTGCTTCCCTTATCTTTAGGCTTTTTCAGCTTCTCTGCAGCTCGCTGCCCTGTTGTGCGTTCCTTCCTGACCTGCAGTCCTATCCATGGTCACCTTGGCATTGAGCGTCCCTGAGGTCTGTGTGCATATATGGGACTGACACGATTATAGGTCCAGCGCTGACCATCAGCACAGGAAATAATTTCAATCTCTCTGTCTGAGACTCAGAAAAACCTCCCATGACCACACAAGCTGCTTATTATTGTACAATGCTCTGGGCTACAAACCAGATTCATAAAGAGCCCAGCTCCACCCTGTCTGGGCTCACAAGGCATTTTTGGCAGCATCTCTGTCATTTGAAGATGGGCTAGGGGCAGCCTGGAGAGGACTCCTCGCTTTCAAAGAGGCACCTTCAGTGGGAGTCCCTTCCCAAGTAGTTGATGGCTGACCACAGGTAGCTCTGCTTCTGCTTTCTCTGTCACTTTTCCTCTTTTTCTTCTGAAGGAAACAACAGGCTCCATTAAATACCCACCAGCCCTAGTTCCCTCCCCTTGAGCGGTAAGCCCAGGCAGATTTCCAGTGGCCAGCATTTCCAAGCATATGCCAGTTTACCAGGCTTGAGGCTTGTCAACCCAAACAAGACTGAGGCATTCCTTCTGCAATATTAAAAAAAAAAAGTAAAAAAAATCATAAATCCTCCTGGCACTGCTGGCTCACACCACTAAGCTATTCCATGCCAGCCCTATTGTTAAACTGTAAGCATCAGTTTCAATACTGTAATAAAATACTTCATTTGAAATTTTACAGTTCCCCATTAACCTCCTTTCTCCCTCTCTCCCCCACCTATTACATCATTCCTCTCTCTTCTCCAGCCTGACATTGCTCTGACATAAAACTTGAAACTTCCCCACCTTTCACTTTTCCATTCTTCCCCTCTCTTTCAGAGCCTTTAGCTGTCACTTGTGCAATAGAACAGCTGAGCCAAAGCAATAAAGCGCTGCATACCGTCCCCAAACAGCCTGAGCAAGTTTTTAAGACATCCATGCCAAATACCACAACTTCCCACACTCGTGCACTTACAGACTCCATCTCGTCCCCAGCCTTGATTCTACTCAGTACATTTACTTAAAAACCAGATTTTTCTCTCTATGCGTGCACTGTCAGCCAGTCTGAAAGCAAGTCTCTTTCACAACTTCTCCTGCCAAGGGAGCGTTGTTGTTCTTGCTATTTAGTTGTTCTTTCTGTGTGAACCGCCAGGTTTTCACTTAGGAATAGGCACCAGACTTTTTATTCTCAGTGACACCCTGTTTCAGGAAGCCTTGTGGTCCCCCAGGACATGGGCAAGTGGCAGCTTCATGGAGCACCATCTGAATCCCTCACGTCATGCATCAGTTCTCTACATCCTGCAGACTTCTTCCTCAATACAAAGGTAACCTCCTTGAAATCCGTGAAGCTTCCATAGCAGAGTACCTGGGCCAGTATCTGTTGGGATCTCCATGAATTATCTTGCTTCAGAGGTTCTCTCCTCCCCACTCCTCTAATTTGTCTAATATAAACCAGGGGGTAGTACTGCAGCACCAAGCCAAGGGAAGACTTTTCCAGTCCCAGCCTAATGATCCAGTTGGCCAAATGGAGTGGAAATATTGCCATTGACTTTGCTGGTCCCTGTGCACTGAGAGTCTCCGGTGCAGTTTCAGCAACTGAGAAATCTGGGGCAAATAACAGAAATGGTCTGTGAGGAGTAGAAAGTGGCTTTGATTGAATGAGAGTGAAGTGGCATTTTTATGTTCAAAGAATCACGTGGATGTTCACTGTGGGGACCTAACAATTCCATGGGATGGTCTTCCCATGTGAAATCAGTTCTGCCCTTTTCTTACAGACAAAAGAACTGGGACAGGATGAGGAGCAGTCTTGGGTGCCCAAGGCTGTAACAGGGTGAAGATGCCCATGCTGATGATGCTGCTGCTCCATGGGCTGCCGACTGCTCTGCTTGGTCAGCCTGGCTGCCGTGTCCATGTTACAAAAAAAGCTCCCGTTCTAACCCCAGCCTTAGACTATGCTCTGACACCAGCAACAGTGAAGAGCTTGTGAAAGTGTTGAACTGAGAATTTTTCTGGTTTTGGGGGGGAATTGGTATTTTACAATTTTTTTTAATTTTTTTTTACCCCCTCTGGTTCTCTCCTACTTTTGGTGTCAAATACGAAGAAATTTTTAAACTATTTGAGTTTTGTTTATCCTGAATTATAATGTGACTTTCTAATTTTTTTTTTCTTCTGTAAGAGCTGGGAATATTGAAGACTGGATGTATTGTGAGCTCTCCCCATTCCTGCTTTTTATACATACACACACATAGAGACAGAGTCTTACTGATCTGCCAGTGATCTCAAGCCTACCTAGACGGACTGCTCTCTCTAGGGATGTGTCTGCTGCATCCGCCTCAGGCTTTTCCTGAAGAGAGACAACTAATTGGGAAAAATTATGTTGCATTATGTGTGGTGGCTCTGTGATGTGGACTGTCGTCTGAGGCGTCCCAAACTTGCTGTAAGCTTACGACTCGGTCACACTGTGAGAATGGAGCAACGGGCAGATATTTGTGCTTTCCATCCTGAGGTGGAGGATTTTAAAATCTGGGCTGATGGTTCCAGTTGTGCTTCGCAATTAATTAAGGAATGAGCCCAATCTGTCTGCTAAACTCTTAACATTGGGGCTGACAATGGACATCCAGGCTTTTCAAATGCCCTAATTGATAAGTTTACTTTTAGAGGCTCTAGGGTCTTATTTTCTTTTCAGAGTTTCAGTCCACACACTGTTTTTATTTTGGGTGGAAAAAGAGTGCTTTGACATCCAGGGTGAACTTAGCTACCTGCATGCATGTGTTTAGCTTGCTTTGCTTTGCTTCCAAACCTCCCCAAGGGTGCAGAAAGGAGAGGGGGAGATGAAGGAGGCAGTGGATATCAGATTAATTACAGATGCTGGGTTAACTGCAAAAAACAGCAGAGAAGGAGGAAGCAGGGGAATAAAGTCTGACCTCATCCTCTCTTTTCTCTAAAAGAATTAGCAGGTAGACTATCACAGAGAGGCTGGGAGCGAGACCCCAGCACCGCTCTGCCGGTTTCCGCAGAGGATGCCAATTCACATGAGCTGAGGTTTAACCCACAAAGGTTTCATAGCCTGTAAATATAATTTAAGACAGTGGGAGAAGAACAATTTGTTTGAGAAAGGGGACAGCTTGCCCCAAACAAACAAATACTGTGACGAATTTCAAAATAGCAAAAATCGGTTATGTGGCTCCTCAGTTGCTTTGAATGATGTGGCAGGATGGTATTTTCCCTCACGTGAAGCTTGTCCCAGGTCTCTGACCAGTTGTGGCTGAACAAGGGACATTTCAGTATTTATTTGCTTTCTGTCGATTCCAACCAGATTGCCCGCACTCTGCTTAATGCAGTGCCTGCTGGAGAAGTGGGACAAATATTCAGTCACATTAAAAATAAACCCAGAAATAGCATCTTATAAATTTGGATTTTTCTCCTATTATTATTTATGGGTGAATCCTGTCAGAGGCATAAATGCAATATCTTTGTAGGCCAATGCTGGGATTTATATCAAAGGGCTTCTAACATATACTTCATGTACTCAGCTGCAACTATTATAAGCTATTTCATGTACAGCTAGAGACAAATGATCTCTCCCATGTTTGTCTTAACTTATAAAATGCAGTTGGGTTGCTTGAATTCACTTCCAAACCTCCTGCATGGGGGAGGAGGACTTAAGATTTATATTCCTTTAATATAATCAATTCTAGGCATTTCTTTAGACAAATAATTTAGAAATCTATGCAACAAGAAACACCTCTATTAATTTCAGGATACACCATTTTATGCATTTTTATGTGCACTGGGAAAAAAAAAAGGATTAAATTTTAAAAAATAAAAGCCCTTACTCTGTGAAGAAAGCAAATTCTAACAAGAACATTTTGAAATAAAATCCCAGAAGGCAACAATCCCTCTAACAATTAAACTGGGAGAAGGTCCCCTGAGGGCAGACCAACAAAATTTAGTAAAAATAATTGCCATGCTGGGTCCTTGCTCTATTTTAGCTGAGTATAAGCAGACACACAAAAAATAACCTACTGAGAACAAGAACATTCCTACATGAGGCAGGCGAACAACAGAGCCATGTAACTACCTGGCCACACCACTCGGCTTTTGCTGGCATGCAACACAGATTTTTATACTTCAGCCAATATAAAATAACAATCAGGCTATTTACAAGGCTCTGCCAAATATTAACCTTATATCCAATTCTCTTCAAACCTTTCAAAGTCTCTAATGTGAACCATGCAAGTTCCTCATTACTTGATCATATTCTGTAACTACGATGTTATGGGCTAGTTATATTTTTTAAAAGATGGTGTGTTTATGCAAAGATAATGACGCGGTGCATTTTATGCTGAAAAACTCAATAATTAATTAATTTATAATCCCCCTTACTCTTCACCCCCTCCCTCCAAAAAGAATAAAATAAAAGATTAATTTGCTGGAGAAAACAGGTTCATGTTTGCCCTTAAGACAGAGCACAAAATTACTTTAGCATGTGTGCTACGGTTCAAGCAAGTTAGATGCATGCATGTCCACAGGCAGGTAAGAGCTATTGTAAAAGGGAATGAAGAAAGCACAGAGGTAGCTCTTAAAAACTGGAAGTTGCCTCCAAAAAGCAACGTTGGGCGTGCAAGGAGCTATTCAGGGTGACTAACTGTAAGACAAAGGCTTTGTCTCGGGCTGTGGGTAGCACTGTGCAGGAAAGGGGCACCAGCAGAAGGGTGCTGGGAGGGAGGAGGAGGCGCAGGTCAATCCTTTAACCACTCTTCTGTGTCAGACACGCATCCTTGGATTGTAGAAAAATAATTTCTGCCTTGCTAAATTTTCTGTTATGGTCTCTTGGAGCTCTTTAATTATATAAGGTGACTGTTCTTGGGTAGAGAAGGGAGAGTAGGGCTACCCGAGGCTCTTGCCCATCCATTGCAGGGCTGGGCACTCAGAGGTGACAGGGACAATGCCTGGCCTCAGCTGGCCCCACGCCAGCCCAGCAGCCACAGCACCAGTGCTGGAGCCATCCAGGTGCCCAGGGAACCATCCTGGCCCACATGGCCACTTGTGGGCTGACTCTGTGCCCTCCTGGCACTGTCCAAAACCAGGATCCATCATCCCATGGGGGAAGTGCTTCTTCCCACAGCTTAGTGAGATCTTTCTAATTGGGGTCCTCTTTTCCCTCTAAACATCTGCAAAGATCATTTTGGAAATAGGCTGTATCAAATACTGGGTTTCTTATTTTAAAGGGAGCCTTTAAGTCTATTTTTTTTTAGACACGTTTTTACCAGCAGTACTTTTAACAATAGGTTACCAGATCCATCACACAATCTGACTAAAAGCCCGTATTTATTTCCCTAATTTTATAAACATTTAATAGGTCCTTATTAAACACATCAGCCAGCATGATTTAATAACACAATCAGTCTAGAAGTTTAAGAAAATTGAAAACAGGATTTGAATGTAATACAGCCACAATTACCGGAGATTATAGGCAATCATTTCCATATGTCTGCAATGGGGAGCTGCTAATCTCTGTTTGCGTGGAGGTGATTTCCTCTGGAACACTTCCCAGCCTTCAACAGCGCTAGTGCTGAACAAATTAGATTTGAAAGTCCCCAATTTTATGACTAAGGTAATATACTCTGTGTATTTAGAGAAACACTGATTTCCTATTTTAACTGGCTTCCAAATGCTGGACAGAGACCTCAGCTTCATTTGGTTTGGCTCTGCTAGGTATATGGTAAAAGATTCTTTTTTTTTTAAGGGTCAGCACATGTATTTTTGGGTGTCTCAGAGACACACCACAAGTTCCCTCCATCCATAGGAGCGAAAGAGTTAGCATCCAGTGACATCATGGCTGAGGAATGCACAGCAATTAGCCCTGCAGTACTGCAGGCAGCCTATGGCCAGGGGACAAGCAGCTCCCTCCTGCTAAACTTTAGGAGTCCTAACACCTTATTCCCTGACCTACAGCTTATGAGATCCTGAATAGCGTCACTTGTGTTTTGTGAGAATTCATCTGGTAAACTGGGCTTTTTGTGCATGGCCTTGGCTCAGCTTTGGCAGTTACTGTTGAAAATAGGAGTGCTGTTGGGAAAGATTTCCTGTGCGGAGCGGCCAGGAGCTGGGCTGGTTTCAATAGGAGCCAGTGACTAGTGGAGATGGGAGACTTGCAGGGAACTTCACACCGTGGGTGCACCAATCACTTTGGGGGATGTCAGGGCCCACCTGGCCCAATGGTGTCCAAGGCGTTTTTAGAATTATCTTGTCACATGATTCACGTTTATGAGATGTTTGTGGCAGACTCATAGCAGAAAACTCTAATATGAGAGTAAGACAGAAAGGAAATCTGTGGTACCCAGTAATGAGAGAAGAGCAAAGAATGAGTGGATCCACTGTGTGCAGCACACATTTGTCAGTGGCATCACTCCTTTCACCTCCCTGTTGCTGGACTGTGGTGTTGGTGAATGCCTTGAGTGAGCCTGAAGAGAGAGACAGAGAGGGAGAGGAAAGAAGGGTGTGCAGGCAGCTGAGCGTCTGGTGTTCTTATCTTTCGAGTGCTTATATTTGTGAAACTCACAGCATTCTTGTGCTATTACAAGGGCCTTGCTTTATGGGATCTGGCCCTGAAGACTGAGACTGTCCCTCCACTACTTCACTAAATAAGAAAATTGGTAATAGTGCACTGGTCTAAGGAGTTATAAAGCAGATGCCTCCATTGGAAAGGCTTGTTTGTGGCTAGATGATCTCCTTTCTCAGCTGAAGGAGGGAAAAGTGGCCCTTAACAGCCCTAAGCCAGGAATTCAACACAAGCTTAACTCCTTCATTGTTCAAGAAAGCACTGAAGCATGTACCTGATATAAAACACATGCTTAATCCACCTCGCCTTCATTCAAGGTGCAGAACACCACATCGTGTCTGGACACTGACTTTGCTAAAAATGGCACATTATCTTTCAGGAAAGCACATGAGTAAGAACTTTCCTGAATCAGAGCCCTAATCTGAAATTTAGGATTTTATTTTACTTTTCTGGTTTTGGTCTTAGCAAGAGTTAGTAGACTTGGGCTGAAAATCTGAAAAAGGAAAAGAAAGAAGGTAGTTCTCACACTATTCTTGCTAAACCTTCCCTCCCCTGAC
>JAWWEU010000029.1:14022064-14198718 GCA_035583155.1 Acropternis orthonyx
TTCTCACAATATTCTTGCTAAACCTTCCCTCCCCGGACCCCCCCCCCCCCCCGCCCCAAACCAAAAAATTCCCCTAAAAGTTGTCACAGAGTAAAGCAACAGGTAGCATGGAAATGCACTTAGATTAGGAGTCAGGTTGTGGCAATCATGAGGAAACTTTTAAGATGACCAGAGCTAATGCTTTTTAACTGCAGCAAAGCAAATTTAGCTACCTGTTCTGCCAATATAACTGTAATGGAAGTGATGAATTCTGAGGTATCAGGGTGACATATGACATAAAACCTGCAATAAACCAACCTTGGAATAACAGCTGATCCAGAGTGAAATTCCATATAACAAATGAAACAATGACAGGATTAATTAGATAAATATATTAGGTGTGTCCTTTTCATTTCCAGATAGCACAGAGCAAATGTGAACGTATACCATTGTAACCATTTGCAAAGCTTAGTCTGTCTTCAGCTTGGTTAGACCAAAAGGAAAAGAACACATTGGCTCTTGTAATAAAATAAATGTACAATCCCTGCACATTACTGCCTTTGTAGTTGCTTTTACCCTAAAAAAGCCCAGCTCTAGTGCACAGTATATTTTTCATCATAAACTTGCTCATGTATGCGTTCCAGATGGCGTGAAGAAGGGCTTCAGGAATTCTAGTGGCAACCGCTAGTATTACGAAAATAAAGGTAGGGCCCAGTTTTATGATGAACCTTGATCTTAAGGAGTTTATAACTAGGCTGGCTCCAAGTTATGCTTGGAATACATGGATACATTTATTACATCAGTGGATTCCTTCATCCACTTAAAAAAATATCTGCCTTGCTTTTTTTTTTTTTTTGAATGAAGAGGTTGCTTGCAGTTTTAAGATGTTTCATGGCCTTCCTTTCTTATAGAAAAAGAGTTGAATAAAAGGCAGTTGGCAAGACAACAACCCCCAGTATATTATAATCATTTTCCACTTGGAAACAAAGCATTCTTCTACATTCCAACTATTTAGGTTGATTAACTTTGCAAAGCATTATGGTGTACAACAGTGCTAACTCATTTTGTGGTGTATTTTTGATATGAAATATAACCTTTCCCTTAAAATGGTCCATTAATAATTATTTGCATCAATACACAAAAATATGGCAATTAAGGATGCTGGAGTGGTCTATTAAGTTCAACATTTATGGGAAAAGTTTTTTCCTTCTTTTTGTTTTTAAGTTCTTGCCAACAAGAAATATGAGCTCAACTGAAATAGGTTTTAGGAAAAGGGAGGCGATAGGCCCCTGTTCAGGAAAGGCTTTCAGCACATGCTTATGTTCCGTGCTTTCACTGGGATTTAAGCACATTCTTAATTTATTTGTGAAGAGGTTTTTTGGGGGGGTTTTTTGTTGGTTTTTTTTTTTTTTTTTAATGAGGAAATCTTTACAGTGGACAATTTTTTATGATAACACGTTCAAGGCTGTAGCCTTGTAAACCGGAATAAGGGTGGCACAGTGTAAGGCAGGAACCAAACCAGAAAACAAACGGGGACATGAGGCTGGGCGTGCTGGAAAGGAACGCGGGGCGGACTGTCCATCTGGGGTGAAATTGGGTGCGGCAAGGAACAAGGATCACCGTGGGTCCAAGTCAGCTGTCACAGAGACACTGAAGGTAGAAGTAACTTCTTGTAGTTTTTACCAAAGTAAGTTCTACTGCAGTTGTCTAGACATGGATAACCCAGAGGGAATCTGTGTCTCCTGAAGGTGATCATGTCACCTTTTGTGTGGTGCACTTTGCTTACAACAGGTTGCTTCAGGAGATGCTTTTCTCTTTCTCATGGTGAAGGGTGAGCCCAGGTGAGGGCTCCAGCTGTGTGAATCTCATCCCAGAATTCTGACTTTGTAGCTCTTCTGTTTTCATGAAAAAAGAATCCATCAAAAATGTCTGTTTACCTCTTCAGGGTAAGAAATGGCCTTAGGAAATTATTTTTTTGTTAAACAGTTAAGTACACTACCTTGAAACAAGCTCTTAACGTACCCATGCTACCAAGCCCCAAGGAACTAGGAGCTGGTTTATGTGTGTGCCATGATTGCTTAATTTCTGATTTGTCTTCTGGGCTGTGACTTAAACATTCAAGCACATCCTGGAGTGAGACAAGTGAATGAGCTAAACATGAGGCAGTAAATATCCTGGCTTGTGGTTTGTTTCTGCTCTTTGAACTCTAAAAGCAGTTATTTGTCATTTATTTGATATCCCTTGACAATAAACATAATGTCTGTGAAGAACTAGCTCCTGATAAGCTCTCCAATAAGGTCAAGACATGTAAACAAATGAGAGAAACAATAATATAGATGTTAACCACTGCATCCTCTTTTTTTATCATAACTTTTTAGCTTGTGCACTACTGTATTTTGGTTGGACGCATGTAGTACTATTGCTTCTGCAATAATTCGTCTTCATGCACAGCAAACAGAAAGGATTTCAGGCATTTTATTTCCTTGTCAGCTTCGATAAATGCAAAACCATTTGCCTAAAAGAGCAAAATATCAAGATGAAATTTTTTAAAGTTCTGCTTTTTTTTTTTTTTTTTGTCATTCAGAAAGCAAACTGTAACCCTGTGAGCAGACAAACAAACCCAGTTTTTTCTGCATAACTTATAAGTTCGTTTCCTTTGGTTCCTGCTGGTGATGTCATGGAGCCCAGCTGCTGTGTTTGTGCAATGATTTCCCTTACTCATGTTTCACCCAGTCATTTCAGACCCTAATGGAATTATTTTGAGCGAAACCTGTTCTTTCATGGTTCACCTCCTGCATCAGCTGATAGCAGGAACTCTTCTCTGGGATGCATGGAGAGGAGGTACAGGCAATTACATAGATTTTAAAGAATGTTTTCCTGGTTTATTTATAATCAACCCTAATGCAGATCGGGGGCGGGGCATGAGGATGGATGAGGGATGCAGACTTAAAATGGGATGTTGTCTAGTTTTCATATGCTTGGATTCTCAGTGAAGTCCGAGAGCCTGGCCGTGCCCTTTGGTTCACCAGCCTGGGGAGAGTTACGCCCCTCCGGTTGTATTTGGTATGTTGGAACGAATTTTGGTACCCGGTTTTGACTAGTTTTATTGGCTATTCTTTAAAAAAAAAGTGCTATGTCAGGGCTGATTCTGGATTCCTACTGCCCAGGCACCTCCCTGGACCTCACAATAGCACCTTTGCCTCTTCATGCAGATGCTTTTCATTTGCTAAATATTGTCTTAAAAAAAAAAAAAAAGGATGATGTAACTATTTTCCTTCCATACCACCAGCTAAAGGGAACAGCACTCCCCCGGTTAGGAGGAAGAACAGTTCAGTGCCCTCTTTGAATGGCTCAATTCCACATCTCCACTCCCAGAAAAATGACCAAAGCACTCAGGTGCAGAGTTGTCTGATCTGGAGGTAGCAGACAGGTAGCAAATAACAGGAGTATCTGCTGGCAGCAGATAACAAGGTTAGGGATCTGCAGAGCTGTTTTAGATGCAGCATTTTAGAGCTTGAAACATCATTCATATGCTTTTCTGAAATATATAAGCTACGTGTGTTTTCTCATTAAGTAATTGCATGAGCAATACCTACATAAAATGCTTCCTTTATGGACCTCATGTCCAGCTGATCTGAAGGGTGAATTCTCTGGACTTCTAAGAACTTAAATTTGCAGCACCTGTAGTGTCTTCATGGAGCCATTTTAGATGGAATATTTAATCTTGTAGGAGAGCATGTGTTGGTATAAATAAAAATGCTAAAGGATCTTTTTTTTTTTCACAGTTGATTTTTTTTTTAGGCTTTTTAATATTGCTGTTATTCTTTACTTGCTGCTGAGATATTTTTATTTTGTCATTATTTGTTTTCCCATATTGTTTGGAGATGTCAGCAAAGACTGAATTAACATGCCAAAGAGAAGAGACAAAGCACAGGAAGGGGGGCACTTACCTGGGGAGGCGCAGTGAGAAGCCAGCAAGGACAGAAAACAATTTGTCTCACCTTTAGTGCTTTACCTGAGGCACCTGTGTTAAGGACATGGGTATGTTGTTCCTGCGAAGTCAGGAGGGGAATTATCAGCTCCAGAGTGACTCCATAAAAGACCTCAACTGGAGATGCATCTCTTTCACCTGTTTAGCAGCTATGGTTACTGACTCTGACCTATGGAGCCCAACCTGCTCTAACATGTTCTTCCACCAACCCTTGCTCAGTGTGGACCCTTTCAGTCTGGCTCCTTTCCCATTTATTGTGGGGCCTCTGCTGGGCTTTGGAAAAAAATAAAAAAGGCGGAAAAAAAAATCCAAAAAATTACTATTAGAAAAAGATGGAGCATGAAGAATTCCAGCCTGAGAGGGGAATGTAAGTGAATTAATCTCTCCTGGTGAGGAGGAAATTATTTTTGTTACTAGAAAAGGTTGTTTTTTCTTTGGTATTTTTCTCTCAGAGCTTTCAAGCATCCATCAAAACCCAACAGCTTAATTTCTGTAGATACAATGTTTCACTTTTTAGTTGCCAAATAACCTCATATATTTAATTTTCCAGATTTTTTAGATGCTTTCAGGAAGTTGTCACAAGAGACCCTCCCTGGATAAATTTCCTTTTCCAAGAAAGCCACTTAAAAAAAAAAAAAGAAAGAAAAATCTGAACAAAGATGATTCAAGCAGTTTTGTCCTACCCAGAGACAACGCTGCAGCAAAGCCTTGACTGCCTTTTATTAAACTCAGCCAGAATCTTTGTGGCCCTTTTCATGTGCCGAGGGTGGGGGCCATTGATCTGCTCAGCCTGGCAGCCTGGCCTGGCCCGAGCGGGGACCCAAACTCGCCGCTTTTCAGCTGTGCCTGTCCTCTGCTCCCCCTTTCTTTTTGGTTAAATGGAAGTTGACGTAACAGAAGAGAGGAGCCTGCCAGGAGGGTGTCAGAGTCAGCAATGATCACAATCAGACATTGCAATCAGATTGCTCTACCAACTCCTAGGAAGAAATAACCATCTGTTTCAGTGGTTACAGAGGGGAGGAAAAGGGAAAAAAAAAAAAGAAAGGCAGAGCCATGTCCAGAGTTTTGCATTGCAAACAGTGCCTCTGTGACCATCAGGAAGTGCTGAAATGGGGTCTGGTACTGGTGCAAGGTCAGAGATTTTTGTGCCAGAGGCAAATATCCAGCACTCAGCTAATGTGCAGTAAAATCAGGTATAGTGCATATGACACTTTAACTATTTCTGGTTTTCTTCTGGGACACAAGTTGGACGGCAGGCTGGGACATCTATGGAGTGGCCTTAGCCCATCTGTCCAATGGATTTCCACCCCTTTTTTTTGTCTTCAAAATACACTAAGGAACGCCTGTTACGGTAACTGGAAGCCACTTGGTCTGTTGGGGTAGGTGGGGATCTGCTGTCCCCCCCTCTGTACCCTGTCCTGCACAGGTGGCTGCCCAGTGGTGACTGCACTTTGACCTCCTGTCCTCCAAGCTGAGTAAATATTCCAGGCCACAGAGTGCTACCGTGCATGCAACAAAGGCAAAATTCATTTATTCACTCAGGCAGGTGATGGATAGTCTGTCAATGTTTATACAGTAGACACAAGCCTAATTTTCAGGTACTAGTTGATTAACACTTGAGTCATAGTGTGTGTCCTATGTCCAGTAACGTGGAACATCAAATGTGCAAAAAAGATTAATAGTGTGCACAGATGTTACTCAGAGGATCAATTTGTCTGGGGTTTGAAGAGGTGGTACCCTGCAGATCAATAGGAAAGGAGAAAATTAGAGTAATATGTTGATAGAAATCCCAGACGAGTCTATGCATGGCTGAGTTATCTGCTTCAAATACTCAGCTTCTCGTAAAGGCTTTCAAAGGCTGCAACAAAATGTTAAGCACGTTCTCCTGTAAATTTTTGGTGTTTCTTACGGACCTACAGCTTCCCCAAATGGGAAGCTCTCAGCAAGGGACACAAAGCAGCGCTTGTGTGACGGGGCTGAGCAGCCCAGGAAAACTTTTCCCTGGCATTTTGTATGAGGATCGCTTCCCTGTATTATAAATAGCAACAGGGAGGAGGGCAATAGGAATAAATGTTACTCTGTAAATAAGGGAACCAAAGTTGGACAGTGGAAGGGCACGCTCTAGATGAGATCAACTTCTCCTAAGTTTTAAAGGAGAAATGTTATGGTGCCTCTTTTCCCTGCTATCTCCAAGCGCTGCCCAATGGAAGCTGCGTTACAGTAGGGGATGGGAGAGGTTTGGGCACCCGCATGGCCACAGTGGTTACTGTGCTGCAACCCCTGAAGAGCTCCCCACCCCTGAGCTGCCTGTGCGGAGAAGTTATAAGCACTTAATGTCCTCAGACTATCCTATAGAGAACTTCATTCTGCACTGTGGCAGAACAATGTGTCTTGAATTTAATGTCCATTTTCCATAGGAAAGTGCTTCCACCCCTTCACTCTGTGCAGCAGAGGGCTGCAGAGCTGCCCAATGTGTCCAATCCCATTTCCCAACACTGTTGAACAGCCTCAGGGAGGAGAGTGCTTTGAGCTCTAGGACTCTGTCCAAAGTTCCCGCAAGGGACAGGGACAGATCCAGGTTATCTTAAAGATCTAAACCACGGCTGGGTAATACTCTGGAGAGGACACTCCACCAGACAGCCCCAAATCTGGAGCCAGAAGGACTTGGTGGGCCCCTCTTGTTCTCTCCTCTGCCTTCCTCACTGGAGTTACAAGGGATGTGCAGCTGTAAGGGAGGCAGAAATGAACTGGGGAGTGGGTGATCCTGTGGGCAGTGGCAGCCCCATCCCCTGCCTGGACAGTGTGAGGTGTGGAGGCCGGACCCCTTCCCGCGGGACAGCTGTGCAGCAGGAGCCGCCTGCGCGCGGCCGATCGCACACGCTGCCAAGAACAGCCCGGAGGTTCTGCATATCTGTTTATCTGTGCTATTCAGAAATTGTTCCTTGCCACTGAGATAGAAAGCAGCTTTGGACAGAAATTTCAGCCTATGATGGGAATGTCAGCAGTGTTACGCTCTTTCATATTTTTTTTTAAAGCCTGGCTTTCTGCAAACTGACATATTTACATGCTTGCTTTATAACATTGGCATGGGATTTATGAAATCGCCTTAAAATTAATGTCTATTTCTAACAAATTTAAATTAAAAATGACCATACCCACATGAGGAATAGGATAGGAAATTTAATTTAAGGGAAAGCTGGGAATGTGTATATTTCTGTTGCATATATTTCAGACTCTTTCTTTTGCAACCTAATAACATGTGTGAATGAGTGCTTGGTCCTTCCAACACAACCCATGGAGAATTGTACTTACACAAGTAGTTGCTTTGTGAAATTAACAGGAAAGCTTGGAAATTAAGAATTCTATTTAGCAGCAGATTTTTTCAGGGATCCAAATTCATCTGCCCAGACCCCTACTGACCCAAAACAGGGGTAAGGAGGGCAAAGAGGGGGCTGAGAGAGGGGGCAGGTGCTGGGCTGCAAACCCCAGGAGGAACAGGCAGGGTTAACAGCATCCATGCCTTTTTCCTTTCCTTCACCAGGTCAAGGCCAGCCACTCTGTGTAATTAAGAGTCCTTCATATGGTTTAAGGAACAACCATAGCTTCCTTGCTGAGGATTGGCATAAACTGCTCTGCACCATCATAAAAATAGTATATTCTCATTTTGTCAGCACAGGCAGTAGTAGCTGAGCTTACATGGCCCAGACCAAAGTCTAGAAGCCAGGCTTGGCGATATGTTTCCTGCACAATATATTTATATAGACAGCTAACCCGTCACTAGTCTGCTGGCAGTTTTGCATTTTCCTTGTAAACTGTTCTTATGTGCTACAACACATCTGGGCATTCTTAATTCTGCCTCTCACTTCATTACCTTTCATAGGAGACTCTGGATTTACAGCAAAAGAATCAATAGTTTGAAAGTTTTAAAAAGTGCAATATTAAAAATTTAAAAGAAAGCAGGAAATCATAATCTCCATTCAGGGGTTTAAAACAACCAACCCAACACAAAAACTTTTTCTTTGGGTAAGGTTTGGGGCTCACAATTAGTTATCTTCATACACAGCAGTTCGGGATTTCTTCAGATATTTTACTAAATCTGTGTGTGAGCACACTTGGGCTTCTGGAATCCACATTAAATGTATTAAAAGAGTTCAGACACGGCATGGTTTGTTGGCAGCGTTTATGCAAAGTGGACTCTGTTGCTGTTTACAAGCCTGGGACAAGGGGTTTGGAATTTGGGGGGAGCAGGGTCTGTGGGGCACATCCTGCTGCCCACTGCTGCCTGTGCGGGCAGGAGCCCCGGCCCGAAGGGACTGACTCCAGCCGAGGATCCATTCCCTGCTGCAGTATTTCTTTCCCTCGAGCAGATCTAATTGAAATCAGATCTTTGTGCTGCCTTAGGATTCCTCTGGCAGAGCCGGTCTTGGCATTGTTTTCTTTACCGTTTTTCCTATTACTGTTAGTACCAATCACCAGAACAAGGCAGCAAGGAACAGGAGAGAAAAGCAACATGCTGTGAAATTGTTGAAATAATTCAAAGGTTTCCACAGGAAACATCATCTCCAAGTGCTTGAACGCAGCCTCCCAGATATAAATATAGTGCAGGGAAATAAGAGGGAGGGGGTGAAAAGGGAAGGGAGAAAGAGATTTAGTGATATTAAGAGGCTAAAGCAGCCGGAGTGATTTGTAAATTATACAGTTCCCCGTGTAAGGCGCTCCGTGGAGCACCGGCGAGAGAGAAGCAGATGTCTCGGCAGCGCTTAACAGCCGGCTCTAACCCGGGGCTGTGCTCTGCACCCTCCTTGCTTTGTTTTAAGGGGTATCGTTAGACTCTTTCTGGTTTTGGGGTTTTTTTCTTGCAAAGATGAAAGTTTGAAAAAGAAAAGTTGATTACAGAATAAACCCATGCTCAGTTCAAAGAGGATCCTTCAGCACGTGCTGAGAACAGCATCAATAACATCCATGTATTTATTGATCAATATCTTTCAATCATTCAAGGAAGCATTTTGGTTTTAGCAGATAGCATTCTTTTAGTGCAATCTATTCAAATTGATAGTAGCTGTACCATTTTACTGTCTATAGCACTAAAATATGCTATATTTTAATATTTAAACATGAAAAAGCCAATGCAATTATTTTAAGAAACAAAGCCAGGTTATTTTTGAAGCCTGATTAGGTAGGTTAGCTTTCCAAATTAATATCTGGCTTCCTAGATGTAATATATTTGATTTATAAAAGTGTACATTATAGGGATGGTTAAATAATTCTACATTAAAACTGTTTTTAATGAAAAAATAACTATTCAGTTCATCAGAATTTCCCAGAAGCAGTGGTTAGGCTTTTGGGAGGAAGTTTTGGGTTAGAAGAAATGGAACAGTTTTCTGGTTTTGAAACTGTCATTTTGGAGGTTTTTTTTTTTTACTTTTGTTGAGGAAGAAAGAGAAATTCTACGCAGAAACATTTTAATGAAAAATCATTTTTATTTCCTTTTGGCTGCAATTCTGTAATGAGAGGGAGGGGACCTTTCTGCAGCTAGGGATTCCGAGTAGCCAAAAATCCCCATGCCAGCTGTGGGAGTAGCTTACACTTTGGAAATTAGTATTTAGGTCTTTGATGGTAAACAGCCAGGTTTGAAGCATTTACCTTAGGAAGTTGCTGTACAGGAGCAAAAAAAACCATCTCTCCTACTGTCTGCCGGAGTCCAGCAGTTTCTGGGAGCTCCCTGCACCCTTCCACTGGCTCTTTGTCCATAAACAAACTGCAGCTTGGCTGCCCCCCTCCAGCTCTCTAATCCCTTGCATGAAATCATTACCAGCTACTTGAAATGAACTTGCCATTCTTCAGCTCACAATTATTGTTGTCAGCTTCACGTAACAGTTCATCCCTTTTCTGCTTAATCAGAGGCATTAGATTTCAGGTATTCATTGAAATGTAAAAGAGTTTTGAGGTTTCCAAATACTTATTTTAATGAATCTTGTGATATTTTTAACAAAGAAGTTAGAAATACATATTTTCTTCTTTTCTAAATGTTAATAAAATACAGAAAAAGAAAGAAAGAAGGGGTGGGGGAAGCAAGTTTCCAATGATCTTAGTCTGGTGACTGGTCCTTTGTGCATCTGTTCAAGTATTTTGTGGTTTGCATTTACGTCTGTATTTGCCC
This sequence comes from Acropternis orthonyx, assembly GCA_035583155.1. Classification (NCBI taxonomy): domain Eukaryota; kingdom Metazoa; phylum Chordata; class Aves; order Passeriformes; family Rhinocryptidae; genus Acropternis; species Acropternis orthonyx. The sequence goes on from JAWWEU010000029.1 coordinate 14,032,195, forward strand.
AATTTACAGCTTAAAAAAAAAAATCAATAGTAATGTTATATTTTCATGAAACCAGCATTTTTTAACTGAGATCTCATGAGTAAATTAAATTACATCCAAGCTGGATTATATCCAAGTTGGATTACAGTTGCAGGCTCTGATCCTGCAAATACTTACACGCATGAATATTCCCACTCTATTTATGTCTTGGGCTAGGACTTGTGAGACCTGGAACCTAGTTCTAGATTCTATAGTCTCCCTCTCCCCAAGTCCCTTATTTGCTCTGAATCTCAGTTTCTACTATTTACTGGGGGGGGAAAAAAAAAAAAGAAGCTAAGATAAAAGGTGTGCTAATGCTGACAATTGACTTGATGTTGCATATATTTTTCATATATATTTATGAGATACCCCTTTCTCTGGCCATATATGAGTTATTGAATCATAAAATAAACCAATTATATGGTAAAACAGACTCTATTTTCTAGGCTTGTCTCAGACTCTCCTGAAAATGAGTTCGTCTGTGACAGAAAAGCTCTGATTGAGGATTTGCTGCTTTTCCTCTTGTTCTTTGATATCCTGTTGTTTCTACATCCTCCTACTTCTGGCACAGGCAGACAAATTAAAGTAAGCAAGAGTGTGGCTAAATTCTTCCATCCAGGGACCCTCTTTTTAGTCTGTACTTCTTTAGGGGTGACAGAATGGAGTTGCCACATTACAAACAACTACTAATAATAGGAATAAATCCCAATACAAAGCTTCAGAGAAGCAAATGTTATGTCAAAAATGAGAACCAGTGGAGCAGGTGGACAGAAATGCTACGGTGCAATGTAGAAAACAAAATTGCCCAAGTGGTTGAAAGATGCTCTTTGCTGTAGGCAGTTCTCTAGGCTACAACATAAGGTAGTACATGAATTATAAGAGGAACCTAAGCCTTGGAGACATTAAATGTGACTTAATGTATTATTGCATGTCAACTGAGCTACTGTAACTGCCTGTGTGTCAACTCTGCTCAACACCTTTCATGCCAGGCTTGGGGAAGCCGTAACACCTTGAGCTGCCATAAGGGCTAAGAGCTCATATATTGATGGTTGCTGTAGCTCAGCTGAGGTATCACAATTTGTTCTGACACAGTAATTTGAGTTTGTTCCTGAAACCCTTGTGGTCTGTGAAGGTCTCAGAAGTAGCTTGAGGGAAAATGGGGAAAAGGAGATTTATCCATGTTTGTTTCCAGCAAAATAAAATAGCAGCCTGTCAAGCCATCCTTAAAAAAAGTTGTTGATGAAGAGATTGGCTAATGAAAGAGGGCAATGTCTTGAGAATGTTGTTTTATATTCGCTATAGTGTAGGGGATAACGCTTATGGAAAACACTTATGTGAGAAGAGGTCCCACCGCAATAGACCTGGTGCAGGCAGGGTAGTAAAAAATCCAAATCCTTCAAGAGTTCACAGTGAGCAGTGATTAACCAGCCCAAGATCCTGAAAAGTAGGAGTGAAACACAATGATTAACCCTTCACTGGTGTGGAAACCAGCATAGTGCATGGCATGCACCAAATTTTTTTTGAATGTTCAGTAAGATTCACACATTTGTCTGCAGCTCGCAATTTTTATTGTGAGTGTTCTGTGATGCAGCCAACCCTGATCACTTTGCCCCAAAGTGGAATTGAAGTTCATCTGATTAAGTGCTAGGAACTGCAAATAAATGAATAAACACATTCAAAACAGACTCTATGAAATTAATTTCTCTATTCTCCCCAAATGTCTTACATTATTGCTGTCTATGAGACTCAGCTCTGGGAGGTAATACAGCTCATCAGATAGTGATCATCAGGTATAACAAATGATATGCTTATAGTCCTCACCTAACACTAGACTTATATGTATATAGAATAACTTCTCCTCTATGTAAAGCCTATGCATGTGATGGATCTTTTTCAGTGCATTAAATTCCTTCTCACCAAACATCAGTGACAGCAGGACACAGACCCCCTTTCCAATCAATGTATTCACATCCCCTCCTTGAAAGAAGACCATTATCCTGTAGTATTTAGGTGAAAAAGCACACGATAGGATCTTAGAGTGGCTGTGGCAAAAAAGATCCACCGTGATTTATGCGAGGTGCATTGGGAGCTGTCTGATGTGAAGTCAGCAGATGAAGGGCAATGAATAATTCAGCACTAGGATCCGTCACATCATCTCTCTTCCCATGTTATTGCTGTTTTTACGTAATTGCAAAGTGAAAAATAAATTGATGTCATAAAGAAAGCTGCATCATTTGTCTGGAAATACACATAAGAATTAGAGGTACATTTCTGCTGCTTTGTGAGCCCTGCATGATCTTACTGTGTGCAAAATTAAAAACGTGTCTTTGTTAACACCTTCTCTAGGGTTAGATGGGTGATCCATGCAGCATGACAACTTTTACATTGGTATTAGTGGCCTGCATTGATAGAGAATGATGTCTCTGAATTGCTTCCTTCAAGCCATTGCCCTTGCTCTGTGCTTCCCCAGCAAGGCTGTAACACGGAGCTGGAACTGAGGTGTCTGCCTGTATCATAGAGGGAATTCTGAATGCCAAACTGCAGACAAAGATGAAGCCAGGGAAGGGTTCACCTGCCTCAGGGGAGATTTGGAAGAAGGGTACAATGCTGTACTATTTTACTCTGTGCATCCAAAGTAAAGAATCCAAGAAAAAGATAGGATTTGGTCAGTGTACTCAGTGATTCTGTACAACATAGAAAGCTCAGTTGGCTGGATATACACACACACACATATATCTTTCATAGTGTTCTCCGTGTTAGCAGGAATTGGTGAGCTGAAGAGCCACTTCCAGTTCCTTGCTGCTAGGGTAGGATGACCTTTGGTACTGACTCATGAGATTTAGGTTGTGTGAGAACATGGAACACCCCAAAACTCTTGCATTTGGGGCTGGAAGTTTGGGGGTTGCCCCTTACAGAGGTAGGTCTGGAAAGCAGAGTTCAGACCAGGACCAAAGAGATTGGGGCTTGAGCTGGGAAAAGTTCTGATTTATTTGTTCCCCTTTTATGGTGTTTAAGTGTGACTTGTGCTCTGTGCCTGTCTTGCTATTATTATTTCATGACTGGAAAGAAAAAAAAACAGCTTTCATGTATTTCTGCATTTTAATCTGAATTGTTCAAAAAAAAATGCCATAGCCAGCTCCAGCCCTGATTCTCCAGTTCCCTTACAAAGCACAGCCCCTCCTCTGTTCTTGACTTTGTCCTTGCTTCACGTCAGTGAGGCTGATGTGAGCAAATGCTATTTCTTAGAAAAGTTCTGACTCAACAATGTAAGCTTTTCAAAGGAGAATGAATGCAATCTGTGAACTGAATTGGCAATGCAGGCAGATTAGAAGAAATGCTATGCAATACCCAGATCATGCCATTTTAATATCTAAAGATGATTGCTTTTAGGAAGGAGACAATAGGTTTAGCATAGAGGTGACAAAACATATTCTTTTTGCTTTTCCTCTTGGTAAACAAACTTCTTTCAGAAATGAAATGAAGGTGTCTTATGCAACAGTGATGGAAAGAGGCAGACATAGCATGGGGGCTCTCTTCCAGCTGGTAAGATAATGGGCATTTATCAATGGGAACCAATGGCTGAAGAGACCTTCTGGTACCTTTTGTCTTGCAGGGCTTCACATTTTTCGAGTTAGGTTGTCAAAACTGAAGGGCTGTGTGTTTGTTTGTTTGCTTGTTTTCATTTGCATTAGTAGGTTTTTCAAAGTCAAAGCTGAAAAGTCTTCAGTTTTAGGGTTAACATCCCTACAAAAGAAGGCTTTAAAGGGGAGCTGGTAAGTGGGAAGAGAAGGAAAGGGATGCTGAAAGAAGGAAAAGGTTTAGAGTAAAGTGGTGTGGTGGATAATACAGCTTGGAAAAAAATTATTCAGTTAAGAGACAAGACCTGCAATTCTTAGCAGTTAAGCAAAGATTCTCTGTGAAAGACTCATTTTGAGTTCTCAGCATTTCCAGTGGATCCTGTGAGGTCAGAATTTCCCCCAAACCTTTCTTAATTTGTCTCTGTTGCTCTCTTCCAGCTCTGCCTTGAAGGGTGGAGGTTGGTGTATCAGGCTCGATTTTCTTATCATTCCTACTGATGTTATTCCATCAGCAGAGAAAGAAATGACAGCATTGTATATTCTGTTTTCCATCCTCTGAAGTAATGTAGGAGTGGACTAGGCTGATAAAGGGAAAGTTTGGATAATATAGGTATTATTACCTCTCAATGCTGGGGGGAAAGCCTTGACTGAAGAATTAAAAGAGGGGAGTGTAAAGATAACAAGCTGGAAAGTGTAGTAGAGCTTTCTTGTTAATCAAATCCTCAACATTGTATGAGAGTACCTTGTGACGATCTATAGTGTCACCAACCTACATACATTGGTTCTTAATCCAGTCTAGAAACTTGTGAGGCTTGACTAATGCTCACAGGTTTATTATTTCTAGAAAAATAACATTTCTTTGGTGTTTCTTATGGGTTCCAGACCTTCAGCACATGTGTTTTAAAATACTTCTCAAGCACAGTGACACTGGGAAACATCCTGCACTTCCTTTAAAAACTGAAAAAGAAAGTTAGAAAAAGAGTGAAACATAATCATTACAAAGTCACTTAAGTCCAAGAGCCCTTTTTGAAAAGGAAAGTTTGCCATGTGACATAAAAAATTGCAGGTCCAAGGCAGAGGTCACCACAGGAGGAAGCAACAGGACTCTTCCCTAGCTTAAGCAAAAGATTCTTTTTTCTCCAGAATTCCTGGAAATGTACTGATAATTGAAGCATCTTGCCCATATGAGCAACCCCACAATACTTTTCCATGGAAATACAGAAGTGACAAAAACATGAAGGAAGAAAAATTTGTTGCTAGCTTCCAAAGGCAATTTTTAAAAAAAAAAATTATGATAAAAAGAAAAAAAAAAGGTAAAAACCCCCACCTACTGGAAAGTGTCCTTTATAATCTTTTTTTAGAAAAAGTGCTTTGCCTTCTTGAAAATAAAATCTCGAGCAAATAACAGCCTCCTCCTGCTCGCCCCCTTACCAGCAATCTTGAATATTTCAGGGATTGTAAATAACGAGGACTCGGTTATCTTCATGGAGACAATGATGTTGTTCTTGAAAACACTTAACTGGGGTCTTGGTTTTACGGAGAAATATTTCTCAGTGCATTATTGCTGTGAATTTTAAGTGCTGAGTTTCCAACTATATCCAAGCACATGTTTCACATTAAAGTGTAGGGCTTTCTTCTAATTTCTCATCCATTAATGGATAAAGTCTACTGGGGTTTTGAATGCAAAGACATCAGAAAAACACATGGATAATTTATTTTAGTTTATAAGCAAAGTTTTCCTGAAGTCACTTGCATGTATTGTCTTGTAGCTGGTCAGACTAAAAGCAAACCAGAACTTCACCTCAATTCTGTTTTGTTGCATGTACCTTTAACACTGAGGAACTGAATAATCCAATATAGGATGTGGGTGAGAAAAGTGTAATCCCAACCAGTATTTGGTGTTATATTCCTTTTTCTCATGCTTAATTTCTAGCAGTTCCATGAAAAGTTTTGTAGACACTTTCCTCATGTGGATAGTAAGATCGTCTTGAGTGCATGTTACCTGGACTGTGCTCTTGAATCTGTTTGGGATAATGAAAAAAATTACTTCTCTCTGGTGCTAAGATAGTTTTGCACAAAATATCTGGGGGAATGAGACCCACAACAATTCAGCAGTTGTGTTCTTGAAAGTTTAATTTGAAAAGCAATTACATGTTTCCTATAAAGCCTGTTATAGGTGTTTGGGGAGGAGACTGGGGAAGGGTCTTGTTTGTTTTTAAGCCCAGATTAGTTTCCAAGAAACACCTTCCTTTCCATTCGGACAACTAAGTGGAGCAAAGAATTGCTGAAACTGGAACACCAGTGAGCTTACCTGGCCTACTGGTTCCAGTTTGGCAAGAGTCCTAGGGATAAATAAATCCAATTGCTGAAGTTCAGAAAACCTATAAGGACCAACTATCATTGAGTCAGGTCTGCAGGAGCACATTCTTTCTGCTTCGATAACTAAAGCAGGAGCAACAGGAGATAGGAGTAGAGGCTTTAAACAGTGACTTTATTGCTTCTGTTGCTGTCAAAATACAGTATCACCACAAATCATGCAGCCCAGGTTGTAGCTTTGAGGCTCCAGTTTCGGTCTCCATGTACAGCATTTTCATTGATCCTCATCTAGACAAGCAGCTTGTTTTGCTGCTGGGATTATAATCTTCTTTAAGAGAGTGATCAGCACAACCCATGTTCTTTCCTCCAGCACAAAAATATACATTAATTAAAAGTGTTTCTAGGCAGCTGGCACTGCTGTGTGAGACTACAGGAAGTTCAGCACTTCTGCGGGGAGGAAAGGGAATCCCAGTAATAGAAGAGTTTATAGTCAATTGTTTAAGGTCAACATGAGCGCTGCAAGGCTTTAGAGTCTTTTGTTCATGTTGCTAATAAGTACGGTTTAGAATATGACTATTTCAAGCAAATTCTCTTCAAGAAAACACAGACCGAATGAAACTGGAGCATTTAGTTCAAATCTGAAATGTGGCATACTAATTAGTCTGTAAAAATTAATTAGTCTAAGGAAGAGTAACATACTGCAGACCAAATTCTTTGGTGACTTCAATGGGAGAAGTGCCTGTGTACCTGAGGGTAGTTTTTAGAGTGCCCTTTGATCTTCACTCCTGGATCTCAAGTGCCAAATTGTATTAAAAATTAATTCTTAGAGCCCATTTTGAAAATACTAAGAGCCATTCCCAGAGGCATATTCATCCAGCCTGTGGCTACGGAAAAGATGGCACTACAGACCTTGCTGGAAGCAGCTTCCTAAGGCTGGGGACGTTGGCAGTGCTAAAATGTGGCTTCAGCTCCTGTAACCCTACTTCCTCCAGCAAATAAGCACCTGATTTCTGTTCTCATGAGATGACTAAATGGTGCTGCCCCTTCATATAGAGAGAGTAAAAGGCAAGTCCTGTAAAGAATTTCCCTGTCCTATGTCAGTCGTTTGTGAACGTTTATAGATAAAGAAAATTACACTGTATACAGACATCTCAGAACTGGCTCTTCTATGATGATCTCTTAGTTAAATTGTTTTTTAATTCTGTGTCATTTGTTAGCTTTTTTTCGTTGTTCTAAGATATTATTTTTTACTCTCCTCCAGCCTCTAAATTTCGCACCCATCCCTACCCCAGGGGCTGCTGAAACCCAAGTGTGACAAATGTGGAATCAGCAGTTTGCGTGGCAGTGCCCTCATGGGGCAGGAGCCTGTGCTATGGCAGAGTAACTATGATAATGTTTTAACCCAGTTTCCTTTCAGATTAATTCTCTGTTGGGTTTGCAGGTTTTAAATCTCTGATATCAGGCAACTGGCTCCCCTCCCATAAATGCTGCAGTAACCTATTATTGTATTTTGAAAAATATCAGGAAGAATTATAAATTTGGATATTTGTGTAGTGATAAAGGAATTTCACTGTATCGTTGTTGTATATTAAATATAATGTGTCAGTATTTGATGTACATCCTATCATCTCTTTTCTGGGTAATAGTCTTATTCCTGATTTTCAGATGACAGACCAGGGACACCCACAAAACTCCCACAGCAACGGAGGGTCAGGTGCTCAACTGTTTTTCTGTCTCTGTGTCACTTGTCTACAGTGATGAGGGGAAAAGACGACTGGCTGCAGGCTGAGAAGGTTTCTCAGTGTGTGTCCTGGTGTCTGCTTCCTTGCATTGGGAGTTCTGTCCCAAGGAAAGCTCTGTCTCATGATCTCAGAGATTTGTGGTCCAGCAGCTCTGTACAGGTGGAGAGCAAAGTTCCTCCTACAGGAAGGAGAAAAGGATCAATTATAATTTTGTGTGCTTGGTTGGCATGGAGAGGTCAAATGGATGAGGCACATATGAAAGTATCTTTGGAAATCAAAATAGTTTTTCAAGTACTGTATCTGACTTAATAATGACATTAGTGTTGTCTGTGAACAGACATTTCACTAATGTGAAAGAATTCCCTTTTTATCCATACAATATTCTGGTGTATATACACTTTATTTATTTGACAAAAGGATCCTTATTTGTTCACTTTTAGGATAATGTAATTTGAGCTCATGACTCTTCCCTCCCGAGTGTCGGTTTGGAGTGGTTTGGGTGATGCTCCCAGAGTCCCAGCAGAATCGTGGTTCAAGGGCTTCCCTTTTCTCTTTTGGCAGATAGAGTATTGGATGCTGATCCAACATCTTAGGAGAATGATCCTTTTCTTCCTTCACATATCTTCTCAGCTGCTGAGCAGCTGAGGAGCTGACAGAATTAAATTACATTGCTGCTGCTGCTGCTATTAACAAAGAGTAAAGAGAAACTGTTACATCTGGCTCTGCTTCTTTGCCAGAGTCTTCATTTAATTGTTTTCTAATTTGAAGAAAACCACAAATGACAAGATGAAACTGCTAGAAATGTAAATACAAGAGTCAAATTGCTCTTGTCAGATTTCTAGTTCACAAACCACGGAAATGTGATTCTGCGTATCTGACCAATAAATAAGGGTCACAGCCAGTAGATGCTGTTGATTTCTCCCTCCAAATTCAGTCCCCTCACTCAAAGTCACAAAAATGCTTTCGTTTGAAAGAACATCGAACATGCTGCATTTGAGGAGCCAGCCTGACAGCTGCAGATTTCTTCAGTGCATGCTCCAGGACAGCATTCTTCCTTGGCAGTAAATGGGGAATCTGGACTGAGCTGGCTGGAAAAGGTTTCATTGTTTATTCTCTGCCACTTTTACAATTATTTTTTATTCCCCTCCTCATTTTAGTCAGGTAATGGTGAAATATATTTGAAGAATAAATGAAGTTTCACAGACTGTCCATGAAGGGTCATCCAATTTCTAAATACAGGATCATAACTCAGTAGTTATGCTCTTTCCTGAATTTTTTTTTTTTAAAATAGTACCACTAGTCAAAGACTTTTCTCTAATAAATTTGCAAAATATTTAATTCTCACTTGGGAAATTTTGAGCAAAGTATTCCTGAACAGATTGTTGGTAAAGATTGAAGTTTATCCTTTGGAAAGTCCTTATGAAGAGTAAAGTCTATGTTAGTTTACAAATAGTTTGTTGCTCAAAAATAAGTAGTTGTCAGTTAGAATACAGAAATGCAAACAAAATCTGCAAGCAAATGTTTCTTTTGCAGTTGATGTCTGACACTTAGAAACAGTCACGGTCCTGAGCTCCGCTGGGCAGGTTTACACAGTCAAATGGTGAAATCAATCACCACTAAAGGATTCCCTGGCTGAAAGAAATTCCCAGGTAACATGAGGACCCTTTTATTCCTTTACAAATACACTGCAGCCTATCAGCACTGCAGAGGCTGGCAGATAGCTGGCCCTTTGTGAGACGTCCCCACTGCAGCTTTGAATGACACAGTTGGCCAAGTTGCTGAAACTCATATATTTCCTTTGAAGCTGCCCCATTGTGGAGGAGAACAACCTCCCTGGGCTGATTCCTATCTGCTGCACGGGTCAGCTGGCAGGGCAGTTTGAAGGACAGCTCGTTGGGGCTGCAATGTCATGTGCAGAGGGTTATCAAAATGCTGCTTTTCCGATCTGTTGGAGTTTGGTTTGTTTGCCACGCAGTTCTTGCAGCAAAGCTAAACATTGCTCGTGATGTGACTTAAACACACGGCTGTGAGAGAGGAGAGAGCCCTGGGGGGGCAGGGGGAGCACAGCCAGCGAGCACCAGTAGAAAGTGCAGCTGTCACAGAAGAGAGAGAAGTTAAAAAGGAAAGGGGAAAAAAAAAAGCCTTGACTGTCCCTCAGGGGCAGGGGCTGCTGTCGTTCCAAATGCCGACAGCTTTCCAAACCTAAACCAAAGCTATAAAATATGAAATATAATGAACAAAAGTTGGCACCCACCCATGTGTAGCTGTCAACCTAATAAAAACAAAATTATCTGGCAGCTGGCACTTAGGTGCCTGAAGACGCCAGCTCTGGACTCCTGTAGAATAGGTCTTGCCTTTGCCTTCTACTTCTGGGTGTTTGCTAGATTTCAAAATATGCACCAGAGGGTGAGGAAAGGCATCTCCACACCAAGGCAGACCTTGGTCATCAAAATGAGCATCTCCAGACTGTATGTCCCTTTGCATTTTTTTGCTTAGGGAAGACAAACAAAGTGGGTGCTGGAGACTGGATGTTACTGTGTTTTCATTTCACTTTTCCTGTCACTTATTTGTTAAGCGCTGGTCTAAGGCTTTGAACTGGCCACCGTGAGTGGAACTGATTTGCTTTTGTTGTGGACAAATAGCAGATTTGGTGGTGCAAAGCTGACAATAGGCATAACCCCAAATCAGCTTGTGTGAATTTTCTAAAGCAAAGCTCAAAAATAAAATATAAATAAATTATTTTACTAACCCATTTAAGAATCAATCAGATGTGGGACTCAAGGGGGAAAGGAAGTGACCAGTCTTTCCCTATACCAGTGTTAGGGAATGTGTAGATTCTTTCTATATTAATAATTAATTCCATTCAACTAGAGGGATGAGTAGGTCAAAACAGCCCATGATGGCACTCCTACATCTCCAGTCTGTGAGAGTCAGGAGTTTCACTCTGGGTTAGTTTTGACTGGATTAGGTGTCATCCCGTCACACATGGTGTGAAGGAGAAGGCACTGATCTGGACTTGATGTTCCACAGGAAGTTGGGGCACATTTGGCATTCCCCTGGAGTGGGGCATCTCATGTAGTTTTTTCCAAAGCAGATCCCAGTTGTATGAAAGTGCCCCTCAGTGACTGAAAAAAAAAAAAAAAGGGCATGGTATGTAGGGATGAGCAAAGAATTCACTTCAGAGCTGCACTGCTGCACCAGGCTGAAACATGAGCATGGGCACAGTTGAGGTGCTGCACAACACTTCAAGCAAAGAACATTTTTAAAAGCAGAATGTGCCATTTGGGAAGCAATCAGGTTGTGATGCTCTGGGTTTTTAGCCCATGCTCACTGGGGAGTCTGGCTTCCCAGCTCTGGCTGAGAGGCAGACTGCTTTCCAAGTCGACATGAGCAGAGTAAGGTACCGTGTGTGGGAGGAATCGTGGCAAAACCAGGCCTTTAATTCCAATGCAATCCTAAGATATTATACCTGCTTTGCGCCCCCACACTCCAGGAATAAATAGCTACCTGCAATTGCATTGCAGGCATATTGTTTTACATTTTCTCTGAAAACTGTTCCTCATTACAAAGAATCTACCTTGAGTGTGTCTCACTCTTCACAAATTGCTCAGTGGAATATCCTGTGAAACTCCCTCTCTGTAGGTTAGAAACTATTTGTTCAGTTTTGTGAAGAGCAGCCTCTCGGTATTTAGTGCAAACAGACCATCCCTCAGGCACTTGACACTCATGGCAAACAGAGATTCTTTTGGTAAATGACAGTGCCCCTGCAGAGTGGAGTGAGCAGTTGGTTGCAGAAGTGCAAGGGCAGAGAGTGGAGCTTTTCCACTGCAGGGACAACACCTTCCTCACTGAGCGCGGCCTCCTTTGTCTGCCAGCAGACTTGGCCATGCTTTAAAGATCTGGACTTGCTCCTGCTTTTAACAAAATAGATTCCTTCTTAGCTACTATGAATTCATCAACCATCCCCTCCCAGTTTTCACTGGCACTGAACTAGTCTATACCACTTATCCCACTGGCTGATGGACTCTGATGCCTCCCATGAGAAAGGTTGGCTTAATAGTGTGCACGTCAGTTGGGTAGATCATCACAGTAAAAATAAAATCAATTATCTATTGAGAGAATATGGGATCATCTCCTGTTGTCATTGTGTACTATAATATTTGCATTAAGCCTTCCCAGTTAAGGGAATTCTGTGAACAGACACTTATAAATGTAGTGTGCTTCTCTTAAATCTGAAGTAAATATGGCACTCAAAGTGGCCATGAATTACTGGTCCTCTCTCCTCTGGAACTCCTCCACCATGTGCACATCCACACAAGCACATGTAACACTATCTAGCTATTTAGGAACATTTGCATGACCTCAGAGGTTTTCATAGCTGAAAGGAAATTTTCATTACAAGTGATCTATGTGAAGACACAATCTGTCATAGCTAACCTCCTAATGGTTAGTTGCAATATACGTAAATAGGTGTGCTATGTGTTGTTTATCTGACTCTTATGTGTAATTAAGGTTGTTGTAGAAAGATTTGCTTCCAATTCCCTTTGTCTGTGAGTCTGTGTAATGTCTGCTGAGATCCTGCTTTATGTCACTCATTGCAGTGGGTAGTCTGTTGGAGTTTGCTCTTATATATCAATTATATATCTTGTGTCAAGATAATAAAGGAGCAAAAATGGAAGTGTTTGTATTGCAAACATAAAGATCCAAGTGAAGCTACAAGGCCAGCTACTCTGGGCTTAAACCATGGATCCTTTTCACTTACTGGAGATTTAAGTGGTAGCGAGGTAACCCCCTTTTTTTCCTGACACTAGAGAGTACCTTAATTTTTCACACAAGATACGCTGCAAACTGCAGTGAAGGGAATTTCTGCATGTATATCATTGATGAAATATTGTCAGTGAGGGTGACCAACCACTGGAACCTGCTCCCACGAGATCTGGGAGGCTGCGGGGGCCTTAATGAATAATTTAGACTAGATAGTTAACTTCTAGAGAGCTGATTTTATATTATGTTGGGTTAACCCTGCCCATAGAGGCTATTCAAGACACACTTTCACTGCAGCCCTGGTTGAGATGCCTGAATAACTGACTGCACTATCTGTGGCATGTGCAGTGCAGAACATCAGGCTGGAGAGCAGCTTGGATAATCTCAGTGATCCCTTCCTCCCTTAAAAATCTCAGATTTTAAGACAGGGCCTGGACTGCAGTATGCAGCTTGGATACTCTATCTAAGGAGTCAGAAGTAGCGAGAAGACATTTGATGCACAGAGGTGTTGTCTGAAGCTGCAGATGCTCTTTGAGACAGGAGATCTGCACATGGGGAGAGCTCAAACAATAGACCATTCAGGAGGGTCTCTCTGGGACAGCACGTGGGTTGTTTTGGCTGCAGAATCTCCTTTAGAGAAGATATTCTTTCCTCAATCTTGAGAGAGTGAGACAGAGTAATGTCACTAAAACAATGCCTCAAAAAGACCTTCTAGGGAGGTTCCTCTTTAGCCTTATTTGAAATGTTAGAAGACCAAATTTTTTGTGTGTGTGTTTTTGTTTTAATGATACATTCTTGCAAGGATTAAATCTGTCATCAGAGGGTGTATGAAATTCTCTCTGACAATTATGGGGGTTCCACCCAGAGATCAAAAAAATAAAAAAAAAAAAAAAATAAAAGAAAAAGAAAAGGCAAGCAATAAAAGGGAGAAAGAAAGAACAGCTCCCTGCCTATCAGCAGCCCAAGCCCCACATTTGCACTGTGCCAAGGGCTGCACAGCATGTAAGTTGTGATCATTCCCATCAGCAATCAGAATTGTTAGCGAGGAACAACTCAGAAGATTTCGCATGGGTAGCTCTTGCACGCACCCAAATTAGTAGCAGGTGTCCCGGCCCGCTGTGCGCTCGGTGCGTGGTGGAAAGGAAGCGCTGCCAGGTCAGCGATAGAAGGGGCTCATCCCTCCTTCTCACCCCCCTCCATTCTCCAGCTTCCAATCCGCACTTGGCCATCCGGCGTGTTTTCTTGTCATCAGCACCATCAGTAATGGTTTCCTCACTTCGGGTATGAGTCGGGTGGTGCTCCGTGCCAGAATGCTTTGGAAGGAAATCATTCCGAGTCAGCCTAATGCCATAACAAGCTCTGCAACAGCTGCAGCAGTGATATGCTGGCAAGCTGTGTTGACCTTTTAAAATGAATAAAGAATGACTATTTCCACAGTACATATAACTCTTGTCCCAAACCCTATCTGTGTGCCCAGACAGCACAGGCATGCTGCTGAATTTGCAAGGAAGCATTTTTTATTTTCGCTTTTTATTTTTTTTAATGTCAAATTTTATCAAAGCCTCTGTAAAATTATTTTACAAAGGTTAGTCCTCTGAAGTTTAAAGTCAAAATATCCCATTCTGGAGGATGGCAAACAGGCTCTGAGAGGTTAAGGAATTTTGTAGTGATCATACAGTGCACTTGTAAAAGGCACGAGAATAAAACCTGGAATTTTCAGGTCTCAGTTCCCTGTTAATCCCAGCTCCATCCTTTAAAGAAATGGGTAATTGAAGAAATGGGGTGTGTATACAGTGATCTTTTCCAGCAGTCTGCAGTCTAGAGATTTCCCAAACCAGAGAATCTGAAACTCAAATCTTGTTTACTGGCCACTTAACAATCTCCTCCACATGTTTGCCTTTCCTCCAACACCTATTGCTGTCTTATAAGTCAGGATGGAGGTTAAATGTTTGGAGATCTTCACTCCACAGCTGGTAATCTGGCACCATCCCTTGGAGAAGAAAGATTGTACTGAAAAAAAAATCCAATTAAAAAAGGATGTATCATAATTTAGTGGAGAGTAACTGGTTTTGCTAAGCTGCTGGTTCCCTGTCAGCTCATCTAGAGGGACCTTGAGGGTCTTCAGCCCTTCAGCACCTCTCCAGGCAGACTGCCCTAATTAATGTTCAGGTCCATGGGGTACACAGGATAGTGGGGCACTCAAATTCTAGAGCCATAAAAATGGCCTTGGGTATGTATTGAATTGTAGCTGTTTCAGTGATGAAGTAGGAAAAATTCATCTATTGATCCAAAGCTTGAGAGACACCAAAATAATGGGAAATAAATGTTTCCGTTAGTGTGCTTGCATATTACACCCACATTCAAAAAATGTTGATGAAATTGTTACAGCTGCATTGTCAGGAATGTGGATTTACTGAAACTGCTATTTTCTTGTTGGAAAGAGTGTCAGTTTAGCAAAATTTTCATCACTAGATAGTTTTTAAAATGTTCCAGATTATCCAAATAATTCCTTTCAATATTATTTTCAATAATTTTCCAAATTAAATTTTTCTTCAACATTTTGGGAAAAAAACGGTCACTCGATGCCTACAAAAATAGAAATAATAAAATTAAACATTTTAAAACTATTTGAGACAAAATGTTTCACTTGGCCTGTGCTGTGTTTCCTACTCACAGAAATTGTCATACGGGACTTTCATCTCAGTTCAGGCTACAACATTTTTTCTAAACCAGTGACTACCCTCACGGATGAAAAAAATTTTCCCACTCAATATGAATGTCCACAAAAGGGCACAAAACGTGTTTTTTCAAAGGAAGATGCATTAAAATCAAGGCTGTTGTCAATGAATAACAAAAGTGGGATTGCTTGTTGAAGTTTCCATAATTTTCTAGGAAAACTCTGATTTTCTACCTCACCCCGTACAGGCAAACAATGTCCGCTGGAGACATTGTGGTCCATATGGAGAGGAATGTTGAACCCAAGCCAGATGTTTGTAAACGTTAACTTTGAAATGTGGCACAATACCACAAGCTGTCAAGTTGTGTAAAAGCTTAAGTAAAGACAAAAACAGAACGTAATATTTACCAGATGAGATTTCTCTGTAATCTTGTTGGAATTTTGGGAGTATCCAACTTTTCATGGATTTTGAAATGAACCCTGTATCATTTTTTTCTCTTTTCTCTCTCTCTCTCTCTTTTTATGAAGAGGGATAAGGGAAAACCCACGCTAATGAAAAGGAAACATTGTACATGGGCAAACAATGGATTTAGAATGTCCTTGGGCAATTTCAGATGGGTATATATTTCCTTGAAGACTGTATCCCATGAAAGATGCACATTTTTGGCATCATATTTAAAGACTTTTCCTGAAAAAAAAAATCTATTTCTGGAACAATTTACTAAATTGGTAGTAAGTAGGACAATACCATCATATTAACAACATTTTTTATAATGCCTGAATTATTGCAGTAACATATGTTAAAACAGTGCAAAGCTATCCAACACATTTTACATCTTTCACCAAAAATAATGTAATTAATCCATATAAAAACAAAATAAAAGATGAGTAAAATATTTCATTACTTGAATTTAAGACATACAACTCAATCCAGAAATAAAGTACTAACTCAAGCAGACTAAGGTGACATATATTGATCTCTGTTGAGAAAATTCTTATCCTTCTTGGTTTTCTCTTTTACTTTTTGTGAACCCCCAGTCTTTCCAAAGTTCTGTTCTCTACAACATCAGGTTGGTATCCTGTTAGACCCCTTCCCCCACTACTCAAAAAATAAAGGCCTGTCTATAGATGTGATCCCAGGGCTTTTACGCTGCTCACTCAGCCCAAAAGGAGCTGGACTCTGGTGGATGAAGAGTTGCTGAGACCTCACCTGGGTGCAGGGAATGGGTTGTAAGGACATAATCCCCAGCCAACCGGGGCATTACTGCCTCTGAGCCTCAGATTAATAACGCCTTTGGGGGGGAGCAACCAGTTTCTGCCATGTCTTAGCTGGCAGAGGACCAAGAAGGGATTCTGTCCAGCTGGCAGAGTTTGTTGTGGCCACTGGGCTGCTCAGTATCACCCTGGATGGGATTGGCAGGGATCATGCTGCAGAATCTGGGATTTCTCCAGTGTGTTGACACACCTCCCCAGTACTCACGTTTGCTGTGAGAGAGATACACAGCATATATGTTGTGGTGGTGAAGAAAACATTTGTTGAAAGAGCGACTGAATTGCTGCCAGCAGTTCTGTCTTTTTCAAAATATCCTCAAGATCCAAAAATAGCAAATGCACAAATCTGCAAAGAATGATGGGCTATTTTGAGGGTTATGTTGGATCCGGTTCCCACCATCAAGGAAGCAAGAACAGGGCATTCTAGTGAATCTCTGCTCAAACATAACTGGAAACAGTGATTTCTATCACTTTATACTGACCAGAGTCATGGCAATTGTTGTTTGTGTTGCTTTGTTTTGCTGTTTGTGCCAACAGCAATTGAATTTAAGGACTTCATTTTCCAGGAAGTCTCCATCCAGCTACTGAATAGGTGTGCACATGGTTTTCATGCTCAAACAATAGAATGTGACTGTACATATAGTATTTGTCAATTCATTAGCATGTTAGTTAATTTGCATTGCAAATTGAGTGCCAAACTTTCAACGTTTGGTTCTCATTAAGGGTATAAGATAGAAGAAAAGAAAGAAATACAGAAATTCTTTTTTGAATGTTGTAAAACGCAATTATTGACATATCCCCAACTGTTCTTAGTTTCAGGGAAAAGGCAATTCTATGGGTATATATTCATATTGATCTACTTCAGGAAGGCAGAGACCAAAGTTAGATGGCAAAGTTATGTATGAGGTAAATACAGGAACACATGTGTCTGCAGTTGTTTATTCAAAGTACATAAATTGGATATCTGAAATAGCCAGAAATATATGATATGATGAATTTTTTGCTTGCCCCTGTGTTGAACCAATACTGAACTACAAAAAAGCTTGTCAGTTCCCTTCCCCTGCCCCCATTTTCTTGAGCATCGGGATGCTGTGAGATCAACTAACAGCTCAGGAGTTTTTTCAGTACGTGACTGCAGGCACAAAGATCTCCCTCATTCTGAGTAAACAGTAGCTTCCATTTTCCCCAGAAGTTGCTGGTTTGAGACTGTAATGAGAGTTCCCACACAGCTACCCCCTCTTACCCTGGGTAAGATTTCAGCTGGAATAGTTTCTTCCTGATGGAGCACGGTCCTTTATTTGATTGTTTTTTGATTCCTTTCCTAAAGCACTCACCCAGTGGGACTTCCACAAGCAAAATTCTTGCAGGACTTCCGCTTGTATGTCTGGAAAAATGAGTATTTGCTAAATGATTAGTAAGTCATATGTGATCAACAGGCAGCTCACTGCTCTTATTTTCAACAAAAACAACTCCTGGAAACTCTCTAATTCTAGGAAAGGATTAGGATCATCTTTTCTGGTTGTGCTCAAGGAACAGATAACACTTAACAGATTGGTTCAAGGTCACACATCCCCCACTTCAATATCCAGAATCCCAGATATTTTTACAGGGAGGTGAGGAATCCCTGATGTCTGTAAATGCTGTCCAGTTTCCACTGATAGCACCTGGGAACATCTAAGGCCCAAGTGGATAGAAATGGGCATAAAACCCAAACCAAGAAGCTCACCAAGCCTTCTGAAAGCTGTTTATTTTTAAAGTACTTCATTAACACTCATTATCCATTCCTGCTGATGGATGGAAGTGTCTGTCTTATTAATGAGAAGCCAGAGTAAAGGTCCAAAATTTCTGTGTTTTGAAAGTGGGTGTGCTGGTTTGTATCACTGCTATAGATAGGAAGTTGGAAGAGAAATGTTTGAGATCAGTGAAGATTTGGGTGCAATTTCCCTTTGAATAAAGGGTTTCATTCATCTCAAGGTGAGCTAATACAACTTGTGCTAAAAGGATGTATAGAAGGACACTGCAGATGGGGAGTGAGGTGGAAGAAGTGCTGTACTAATGCCTTTAAAATCACTTTCTACAAAGTAGATTGTTAATTTAGACTTGTTTTCTTAGCTGCTATTTTTTAACAGAAGACTGGGACAGAAGATGCATGAGATGTAATAATTACCCATCAAGACTTGACTTTTAGAAAAAAAGGAAAAACAGCAATCTGAAAACAGAAATAGAAGTTGTGAGAAAAGAGAGGAAAATAGGAAATGTAATTCATTTATTCAATGCTGGTATTAAGGGAAAGCCAAGGTTAAAAAGAGAAGGGGGGAAAAAAAGTACGTCTTTGCAAAGCTCTAATAGATATGCCAGATCCTCTCTTTTGCTTTCAGCAATTGTGGCACATATTGTTGGCAGTGGTTCAAAGAAATGAAGTGCTCGTTCCCTGGGAATTGTCTTTCACACAAAAAAAGTAATTAGGGGAATAAAAGAATATGATGTATTAGAAAATGGGAGCCATAACAAACTACCAAGTAAGCTGCCATGGCTAATTCTTCTTAACATTCTTTTAACCGCTCTCAAACTTGTAACCGCATCCCAAACATCTCACATTTTCTATCTCATCGAAAAATTCTGTATGGCCCATCGGATGAGGGCAGAGATGTCAAACATCTAAGCACATATTGTGTGTCCTAGTGACAAATATGTTCCCTTGGTGTAGGAAAAGGGCCAGAAGGTACAAAGGGAGAGAGAGTAATCTATTTATAACTTTTACAATGCCTTGTAAGAGGAGATCTTGGGAACTCTTCTCCTGGGGTGGCTGATTGTGCTCTCTCTGATGTGGACTCTGCTAAGTATGGGTAGGAATCCTATTACTGACCACTACAAAGGACTGTGTGGTTTAGTTCAGAATATAAAATTCATATTATGAATGCTGTATGGGGGCGGAGGAGGGGAGGGAAGTAATATTAGCCTTCTGAAGAAGAGGAGACTGTCATGAATAATGCAGCAGTGGCTCTCCGGGAGTCACACAAATAGATCGGATTTAAGATTCCTTTCCCAGTGATAAGGTCATCCATAGGGATGCTTTACTTTTCTGCAGCACTTCCCAGGTACCGGTCTCAAAGCGCTACGAAACCCGGAAAGGACAGTGATTTCACAGAACCTAAGAGGCTGGCAAGCGTTAATAGACCAGATGTGGGGAAAGGAAAGGGCAGAGGAACAAAAAGGCAGAGCTGACCACTGAGTTGGCACAGACTGAGCCAGCCCAGCCCAGCTCTGCCCCTGGTTTGTGCTGTGTTTGGTCAGAGAGTTGTTTGCGCAGCCCTTGTCTCAGTGTGAACCCCATAGTCCATGAGGGTTAGATTGAAGTCCACGTCAGAGGCTGTCCCAAACTAGGGATTTTGAAAAACTCCACAGAAATTTGATATCCAAAATCAGCCACTGGGTCCTCGGGGCTGTCAGTATCATCAGCAATGATTTTGCGTGGCACTGTGCGGAGGAAACCAAAGCTGGATGCTGATGGCAGCATCCCAGACATTTTCACCCATAGCACCCCTTCCCACATCCTGCTTTGTTCCTGTACAGCCAAAGGGCTCCTGGGAGAGCTGAGATGTGTCAGCTGAGGCAGGTGGCCACGTTGGCCCAGGACAGTGGCTGGGGAGGGCCCACCCTTCCTGAGAGACAATGAGCTTTGGGTGAAGCTGCCCATCAACCATTGGGCCAGCTTTGGGTACCCTCCCAGTGCTGTCCATTCAAGGTGGGTAAAGCAGAAATATCAGGAAGAGCCTGTGCTATACTTCACTGCAATGTGACTCCCGCTGCTGCCAGCACCTTAGTAGTCAATACTCGACACAGAAATGACGACTCCCTGGAAGAATCACATAAACCCATGGCTCAGTCCCATCAGCAGTGTGCCAGCACTGTGGTGTCAGTTGCATGCTGACACCATTTTTCTGTGTGTTTTCGGTAGACAATCAATTTTTTTGCTGTTTTTTTAAAATAAACTTGAATTAACAGCAGCAATAATGAAGTGGGAGCACAACTTTAGGTCAAAAAATATCCTTGACAGTCTCTGCGATCACCATCTGCAACAATTCATAACTTAATGTGAACAAATAGAAAGCTATCATCTTCAGACAAGGTTATAAGTTGCTTTCTCCTGTGGAGCCGAGTCTATAAGAGGCAAGACCATTTTACTAAGAATAAGCATTTGACCCAGGAGAAAATTGGAAGTAAACACCAGTAATACAATGTGTTTTAGAAAAAAACAGTATTTTTCTGGCCCTTGATCTCACTCGGCCTTAAGCCAATTTTGGCAGGTAGTGCTGTACTAAGTGGTCAGTACCCCGTAGTGGTCACACACTGTTTTACTGGAGGTCTGGCAGCAGCTATAGGAGAGATAAAATTAACCCTTTGGCTCCAATGGCTACAATGGATCTTATTGCCCACAATTGGGAACACATCAAGAATTTCTAGCTCTCGGCCTCATGGGGTTAACGGCAATCTGTTGCGGATTTCCCTGGACAATCAGAGCAGCAAACACTGGGATTTTTAATGAGCCCCAGAGGACAATGCTGGCCCACAATGCTGTGAAGATCTGGACAAACCAGGGAAAAGTAAAATGAAAACAAACATGGAGGTTTATTTTCCTAACTCACCAGTTGCAAACAAAATTTCATTTAATAAACCATGAAATGTTTCACAGAGTTTCTGTATATTATTGTAAGAGCAGCTGGGTAATGTAAAAGTTACTTTCCCTTCTCTTTGTTATGCAGTTCCATATCCAGCTCTCATCCAAACAAAGTTGTATTTATTTATGTGTTAATGTATTTATCATCCTACTCCTTACCATGCTTTTCTGAAATGAGTTTAGTTGTGACTTAAGGTGTCCGACACGGAGCAAAATCAGGAAATCGTTGAGTTTGGAAGGGACATGTGGAAGACTCTGGTCCAGCCCCCCTCTTACACTGCTCCAAGCAGAGCCAAGTGGGAAATTACGTTAGGTTGCATGATGGAAAAGCACTTTCTGGCCATGGAATGGGGCAGGTTCTCTGGTGAACTTGTGAGATAAAAGTTAGCTGAGTTTCAGTTTGCTTTTGCTCCCATATCTGAAACAAACTGGAATTTACCTGAATGTTTTTCAATTATCTTAAGGGAGAAAAATCAGCATGTATTTCCTATATCAGGAAATTATCCCTACTCAGAGGAACACATAAAAAAGTGCTGAATTTGAGTGTGTGCTTGAGTCCCACTGTGGTAAACGAGCACATGCTTTGAGTTAATCTCCTACTGGAGCACTTTCCTGATTCAGGCTGACATACTGCTTGTGAACAATTTTTCTTGTACGCATCCTTGATGCATGCATAATGCTTGGTACCTGCTTTTTTACTGATGCCCCTGTTTTGTTTGTGTTCCTTGATTAGATGAATGTAAACTAGTGGAAAGGGCAATAAATCAAGAGATATTTCAAGACGGCAGAGAAAATTCTGTCACTGTAAATCTGCGAACTAACATAAGATACCCGCAAGACTTCTCTGTCTCTCAGTGAAGCAAAAATTCTGTCACATCAATTCAGGGGTTTCACTTGATCATATGTTCATTGAAGTCATAGCATTTGGTTAAAGCTGGTTTGTAGCAAGCTGCGGTCCAGAACGGGTGAATGTCAGCTTTGTCTCACAAGTTTTATAAGGTTGCATTGAATTATGGTTGAACAATTAGTTGCATTCCAACACGATGAGGTTCTTATTTCTCTTAAAACTTCCCTCGCTGCCAAATATGCAAGCACATCCACTTAAAACAATACAATTACTATTGCAATTACTATTAGAGTTTTAAAACTCCATTATTTATAGACTCTTTCAGCCAGCATCTCCAAAACTTCCCTGCAGGAGAAGATCAATGGGTGTATTTGTAACAGCTCTGTGTGCTTGAGAATATGATACTGATCTAATTGTGTGGTGTTACTGAAACCCATTTCCACACATCTGAGCATATGAGATAGAACATGAGATAGTCCTGTCCTCCCTTTTTAAGCACACACTGATCCCACTGGACTGAGAAATGAAACAGAAGGGAATTGATGCTACATGGCAAATTCAGATAAGCATCGAGAAGGCAATAACACCTGCGATTTCACGCGCAATGGCAAATGAATGACCAATTAGCAAGAGGGACAGTGTAATGTGGCACTATAATTATGCTCATTAATGGCACTGCAGGATTATATCTCCACTCAGTGGTTTCTATCTTTTGGAAGGGAGTAGAGCACAGCTGAAATGCAGCAATTGAAGAGGATTCTAGTAGGGATAAAGATAAAGCAAAAGTGGTTTTCAACTTGTAACCAGTAAACTGATGGGTCTTCCTGGACTAAAGACTCTTAAAAGGCAGCTGTGGTCAGTAAGCATGAACTGTTAGTGGTGTGCAATTCAGAAAAGGGTAGAAGAATCCTGGCTACTCCATGGATATGGGCAAGAGCAACAGAAAAGGACTTGGCTCCTGTTCACCAAGGAACAGGACCGTCAGCAAGGGTCAGCCCCAGCTCTGACAGCAGTCGCTTTTGCTACCCGTCCCTGAAATACCTGGGCAAACTCAACAGGCAGGTGAGACAAGATGGGCAGGTAGTTTAATCCAGCTTTTACACCTGCAGGAGCAGACTCACAGCAGGCTTGTACCTGATCTGTCTGTTTGGTATCACAGCTCACATTGCTGTTCCAGTGGGAAGTTCTGCTGTAGGGCAACAAGAGGCCAAATCTGCCTGATGGACAGGGATCAGATGGTGGGTTGGTGACTTCAGAGACTTTCAGACTGTGTGAAGGAGCAGCATCAACCTTCACAATTCTCACTCAGCACAAATGACAGCAGGGAAACTTTTCTGGCTCTCCATGTTCACCTTTAATTTAATTTTTAAACATTTAGTAAACACAATTGTAGGGCTTCTCATTAACTTTGAAATCTTATAGTCATAATTTTTGATACACAACATTACTTACCAATTAGCTTGTCTTGTTCATTTAAATTTCTTCGCTCATATTTTAATGGGAGCTAATGATGCCTTTGTTGACTTATTTAATGTTATGTAAATGTGGCTATAAACTGTGAAGGGTTTAAAGAGCAGCTCTTTTTTTGCTTACTCTTCAGTTTTTGGAGAATATTTGGCATTCTCACAATCTGCCCACATCACCCTGACGAATAGAAGTAACTAAGAAAGTAAATAATAATAATTTTTTAAGATAAGCAGGGAAAGGTATTCAGTGTAAAATTTTATTTCTTCACTTTTCTGATGATTGCTCTCTCTTTTTTTTTTTTTTTTTTTTCCCGAATGGAGTCTAAAGGGAGTTTTTGGCAACCATTCTAATTTATCATGATATTAAGAAACTGTTAGATTAGGTGGATGTTTAGATTCTGCCATGCTCTGGTTGCCAGATTGTGAGGGCACCTTGTTTAATTTTATTTCACAGAACCTCTCATGTGTGGTTGTACAGGGCCTTTTAATTCAATGTACACTTCCCATTAAACTGAGATGCCAACTTATACGTACAGGTGGATATGGAAAATAAACACATATATGAGGCACACACATGTTTGTCAATAGATAACATTTAGTTACCTCTACAAAAATACATCTTTATTAAAGCATTGACTCTTTCACATGCCTGTGACATCGAACCCTCTGGAGAAAGCAATGCAGCTTATTCAATATCCCTTTTCTTCTCTACAACTCAGGACTGCTTCCCTTTGTCTCCTCTCCACCGTGCTTTCCTGGCTGCCAAAGGTCAGCCAAAGGGGATGCTTAGAAACTCAGAGAGAAGGGGCGGCACAGCCCGGATTTGGTTACAATTACACCATGACATGTAAAAGCCACTCCAATTGCTAATGAGTAGAAGGTGGGGAGCAGAGAGGCTTGTGAAACTCTTCAGCATGGAGTTTGTAACCAATTGAGCCCTGGTTTCTCAAATCTGATGGTAATGCTTTGAAAATGCACTTCAAACATATAATAGAAAATTTAAATATTTAAATATTCATCTATTCTAATTTCCCTTTTGATAGGTACCAACCACTAGGCATACATTTCAGTAACTATGAGGGTCTACAGCAAACTGTCTATCAATGTGGATTTTAGCACAATTCACTGTAAATTAGGGAATGATTTTAATCTTCTTTTCAATGTTTCAGGGACTCCTTCAGTTCGATACTTAACAATTGGGGGTGAGAGGGAACACTTCAAGTAAGGAATGAACAAATTTTACCTCCTATTCCTATATAGATGTATTCTAAAAGTTTGTGAGCATATAGTTGTCTTTCTCTAAAACAGATTCTATTTTTACCAGTGTGGATTTACACAGACAACAGGTATAAAAGTACATTCATCATAAACCCTTATAAATACTTCAGGGGTTTGACTTGAAAAATAAAAGTCAACAGATGTGACATTCAAATTATCTACACATTTTATATGATATATAAAATACCAAAATGCAATATTTTGCTGTTGAGGTGTGTCCCACAATATGTTGTCAAGACTTGAACATTTCCTACCCTAGTAGTCATCTAATAATGAAAGTAATATTAACATATTCAGTTTGGCGTGTCATAACTGCTAGAGAAGCAAGTTTAGTGCAGGAGATGTCAGTAATACTATGATAATGCTATCTTTGATTACCAGGAAATTGATTCTTGGATTTTTGCTTTCCTATGACAATTGTCAACTCTTTCATATGCATTTTCAAACTTCCATACTGCTTTTCGTTAATGATGTTGTTCTGCTGAGCATTGAAAACATACTTCATTTTTTGACATAGTATGAAAAGCAACAAATATTTCTGCATATTTTAGTAGCAGAACTGTGGGAATATGTATGTATCCTTCCTCTTGATTAATTGTTTAATATTAGATGAGTTCAAAAGCTTGTGGCAAAGGCCCAGTGGTGTTGCTGGTTTCACTGGTACGAAATTCACTTGAGCAGCATCCACTTGCAGAAGGCACAGTGCTCATCCCTGGTAGGCTTTGAACATCATTTCAATGAGTGATGCTGAATCCTTTATATCATACCCCAGTGCTATCCATGCCAAACACACTGCGAATTCGCAAATCCTCTCTGGCACTACAAAACTTTCTAAGATGTGTTGTTCAATTTAGGTTCCCCATGAAGGCAATAGGAGCTATGCTGGTATAAGGTTCAGTTCTGTAATTACTGGGACCTATCATCTTGTACTGTTCATTGTCTTTAATTTGCTTAACGCACAGTGGCAGTTGCTGTATGGCTTGTGTCTTTAGCAGAACTCCACTTTCATTCTTTACAAACCCATTGCTTTCTGGGGTGCTTCACTATTGAAAGGTGGCTTTTTGAGACTACATCATCAGTGCGAACTTCTTCAAGGAGTGCAAAAATATCTGAGCAGACTAATGCAGACTGCAAAACGTGAGTGTCTTCTTAAAGGAATGCCTCTACATTGAACTGTCTATAACTGATATTTCAAACATATTTCCTTCACTCCTATTTTGTTTTATAACGCAGAAGTTGTTGAGTGCATGAAAAGAGGTTTTTTTCCTAAAACACCTCTCTCTCATAATAAGCAGATAGCAAATTCTATGGAGGCTCCTATTATGAGTTCTTAGTCTGAAATCTCAATAAAGGTAAAAGAAGGATGCTTAGATATTAGTTCTTGATGGATATTTATTAATCTCTATGTTTAGTAGCAAATGTTAGAATTACTGTTTGTTTTGCTCAGATTAAATTCATTCTGCCAGTTTCAGCTGTCCAGCAGTCCCTGGCAGAACATTATGTAGTTTTGGGAAAAAATGGAATCCCAATGCATGGTGATTGGAAGGCAAGTTTATTCAGCCCCAGTTAAATGGAAAATTATAGGGGCTGTGACTGAACATGCAGATTACACAAGGGCTCAGAAGTTCACATAAATTCAGATCAGTCCCCAGGCTTTTGCTTCTTCTTCAAGTTGATCTAAAGTGTCTTATCTCAGGAGCTTTCAAAGCAGAGTAGAAAACCTTACAAAAACAGGGTTCTGTTACCAGACTACTTCAGGCTCCTCCTTCTGGGATTGAAAGTTAGGAAATAACAAATTCATCTGGAGGCTTGACTGGGAGACTAGTATTGCTGTATCACACTTCTCTTCAAAGTGAGAGAGACTGTGCAGACACGGAGGGTGATGGCCAAGAAGGTGCACCAAAGATCACAACAAATACAGACATTGCAGCCTGTTTAGGTTCCTCACTGGGACTAACCAGGCCTTTTGTGCTGTGATCACCTCGTGTGTGCTGTGTAGGTATGTTAGCAGTCAGGGAGAGAGAGAGAAGGTTGAATTTTCTTGCAGGCAGGTAGAGGTGAGGGTATTTTGTTATCACACACTCAAGGGATAGAGAGAGATAAAAAGGATTGAAAAAAAAAAATCACAACTTCTGCTGTCAGTACAGAATGAAGCCTCTTACTGTAACCTCCTTCTTTACTCCTTCCTTCCTTTGTTTGTTATACTTAACCACAAAACTCACTTGTGTAACAGTTACCATTAATTTTTGTCTGGATTAGGCACTTGTGCCTTACCAGAGCTAGAAACACTCTGTGATTTGAAAACGAGTTGTGTCGAGAAAATACTAAAAGGCCACTATTCGATCTTACTTCTAAACCAGGCAAATGCAGCTGAGATCTGCAGCAGACCAGCACGCTGCAGCCCAGCCCTGCTTAGCCCACTCCATCTGCAGCTGCTGGCAAGTGAAACCAGAGGCCATTAAGAAAGCTAATGCTTAGCCATTTTTGTTGATGGATTCAGCACTAGAACAATATTTTGCAGGGAAGCTGGACAAAAATGCTGTTAGTTCTCATTAGAGATGGAAGAACTTTGTGAAGCTAGAGGTTTTTGCAAATCAATCATTTTGCTTTTTAGGTACGCAAACTGAGTCTGACTTCACAAGCCATTTTTTTCCCCCGTCATTGAATTCTCAGGGGGTTCCCCCCTCCCCACACCACCGATGATTAATAAAAAGGAAAAAAAAATCCAAATGTTTTTCTAGCTCAGAGGAAACCTATTCCTTGTGTTAACAATGGTAATGCCACACTTTAAAAGAGTAGACCTTGCATAAAATAGGATAGGCTCTCTCAATGGCTTTTTTTTAAACTTCTGTTTTTCTCAATTTTGTTTTTAATTCTCTCTTTCTTTTCCTTTGTGATCACTCTCTGTTCCCAGTTGTATGCTAGTTCACCTCCTCTCCCTTGCACCCATGCTCTCCTCACTCATAAATAAATTTCCCATCGAGGTTTCCATTTGAATCCAATTTTCAGTTCCATTTTTTCATACCAAATGAGTTTGTGCGTTTACTAAATCTTTTGGGTCCTTAAGTGCCCTTGTAAGAAGGCCTTGGTGGAAAATGTACTTATTTTCTAGAAGCCCATCATGCTGTTGTTGTAGCTGAGTACCCAAGCCTCCAGTAACAGGAAACTCAAGGTGCAGGAGAAGGAAGGGGCAAAAGCCTGACAGATTTACTGGAGGGCTAACAGGCCTTTGGAGCCCAGAACACTCCTCATCTTTGCAGTGCTGGCAGCCCCACATTCCCAGCAGCTTCTCTCTGGCTGCTCAGTCCCATCAGCTCAGTGCAGCTGACTGGCCCATGACCAATACATCTGGCACAGGAGTTGCTGGAGCATAGAAAGTGCAGCAAATGCCTCTTTTTCTCCTCTCTCTGATTCCTCCCCTCCAACTTGGCTGAACATTTCTCCTCAGAGGGAAACACGCCTGCCCCTGGCATACCACAGGCTGGCTTCATGCCACTCTTTTGGCATGAGCTTTGCATACCTGACCCTAAAGGTGAGCATGTGGGCAGGCTGGAGAGGTGCAGAGGAGTGGGCATGCTCTTTCGTGAAGTGTCCTGATTGTGGCCATGCACAGCAGCCTCTTGTCTGCTTCCATCAGAGAATAATTCTGCCCATCTTGCTGCACAAATTTCATATATTCTGCAAAGACCCTTAGGCGTGGTTGCTCCTGGCATACTGATGCAATACACATCCTGTGCCATGATGGCACCGAGCACAACCCATTGGATGGAGGGGTTAGAACGTGCTTCAGCTTTGGAAAACATGCCGTTAAATATTTATTCTAAGTGTATCTGTACCACTGTGTGACTAAACCTTCTCCATTATTCACAGCAATAGATCCACTTATCATAATGACGTGCTGTCTTTTGAGTATTAAATACAATCTCCAAGTTGCTTTGAGCTTTTTTTCTCCCTTTAAAAAAAATACCGAGCTGTAACAGTCTGTTTCTTACTGAATGAGTTGCTGCTCATAAGTGAGCAATCAGCATTATCTAAATAAATGAAATATTCTTTGGGGCTCAACAAAACGCTTGTTAGGTTGAAACTAATCTGTAGGAAATGAATGGCGTTTGTTAGTCTTTGAGAACACAGAAGAGATTCAGTTCGTGTTAGTATTTCCAATAGTGCCAACACAAATGTGCAAGTCTCTAAGATACAGAGCTTGTTATTGTTATCAGATGAGGGCTGGAAAGGAATGTGGCATTATGTAATTCAAAATTACTATTTAACATGGAAATAGGCGGCAGAACACGCTCAGAGTCTAGTTTATATGTACAGTGGATGCTCTTTAGTGGTGGAAGAGACAGCCCTGTGTGCAGGGGGCTCCCAAACCCAAATTGCTCCACCAAAGTTCATGGTAGACAGCTGGACACAGCACCCTTGAAAAATAGTTCCAAAATGTGGTTTACTGAGTGGTTGTTGTGTTTCGTGTTATGTGTTCTCCAATGTTATTTTCACAAGTGGGGGCAGGCAGACAGGAGCTGCTCTCTCTCGAAAAGAGAGTGTTCTTTGATAGCTCTGCTGGCCTGCACTGCCACAGCACCAAAACTTGGAGAAAGCTGCACTACTTTTGAACGTCATAATTACCCAGAGACCACTTTATCAGATGCTACTTTATCATAAAATTTTTAATTGAAAACATCTTTCACACCACTCCACAAACCATCTTTGGCCTTTCAAATGGAGCTTGAACCATGCCTTGCCCACGAAATGCTGGTCAGAAACACGCAGCGAACCTGCTTGGCTTCACTCTCATCTTCCTTCCACCATCCTGGTGGTTTCTACATTGCTTCATATTTCATGTTCTGTGTTTCTTTTTATGTCCAAAGTACTTTCCTCAGAGTAACAGGCAATTTTGTATTTTTGGCCATTCAGAGACCAGAATCCCTGTTAGACTTTTCAAGTAGTGAGAGGAGACATGGTCCAGTGCTGTGAGTCAGGAGTTAGTCTTGCGTGACAGGATCCTCCTGTGGGATCTCGGCAAGTCATTTAGGCTGAAATAAAGGTGTTGGGGAACGTTAGCCAGGTGAGGTGCCCATTTGAGCTGCTCTTGCAAAGAGCAAGGAAGCTGTTAAATCAGATGTTTAAAGTTAGACTTCTGGAGAAGAACCCCACCTTCAGGAATTAAGAGATGACAGTTGGAGACCTGGACTGGTTTCTGACCATCTGTTGAGCCAAAAGGATCCATTTTCCATCACGTGGCTCTGAGCTAAGATATTTTCAGTTACAAACTGTTAGGTACAAAAGCAATTTGCAACTTACAGGGGGAAAGACCTGACATTTTAAAGGCAAACTATCAACTAAAATAAAGTGAAAGGATTATTATGTGCATATGAAGGATGGGGAATAAATGAGATATTTGTAAGTGACATATACAGATTGTTCGTGGAAAAATGATTGCTATGAGTAACACGAAAATTAGTGCCGCACTGCACTTTGGCATGTTCATGCTTTTGTTTCTATCTTTAGAGCTTGCTTTTATAGTATGGCTATCTCAGTAATGCCTGAGGGTTTCTCTTACTCTCTGTTTTTGAGGATACTTCTTATGGATATGTGAAGTCATTAAGTTATGCTATGTGGCACAATTTCTGACAGTGGAGTCTCAGAATTTATCTGAAACCTTATAAAGGTTTCTGTCATTGTGAAAGGCCTGAAAATTCAGTTGGCAGAATTTCCTGATGACCAAGCAGCTTGTAGACCAATGCTCCCTTCTCTGGCCCTGGATCTATAACACTTTAAAATGAACAATAATGTCCTTCAAATGTGACTTCAATTGAAGGCACCAATGTGCCTTCAAAGCTCTGCAGTCTGTGCTCAACATTTAGCAAGGTCTTATCTACCATCAAAGCCAAACTGAAGCATGTCCCTGCACGCTTTGTTGGGCAAAGAGCCTTCAGAGATGTCATTACAGCCCCCAGACTAACGGCTCTGTCTTTCCCAGATGTGCTAATTTCCACCATCAGTCTGTCCCTCAATATAAACACATAGGGTGTTTCTTAAACAGGAGGACCATGCTGGAAAGAGGATGAAAAACCTCAGAGGAGGGAAGTGTGAAAAAGTCTGGTTATTAGGAGGTCGAAGTCAAAGAAAAATAGAACTGCATCGTCTCTGAACAGTGTGTTTGTGCTAAGAACTTGTGGCACTGTTTAGTTTTGTTTTGCTATCTGCCATTGACTGTCACATTTCACAAGTTAAGAAACATGTTATTTCTTTGTTTATTTTGTCAGTCTTAGTCTCTGGAGGGAAATTATATCACTGTTTCAGTGGAATAGATTTAATTTGTTTGTGTCTTGTTGTCTATAGCATCTATCTAACTACTTATCTCTAAAGTTACCTCTCAGTCAAAGGTTTTCTGTTTTGTTCGCATTTTAACAGGAGGGAATTTGCTCTTGATTACTTTGAACACTTCCTAAGTTTGGCCAGCTATCTATGTATTTATTTTTCTGTTCTAGTGAGAGAAAATGGGAATTTAAAATGTATGGAGCCAGCAAAGGTTTAGCTGTGATTTGTTTCTAATGTAGAGGAAAATTGCCCAAGTAATCTTATCCCATTCATACAACTAATATGGCCATGAGGCTCTGATGTGTTGAACAGTAAACACCACACAACATACCCTTAAGAACTGTGGCTTAAAAGATTTCTTATTTTCCATCACACGGTTCTAGCTTTCGATGAATAAATATCAGGTCCTGCTTCCACTAACGTCCATGGGAGTTTTCGTGGGTTTAAATGAGAGTAATATAAGTTCCTAGTTTATAAGCATATTTTATAAAAATGATAAGTTATAATGCATTATGGAGTTAAATGGTAACACTGGGTAGCTCTGTGAGGAAAAAAAATTCTGATTTTTTTGCCACAACAGCCAATTCAGATAGAGACTGTATAAACCCACTATCAACATTTGGGCAAGGGAGGTCATGCATTCTCCAACAGATGAGAGCTTGAAATATAGAATAAATTTTTACTGTATTCTCTAAAAAGTAAAAATTGAGATACCCATGCAGGGAAATGATCTGACCTGTGTGATACAGGAGACATTTTAGATGCATATGGCAATTCGTTTGGGCTTAATATCTATTGGGTCAGCTCACTCACACCTTCACCAAGCAACATGATCTTTGAACAAATTTATATATACATGCATATATATATATATAGTGATGCAGACATCAAAATCCCAGGGCTAAGTTTGGAGAAGGTGCAGAAAATGAGGAAGATTTGAGTAGATGAGGGAGAAAAAGCATCATATGTATCACCTTCAATACCAAACTGAAGGAATTCAAATCTTGTCCCATCATCATCATTGGTGCAGTTTCCATCTGCCACACACTTAAATATTTTAATCTCTTTAATCAAAGTCAGTGTGAAGCACATAGGTTAGGATCGAATCCAGTCTTCACAGAATTTTTGTGACTCTCCTAATCTTTTTTAATCAAAATATCTTGTGACATTTGGCTATGGTATTTCACACCTGACACCAAGCACACTGATAAGTGGTAATTTAACACATGGTCTCTCAGGACTTCTAATGGATCAAAACTCATCCACTGCCTCATCATTTTGCAGTGGTGCGAGAAATAAGCAGTTGGCTAACCTGAGGCCCTTGAGAAGGGATGGTTTTAGGCACTATCTCCACTGCTTTTTATATTTGCATTCTGTAAAATTCTTCCCTGAATATTCAAATGTTAAATGTTGCTCATTCATCTGATGAAATCTGCACATCATTTGACTACAATCTTATTTCTTATATGCCATCTACCTCCTTTGCCACATCCCCACCATTCCTTTGAATCTTCTCCAGATCCAGTGGTTGTTGAATTTACATTCTTCTCTGCGCTGTTAATGAGTATATTGATTAATACTGGCTCCAGTATCAATCCCTGTGGGAGACCAATTGATACTTCTCTCCCTTTTGACATGAAGCCATTGATGATAACTCATTGGCTCCTAGCTGTTGGATAGATTTTTGTCTACCTTATTGTATTATTATGCAGGCTATGCAACTCCAGCTTTCCTATTGAGTTTGTGTGTAGAACTAAACTAACAATTTACTAAAAATCCAACTATGTTATGTCTGCCTTAATTAATTAAATTCTCAGTATAATTGGGCCTGAGCTTCCTTTCACAGACCTGCTTCATCTATTACATAGTTCCACATAATCTTCCCTATTTCTGTCAGGTTTTTTCTGTGGAATCATGGGAAATTTAGACTGGAAGTTCATCTGGTCCAAGCCCTGGCTCAGAACAGGTTCTGTGAGATCAGGTTGGTCAGGACTGTGTCCAGTCAAGTCTTGAACACCTACAGTGGTGTGGATTACACAAACTCTCTGAAAAACCTGCTCTTGTATTTGATCATTTTCCATAGAAAACCCACACACCCTTGTATCTGATATTCCTTCTATTGTTCCAACTTGTGCCTATTGCCTCCTGTCTCATTGCTGTGCACCTCCAAGACACATCTCACTCCGCCTTCTCTGTATCAGGCAGTTACAGGCAGCAATGGCATCTCTTATCTTCTCTTCTGCAGGCTGAGCAAGTCCAGCTCCCTCAGTTTCTCAGCTCCAGCACTCAAACAAACTTGTGCCTCTCCGGGGTTTGCTCGAGTATGTCCATGCCCCTCTTGTAACTGGGAACCCCAACCTGGACGCAGCCCTGCCGATGTGGTCTCAGCAGCGCCAAACAGAGGAGAGCCCGTCCCTAGACCAGCTGGCTGCTCGCTTGCTGATACAGCCCAAAATGTGCTTGACTGTGCTGCTTCCCAGAGATGCTGCCTGCATATGGCTCGCTCATCCCAGATAGCGAGACTTTGCATTTGCTTTTGCTGGACTTCATGAGGCTTCTGCCAGCCCATTTCTCCAGCCTGTTCAGGTCTCTCTGAAGGGTGTCCTGCCATCTGGCATATCAACCATTCGCCATGTTATTTGGTGTCTTCTACAGACTTGCTGAGGATGCATTTCATTAACAAGTATTGGACCCTGTTCTGCTTCCCAAGGGATGCAGCTATTTACTGGCCATTTTACCAGAAACATGAGAGCTCATCGACATTTCATGGTTGTAAGAACTTATGGAACAAGCCAGGCATGGTGGAAGGAGATCCTGCCTCACTGGCATGGGAATGAGAAATTGTGACACTCAGCTGAAAGCACTCAGGTTTGTCCAGATAGCCGGGATGAGGCTGATAGCTGACAGCTGAATCTCAGAGCAGGTATTTTAAGGGATGGCAAAAATAATGCACACTTGAAGGGCAGATTCAATACTCAAACTACTTAGAGAATCTGTGATTCTTTAAATCTGGCATTTCATGGTGTCACAACATACCAGTCTCATCTTCCAAAGTGATGGGCAACACATACAGTGCCCGTTTCCCTTTGTCAAAGGCAGTGTGGACACACCAGGCCTGTCTGTGCTAGGGAAAACGTTCCTGTTTCAGGTTTTGTGTGGACTCACATACATTTTGACAGTGGAATGGACCCACCAGATCAAAGAACTACCCAAGACATCTCTGCCTTGCACTGTGTGTGCCAGATTGTCTCCTGGACCTGTTGCCATATCAAGCACACTCAGTACAGCTTACGTAAATATTTGTTCACTTTGGAGCAAATACTCCTTATCCAAGTATCTTTCTGAACGATGAGGATGTGGGAAAAGAGCCCCTTCTTAATGCCTCTGACAGGATAAACATTCAGCTCCAGTAACTGAGGCCCTTATTCTGTCAAAACCCGTTCTGGGGAGGAGTGCTTAAGCAAATTATATCTCAATGGAATCAATAGGACTTTGGCACTTGCTGAATGTTTAAGCACGTGCTGAAGTGTTTACTATTCAGCCCCTCATTTAGTTCCCATTTAATTAAACAGAATCAGATTCTCACAGAAGTAAATCACTGGAGTTTCTCCCAAAGGAGTTTTCCCAGTTTGCAATAATTGAAGAGTTGATCTAATGTCCCAACTCTACTTTTTTCAAACATTCAGGTATCCGTCTCTCTACCTACCTGCTTAACCTGTGTTATTTTTACCTCCTAAATGATAAACTATTCAAAGGAGAAATGCTGTCAGAAGCAGCCCAGAGGGACGCAGGTTTCATTAGTTGCAAATGAAGTTCTGAGCCTTTGGTAAATGAAACGAAACTTTTCTGATATTATTGTTGTTCAAGTCTACGCTGATATAAGCATCTCTGCTTCTCCTAATACAGGCAAGGATTTCTTTGGAAGTTTAGTGCTTCCACTCCAGATAAAAGCAAGTCATTTGCTGCTTTCATCATGTCACTACTAATTTCCAAACAGTCAAACCTGCTGCTAATTTATTTACTGAACACTGAAGCCCTGTTAGCAGGGGCTGCTACTGAAACTGCTTTCTGGCCTTCGGCTTTTGTTTGTTGACAGCCTGATTTCCCAGTAGGCCATTTCCACCTGTGTTTCTGTTGTTTTTAGTGCATGTCTTTCTTTCTTCTTCCCAGTGAGTGTCTCCCAAATGGCTCCTGAAGGCTTTTCTCATCTTCCCTCGCTCTCTCATCCCCTTCTCCCTCCCAGCTGCAAGGACTCTCAGCTCTGCTTTCAGTCATTCTGCAGTTAGTGGTTGTCTACACTGCTGAGCTCCCATGGGGCACTAATTTTTGTTTCAAGGACAAGATTCAAAAGAGTTTGCTACACACAGGTTGCAGGGTGCACCTTCAGATGTGCCTTCAAATAGACTTTGGAGATTTGAATATATGAGCTTCTGAAAATCAGTTTTTAAATTGCAAGGGAGGCCTATTAAGTGCTGTAAAAAAAATTTTTTTTTGCTTTTCTATTTTAAAAGCTACATTAAAAAAGCGATTTTTTTTTTCCTTCCTTTCTCCCATGACATTGGGTGGAAATAGAAATTAGGAGACTGCCATTTCCCTTTAACTTCATGCATATCAAAGGCAGAGAGATGACAGGATAAAATGATTCAGAGAGTGGCCGGCACACTCTGTGTCTGGAGGAGCTAGTGAAGAAAGATATTGAGATGTTGCAATAGTTTTTTTGCAACAAGTCAGTGTGCCGGGAGCTTAAAGTGTGCAAGAAAGGTTCTAAGATGATTTCCATGAATTGAAAAATTCAGAGGCTGTACAGATTTAAGGATTTATTTATTAAGATATTATGTTAATTTTGCTACTTATCTCACCTCCCTGTGTGTGAGTGTGTGTGCATTTCCTGATACACATTTCCTTTCCAATGTAACTTCTGGTTTACACTTTATCTCAACCCCAGCAACATCTATAAATCTTTCTGAGATCCAATTTTAGAGGACTCACAACTGCTGTCTGGTACATTGGGCTTCAAAAATTTTCCTTTCCTTGTGTGTTAAATTCAAGTGAGATTTTACATCTTAAGTTTTACTTGAAGACTTGGTTTCTAATGAGTCCCTAAAACTCAAGACAACTGCTTACCTTTTGGCTTAAACTTTGACCTGCACATTGGAGGACTCTCCCGGTTACAACTGCTGAGCCCCTGAGCTCTCAAACTGGATGGTCATGACTAGTTAGTAATTTGGATTGGGGTTTTTTCTACTTTGCCTCATTTTCCCACTTGGAAAACAGAGGTGGTAGGACTATCTGACCCCAAACAGGCACTATGAAATGGCTCAGAAAGAAGTATTGGTGGGAAAATTTTCTAAACAGTGCTCGGAGCAAAGCTGGAGGAGTGCACAGTGAAGCTCCAATGCCCAAAGACACGTGTTGAGCCAGGAGGACATTCCTGCGCACACAACCAGAACCTCGGGATTCCAGCTATAATCTACTGACCTTGAGCAAGTCTCTTAGCTGCTGTGTCTCTCCATTTCCCAATAATATTGCAATAAGACTAATATTTACTTACCTCACAGTCACATAGTCAGAATGAATTAATGTTTATAAAGTACTTGGGAGTCCTTGGATGAATGGTCTCATAGAAGTGCTAAGCAGAGCGTGCATTGTCATTTTCTTGCAGATAAATACATGTCATTTACATGGGTGTGCAGAGCTGTTCACACAAGCATATGCAATGTCTCAGTGCACTCAGGGTAGCACAGGATATAAGAACAAACCCAGCAGTCCTTGACAATTCATGTCATTTTGCTTTGAAATGAGTATATTTTCTGTGAGAACAGAGCTTATCATGTAATCTCCAATGAAAGTTATGTTCTGCCTTTTTACAGTTGCCATGATGCAAATGTCATTTGTACTCTCCTTCTTTATGAAAGTTAACAGTTATTTAAGAGATCAAAGTTAATTATCACTAAGGAGATCATTTTTACCTATCAACCCACTTTTGTAACCCCACTATCACAAGTAGAAGCTTTATGCTAATCAGTTTTCTAATTTCCATAAATTACTGATAGAATTACTCTTTTTTTTTTTTTTTTTTTTTTTGAGCATGAAAGTAGATCTGTTGGTGAAAGCTCCTGAGAGGCAAAGAGATAGAGACAAAACGAGGTAGGGTATATATTCAAGAGTTCACTAGCTGAATGTGGTACCAAGAAAAAAAAATCCAAATCATTAGTTTCATCGCATCACAAAACTTGTAGATGCTGCAGCTTCCCTGCACTGCAGAAATCTGATGCACACACATTGTTTCAATTTAACATGGTGATAGAATGGAATTGAACGTGAGGATCACTGTGTGACCCTATTACATGTGAAGTGTCTCTATTAGAGCTGCAGAGACAGCATGCCAGAGGAGCTGAAATGTGTTGATAGAAACAAACAGATATACCTTTTTAAAAGCAGCAGTCAGAAACTCTGCAGTGTGATCCAAGCATGTTCTGCTGGAGAGGGCAAGATAGTCTATCCTAGGGGAAGATGATATTAAGAAAGAAACCTTTTCCACTCCATCACAGCACTTTCTGTACAGTGAGCTTGCCAAATGGAAGCTGCTGCTGTGGAAGTTGTTACTGCTATGACTGACAGCGCCTGTAAAATAACCTCAGTTACAGCATGGAAGGAACAATAAGAACTCGAATGAAACAGATGCGGATATTTTGGGTATCCCCTTGGTCTAAAATTTGAGTAAAATAATTGCTTAGTAATTAACAAGCTTGTTGCTATGCTGCTCCAGCATTTTAAACTGATGCTGATGAATTCCAGCATAAATTAAACTGTCTCCAATGCACAGTCTACAACTTAGAGCTAAAGTTGTATTCATGCATCACCTGAACCACACCAGACTTGCAGAGCTTCACTGGGAGTTGCTAACAGAGCAGGTCACCTTTTCAAGGGGCATCAATAGATTTCTGCTTGACCACTGGTCCCTATAGTAAGGAGGGACTGGGGCTGTCAGTTTGATCATACTGAAGTTCAGTGTCTTCAATCCTTGCTCTGCATCTGTGGCAGTTTCTGCTGAAGTGCTGTTAACCCACCTGAAGAGCTCAGGTGTCTGAAGCACTTTCCTTGTCCCCAGCTCCAGGAAGGAACCAGCAAAAAGGCAGACCAGAGATACACAATCCCTTCTATCTGCTACGGACTTCCCACATCCCTCAGAGCACTGTCTGAGCAGCCCTGCAACCCCAACAGGCCTCCAGAGCTAAATGCAAGGGACACCAGAAAGCACCCCAGGAACAGGCAGCCACAAAGGAATGTGAAAAGACCTTAGCTTCCCCCTGGCTGTGAGGTTTTGTGTCACTGCTTAGAGAAAAGCAACACAAAACTATATTTGCTCTTGGTTTTTTATTCCTCGACCTTCACCTCTCCTGCACACATGCACCTATTTCTCTTCAAACGCCCAAGCCATCCCATTGAAGTCAGCAGGACTCTTCCGATACTTCAAGCCAAGCATGCATATGCCTGGATCTAGGTGATATTTACAGAAGGCTCCTTTTGAATTGGCTTTTGATTATACACCTGTGTCAGAGGGTTGTTCCTTATTGCATTTGTGGACAGCAGGATCAGTGTGACTTGTTTCCATGTGAGAAAGATGGCAAAAGATTGCAAATATAACCTTTAACATTACAGACCTTTTTTGACTGTCGTGTACTGCACTGAGCGGTGTATTTGTGGTTGAAAGGGAACATAAACTGATGCAGAACACTAAAGGATTGAGAAAATGTAACCTTTGAGCGGATGGTTTGGGTTTTATTATCCCCTTTATTTATTCTGCTGGATATCTGTAGGATAATATGATCAATGAGTTGGAATCCTTCTTGTTTCTACCAACAACAAATCAAACCATTAATAGGCCAATAAAACCCTGGGATTTGGAGAGAGGGGAGGAGTGGAAGTAATTGCATTGTTCTGATGCTAACG
Organism: Acropternis orthonyx; assembly: GCA_035583155.1. NCBI lineage: Eukaryota > Metazoa > Chordata > Aves > Passeriformes > Rhinocryptidae > Acropternis > Acropternis orthonyx. The sequence goes on from JAWWEU010000029.1 coordinate 14,071,105, forward strand.
AGGAACATCTATCTTGAAATAACTGATTAAAGCCGGTGTCGACACAAAGCCTCTGCACAAAAATACACATAACAAGGTGCGTAGTGCTGGGTTATGGGAACGTGGAGTCCCAGTGGCAGCTCTGTGTATTGTTCATGCACTGTGCAAGTGGAATGTGGGAGGCACCTCTGTCTGGGGGGGAATTCATTTTGCTTAACCCTTTCTGTACACCACAGGGACAGGCTGGCAGCGTGGTGGGACAGGAGCACACAGGGTTCATGGGGCATGTTGTGTGGCTGATAAATAGTTCCACAGCTGTGTGATTGCATAATGATAGCCACATTCATTCACCTGCCTATCAAAAGCAATGCATTAAAGTTTGAGCTCTCTTCCCCTGGGTCCACAAAGAGACATTTGAGTGTTAGCTTATAGTCTTTAACATTCCTCCTAGCAGTGGGCTAAGTGCAGTGGGGTTAAACAGAGTCCCTTTTGCTTAGTAATCCATTAGCTAATGGGTGTGTAAGCCCATCAATTTGCTGTTTATTCCCTAACCCCATTAGGGTACACCTGCTGTGCATAAAAAATACACCTGACAAATCAGAGTGATAGTTGAAATAAAATAAATATCAAGTGTTGTTATAGCTGATCCATAGTGTTTAAGGCAGAAAGGGCATAACAGTGATTTGTGATGGCAGAACAAAATAGCTTGTGCTGGCTCATGGTAGCTGGAGCAGGTTGATATAAATCCTCCTGCGATCCTGCCGGTTCACCTGTAGACTCCAGCACTCGGTTGCCTCTTTCTCCAGCCCCACGGGCCCCTCCAGAGAGCTGGAGTTCACCTTTAAAAGCCATCTCCAAGAGCCTTCTGGAGAGCCACAGTGCTGCTAAGTGATAAATTAATTATTTGAGGGAGGGAGGGTGAGAGCTCACAGGCTGCTCTCCTACAAAGGCAGCCAGAAGCTTCAAATCTGTCTCTGATACCAGGCCATTTGTTTTGTCACTTCATAGGCTTTATTTATTTATTTATCTTACAGCTCGCCTTGTGATTAAAACTGTTGAAACAGCTGGTAGCTGGTAGCAACTTTCCTTGTGCTATTTCCTGACGTCAGTCAGGGGCTGTGGCAGTGATGGGAGCTGCCCTGCACTGCTCCACTGAGGCCGGGCATTCCCAGCCATCCCCGTCCCCATGCCCTCGGGTCTGCAGCAGCCACTCACCCCATCATTGCACAAGGAGTAAATACAGACAGGAGCCTGCGGAACTCATTGCCAAAAACCAGACCTGAAATTAAGATAGTATCAGCAAGTTGATTAAAATTGGGCTTTTATTAAAAAAAAAAAAAAAAAAAAAGAAAAAGTGCACAGTCCCCACTGACTGGAGAAGTTGGTGACAAAAAGATCAGCAAAGTCCTTGGTTCAAGGTGGTTGGTAAGGGTGTGGAAAATGCCCTATGGCAAATGAAGGGGCTTTGAAAGAGCCAGTATTGGGCTTTATGGAGATGAGCTGGATGGCCTCTGCCATCAGAGTGCTGAGCAGCCAGACCTGGAAGGGCAGGTGGAGAACACACAGGCAGAGGGTCACTAGCATCTGGAATAGCAGAGGGTGGAGAAGCCTTGCAATTTCTGTGGTTGGGGAGTTTTGCATAGAAAGCTTAGGACCCGGTCTCTTGTGTCAGGGCACACAGTCTAACTTCAGGTGTGTAGGAGGCCGTGACCACAAACATTGATACTCCTTTTGCAGTTGAAGAAAACAAGTGTTTAGGCTTTTGGAAATCCCTTCGGGTACCTCAGGGCTGGGCATGCTGGCTTAGACAGGTCTGCCCATCTCTGCAAAACCCACAGCTGAGCAAGCTGAAGAGCCTAACTGTATTTAAAAAAAGCGAGTGAGAGAGACAGGTCAACTCAGTCCTGCAATGGATCCTGTGAATTGCCAAACCCCTCAGATTAGGTTAAGGTGGAGGAGGGAGATTTTGGCCATCTGGCCTGGGTTGCCTGAACTCCGCAGTTTGCAATCACTGCTGATGGACTTAGGAGCAGTGATAAAATGAGCAAAGCAAGTCATTGCTCCTGGGTTGCATTATCCACAGGCTTTGGCATTTTCCAGATGAGTGCTTGCCTCTTCTTCCTTCCCAGCCCACTGCTGCTATTACTTTTACATCATGACTGTCGAGAAGTGCATCATTCATAACATACCTATCACAGAGAGATTCCTTTTTTAAATGCTTAGGGAGATGGAGGTCTACAAACCCTGGGAAATCAGCTATACCTAATATATTATGTAGAAGTTCTGTAATCATTATTGAACTAAAGTGCGTTGAGTAAGTGGATAAAATCAGTCCCACTGTAGCAAAAGTCTCCAGAGATCACAGATAAAAATGCCTCGCACTTAAGCAGAAAAAGGTAACAAAATATTTCCAGTCCCAGCAACAGCATTTTCCCCTCTATATAAATAGGGAACCCTCAGGAGAAGGCAATGATGCAGCAGAGTTTGAAGGCAAAGTTAATGGTGGCGAGGTGGGGGAGCGAGGTAGTGCCTGGGGCAGGCTGTGGTGAGCAATGTGAGCAAAGCTCCGTGGAAATGACACTGAAGGCAGAGCCCTTCCTGGCAGGGGTGGTGGGCAGGACCTCTGCAGAGCTGGGGGGATGATGTGGGTCTGGCAGGGAGCGGACGTGAAAGCTGAAGCACAACAACCTTCCAGATGAGCCTCTGTGCAAGGTTTGTTCTCCCTTTTCCACTGGACCCTGAGGAAAAGTCAGCTGTTACGACAAGGTTCACCTTGGGTCTTGCTTCCCAGAGCTTATCATGGCTCTTACAGTTTCCCATCTCAACACACCCACACAGGCGCACACCCATGGCTGCATTTTTGTGCCTCCTGTGCTAAGGTCTGGTCTCAGCTGCTGCCTTCCTACAGGAAGTCACTGAGATATCCTCACTGGTGAATTTATCCTGAGGTTATTCTCAACCAGATAACCTGTGCCCTTTCACAGCACACTTGTACAGTGCTACAGACATCATCGCTCCTCACCTTTCTCTCACATTTGCTCAAGAGCTGCCAGGCTGCAGTGAATCGCCTCAGCATGGTGAGACACTCTTGCAAACCCGCTACAACTCTTGTAAGGGTTTACAGTATAAGATACATTTTGACTTAAATAGATGTGGGAAAATTAGGGATTCGTACACTTCAACAAAAAATTAAGAGAACAATTTCATTCCTCTATAAAATACAGAGTTTGGCTGGACTGGACATATAGGACAGAGTTTGTTGCATGTTTTGGGAAGGGGTTAAGTGAGCAACTAAATAATTGTTTTTCGTTGAAATCTTCAAATGTGCATCCACACTAGGGATGAAGTTTGAGTCTTTCATTGAAAATAAGGGGGGAAATTGTGTTAGAGCACTGTATTTGCTACTCCTGTTGTAGGCCTACACAAAAAAGCCACCTAGAACTGCAGCCCCTGCTGATAGGCTGTGACCTGGGTAGTCACTGGCATTCGTGTCCTGGAATTACTTTATTACAGTTTTCTAAGATGTGTGCTCTTTCACATGACCTGCCAATCATGTTGGAGCAGTGCCATAAGCTCTGATCTAGTTGTATCCTCAAGGGCACCAAGGAGAGAAAGAGTGAAGAAGGTTGTGGAGTTGGAACTATTACTTATTTATCTAAAGTATTGACCTGACCTCCCCGACTGAAATATCAGCATTAGATGCTGGGGAAAAGGGATGCCAGAGCCAGCTCCTCCCGGGAGTAGAGGAAACAGAGATGTCAAATGGGGCCCAAATCAGGCAGCATGCCATTGAGACAATGGTGATGGGGGCATGCAGGAGGTGGCAATGACATGAAGAGTGAGTGCAACTGGTGGGTGGACGAGGAACCAGGGTCTGGCTGCCCGAGTGTCTCAGGGAAGCTCAATGTCAGGCTGCTGCACAGCATCTCTGAGATGTGGCCTTATTGCACTGAGTGCACTGTTAGGTTTTGCACTTTTTTATTAGTACAATGATCATTGAGTGTATCTGTGAAGGGAGAAAGAAGTGAGTAGCAAGTGACTCTTCCGTAATGTTGCTGTGGATGGAGACGAGCATTAAATGGTCACATCTGTGACATGATGAATGGATGGTCCTCATAGAAACTCCATCCCCTGGTCTGAGATATGCAGAAAGGCACAAGCAAGAAAAGTACAGAATAGAATGAAATTGGGAAAAAAAGTCCATTGGGATTCTCCATGAAAAGAAGGGCAACTCCTTGCATAGCACAACACAGCAAAGCCAAGCCTGTCACTGCAGTGTTTGCCTGCTCTGTGTTTAACAGAACTTACACAGGTGAGAAGGTGTTCAAAAGCACAGTGCTGAAGCAGGACTAGACTGTGTAATGTCTGCCATGCACTAGAGGAATGGGCTTCAGTGACAGCCTGCCTGAAAGGGTAATGAGGGCAAATAAACAAAGATGGAGTGGGCCCATTTTTGAAAAACCTGGGGAATGTGGCATTTGTTAAAGCTATTCCAAAACTTCTGTCCTGTGGAATGAAGGAGTCTGGAGCTGAGTTGGAGGCCAAGGACTCTGTGGGAGGCTCTAACCCATCTGCAGTAAGGAGCACAATGTGACTATTTACAAGGGAACTAGGGAACAAGAAGCAGTAAACAGGAAGGAACTCAGGAAATCAATGGTATAACATCAAATGTGCCTTCAGCTGCCCCATGCAATGGCAGGAGATGCAGGGGCTGTGATGCTAAGCAGAGTTACATAAATGATTACACAACACAGCTGTGGCAAAAGCCTGTAGAGACAGACTCTAACGGGAATAAGCAGGCACACAGACAAGGGGAAAACTAACAGTGAAGCAGCTCATTTTGCTGAGGTTTCTTTAAACTGAATAAAAAATTAGAGACTGACCCATAAAAAAATACAAACAATCCCACAGCCAGATGCAAACTATTCAGTCAAAATTACTACTACAGTGGCTAAAAAAGTTAAAGCAGCCACTAGGTTAGCGGGCAGAAATCAGGCATGCTGTTATACACCTTATACCTACGTTTCCCTGAGTGATAACAGCAGACACTCCTCTCCCTTTGGGCATATGACCCATCGTGGGCCACATGTCTCCCTGCAGCCTGAATGTGCACCCTGCACCTGGTCCTCATATGCATTGGGTTTTGGAGGGTTTTCTTCTGGCATCAAGAATGCAATTCATCATCTAGTACAGTGCTGTCCCCCAGGTGAGCTCAGTTTGGATTGTCAGAACATCACTGGGGTTGCCCAGCAGACTCCTCTTCATCTGAACAAGAAGCCTCATGCCATCTTAAGCCCCTCACTCACCCCCCTTTCTTTTTAAATGTGGCTGAATTTAAATTTCAAAAAAATCCATTGTCATTGGATCCTAAAGGCTGAAAAAGAGCTCTTGTTCTGCTGCACCTATTACAGGTTACATCCTGAATTTAGTCTTTCAGCCAGCTTTTCATATACATGTGACCCAACATCTCTGTAGTGAGCTGAGCCCTCACAGAGCCCTCAGCTGCAGTGAGAGCTGCCAATATTCACACCATGTGAAAGAGAGCAGGAGAATTAGCTCAGACAGAAGAAACAGATCTCTTGTGCTGACAGAATAAACACATTTGGGGTCTGACTTTGCCAACAGCTTTCCTTTCTCTAACAACTACTGGAGCGGATCCGCTAACATTTAAGATATATCCAACACTTTACATTGCAAGAAGACACTTCCAGCTGCTCATGATTTTAGCAAATTTGATTTTTTGAAGTAAATTTTAACTGCAACCCCCAAACATCCTTATTCCTACCTTGAGAATGCTTGGGACCTTGAATTCGGTGTGGTGTTTAAAGGGTTTTGATTGTCCCTATTCCTTCCTTGGGAATGATTGGAACCTTGCATTAGTTGTGATGTTTAAAGGTCTTCTGTATGACAGAGAAGTTCCAGTATGACAGCTCTCCGAGTGCCAGAAGTACAGTTCCTTATGGTCCTCTCCTGCCAGAGGAGTACAGAGCAAAACGGAATGCCCAGAACCAAATTAGCAGCTGATGGATTTGTCATTAAGGAAGGGTAGCAGAATGGAAACGTTTTATAGGAGCCTCCTCCATGGTGAGGTCAAGGAGCCAGTTACAGCTCAGCATAGGTAGATGCAGTTCTTGGACCTGTCCTTGAGCAGGTCACTCAAAACCAGGTCCCTGAAGTGTTGCCATTTACTTAAATAATACCAAGATGAAAACTTTAATCTCCCTGGGTCTCTGGCACTGGGTATAATGTGCCTTGTGCTTTATGATCACTGTGTTTAGAGAGAGACAGCTCTTGCAACTGAGTACCTAAAGCCAGAAATCCTCCTGAAATCCACTAGAAAAGCATGTTGGCCCTTCAGGCAAACAAGGCTAAAACAATGGAAATAATAAGACTAATGATAACAGGATCAAATTTAGCATTATGAGTGAGGATCCTTTGAAATCCATTAGAGACAGAGGAAAAAGGAGTTTCACTGCACCAGCATTTACTATGTTTTATTGTGTAATTCCAAGAATTTCTGTTTCTCCTTAATTTCAGAAAGACAATTCAGTAGCCTCTGGCTTCTGTATTTTACTTTTTTCTCATTTATTAGCTAGCAGAGGCAGAAAAATAAACACACAACTAGGAGCTGTATTCACAGACAGGAAGTAACTTTAATTAAATATTGTGAAAGTTGAAAAGTTTTTACAGCTTGAATTTCTGCAAAAAAATTATAACAATCTCTACAGTAGTTAGTTTCTCTAACAATAGAACTGTACAGTGTGTGTGTCTATTCAAAAAGATTTAGGTAAGAAGGTGAAAGGTTAGTAGTTTCAGAGATGACTTCATTTTAGCTGCATCCTAGTACAACTGTGAGGGAATAGGCATTACTTGATGCACTCCAGTCATTGTGAAGCTTCACCTTGTTAAAACTGAAATCTGAATGTTTCCACTTAAAGCCATATTCTGTAAACAGCTGCATCTTTTACTTTGTAAAAGACAAGGGTGGTGCAGGGGAGATTTTTGATAAATTCCCATTCATCAGATCACAATAAATAGCTGCAAAAAACAAAATTATGCACATTGTCAAAGGATCTTTGGACACTGGAGTAGAGACTACAAACATCGTGGCTAAGAGTGGTGTCAAAATCACTAGGACTGAGTGGACCTCTACAAGAGTAATCGATGGTGTCACTGGACAAAATATGGCTTTAAATTTGATTACATTGTCGTGCTGTTGCTTACTATGTGAATTAGAATAATCACTTGGAATACAGAGAAGCAATAAACTGATGTCTCTCACATTTTCCAGTTTTCTCTTCTTTTATTTTCTCACCATGAAAAAAAAAAAAAAAATCCTGTTTCCTTCCCTTCCCCCCAAAGATCACACTGTGACATTCTAGTGAAAACCATTGCAAAATTCATACAGGAAGCATGCACAGTTGCAGCATCGTTGTAAATGATTTCTTGCTTGACTAGAAAAAAGTTATATTGTTTTAAGGTAACAAAACAGTTCTTTTGTGCTTTTCAATTCCTTTTTTTTTTTTTTCTTAGAATGTTAGTGATGATTGACAGTTCTGGTGCACAGTACAATGTACAAGTGAAATGAATATGATTTGCATTGTTAAGGCATCCAATCTGCTGGTTTATATTTATGTGAAAGACAGAGAAATATACAAGCAGACTTAAGAAAGAAAGTATTTTCATTGAGTTCTATGAAGTTTCTCCCCATATTTAATGCACAAAAATGCGTCACTCCAAAGAGGAGAAATCCCATGCATATTAATAGAGTAAAACAGCATTAGTTTTTGTTAAGCCTCAAAAGCAAAGGATACATTTTCTTTTTAAATCTACATAACTAAATGCTACAAGAATAATATGCTACCTTTTGCCATATATTGGAAAAAACTTCTTAACTTACAAATAATACAAAAATAGACAATGGCTTTTGGGTGGAAATTAAAAAAAAAAAGGAAGCATGGTTTTAAACAATACTAAAAAAAACCCCAACCCTATAAATGAAATGTATTAAAAATCACATTTAAACAGCTAATACAACGGTGAATGACCAAACAAATCAGCACTTTTCACATAGCAAACATACACAATAAAATAAACTTGTAGGGGACAAAAAGCAATGTACAAATTCCAAAGATAAATACATTATTTATATGGATATTTTACAAAATCCCCCCAAAACAAACAAACAAAAAACAGAAACAAAAAGCTTTTTTTTCTTTAATTAATTTGCAAGTATGTGCAAGCTAAAGGTAGTGAGCTCTTTTTGCAAAATATGCAGTAAAATTCTTTTTTTTTTTTTTGTGATATTGAAAAACTGTCTTAAGACATTAAAATGTATAAATAGAACAACAACTTTGGCAAAAAATCACAAAAAATCTACAGTATTTATAACTACATACAAAACACAACAGCAAAGAAAAAATATCAGGTAATGCATCTTCAGAGCTTTGCTGCCTCTTTGACTAATAGTTTTTAAGAACACTTCCCAGATAATGATAGCAAAATTTTTGTAAAACAGAAGCTATGGTTTTGATTTGAAACCTTCCTAACAGCCCCATCCCCCCCCCCCCCAAACTCAGGTTTCCATTCACTATTCAAAAGCAGTTACCTGTTGCTTTATATAGTATGATACAAACTGAGAGAGGGTCGACTGATACAGGAACGATCCCAGTGGGAGGCTGACACAGCGTGTGCTTTTAGGTGGGGGGGACGGGGAACGGCAGCCAGGGCTTATTCTCATCCTGCCCCGTGACAATAGGCCAAGGGCAGAAGTGCTATGCTGACAGACCCCAGAGGGATGGCCACAGCCCGTGTCCTGGGGCCAAACCCGAACGGCGTCCCACGCACGGCTCAGGTGACGCTACACTTGGGGAAGGCCACTCGTTGGGAAGGAGTCTGATCCATCAGCTAAAAGAGAGAGCTGTGCTCATCTAATTCTGCAGTTTTAGCATCATCTCTAGAGGCACTGGATTTTCGGTTCAAGAGCAAATGTCTTTGCTGTTTGCACCCTTACCTTCCCTTTCAGCAACTTTTTGCCGAGAAAGGTTAGACCTTAAGGTCCCCTTCCAACCTGGTGTCTTATGATGAACTTTTCCTGTTGTGTTATTTACACAATAATTCAGCCTGATATTAAAGACAGAAGTTACTAATCCCACCCCTCATCCCACCCTCATCATCCAAAAATATCAGCTTTCTAGGGAGTGATATCTATTTAATTAGAACATTAAAAATGCATCATATTAGCAAGTCACCACTGGATAAGCAACATATATGAGCCGACCCTTAATTAAATGGCCATAATTCTTCTACGAAAAACTAACTGGCACTTCTATTCTGTCCCATACAGACTTGTATGTAAATGACACCACTTCATTTTTCTTTACACAGCTTTAAAAAAAAAATAAAATTCATAAATTAAAAATGTGGAGTTCCATCTCTAGTGTCCCTTGTGTAATTGTATGATTTATAAAAGACAAATGGTGTTGAGTTAAATCAAGCCTTAAAAAAACCACAAAAACCAGAAGGAAATAAGAGCAAGCCCCCACCCCTCCCAAAAAAAAAAAAAAGTGGATTTTTTATCAACATACAATAAATATATCTCCCAGGTATTTGGGATGGACAACTTGAATCAACACCTTGCAATTGTAGATTGTTAATTTCAGTATTTGCAAGGATGGTGATTTTTGTTTTGTTTAAAAATCTGCAGTTATTGTAAGATCCTTCTTTCTTTCTTTTTTATTTTTAAAAAGGCCTGAGTAAAAAGTTCCACTCTGGGACTTGTATCAGATTCTCTCTGAAGCAGAATTCAACCTCTTCATTAATAAAATTCTTCAAGGCAATTCTTTCACATGGGGGGAACAATCATGCCAGATATAGCTGTTGGAAGGAAAGGAGAGGAGTGGGGGGAGAGAGAGAGAGGAGGGGGGGAAAAAGTTAATTTTCTGCATTATCAGGCAACTTTTAAAATCCTCAGAGCTTTAAACATTTACTAGAAATGTACTCAGCTGTACTTTGAGTTAAATTTATATGTAAGTATCATTCATAAGAGACAACTACGAACTCAGTAATCATGGGAAGCTTCCTTCTGACTGGAAAGTGGTTTAAATTGTAAGTGACTTTGCCAAAATTACTGATTTTCTTGTAGAAACAGTGTCCTTCCCCAAAATCAGTATCAGACCCCAACTTATTTTTCTGATTTTAGTTTCAAAACCTCAAAATGGACAGGAGGATTAGATTTGACCCAGCCATTGCCATCCATTCTGTTGCTCTTTTAAAAGCAAAGCAGACAAAGCAGATACTTGCACCACACATATGAAAACAGCTGGATTCCCACAGGCCACCACTGTTACGGACCTGGAAGGGTGTCCAGTGCATTGTCAAACTGACATGGGTCATTCTCCTAGGCCAGTTCTCTTACAAGTTCAGTGTTCATCTCTGGGACTCATGTCCAGGTGCTCAGAAAAGGACTTAAACTCTCATATTCAATTTTCAAACTGAAATATGTCCTTAACTGGTAGGTTAGCATACCAGGTTTATTACACTTATAGCAGACACCACCAACTACATCAAGTGAGTCATATGTTAATGTTAATTTAGAATATTTTCTCTTTTGTTGGCTGAGTCATCAGTATTTCTTTATTATGCTTCCTAGCTTCACCTTCTATGAAACCACCACCTCTCTTAACAGGGAGATACTTGTTAAAAATCAACAGGTATTGTCTTTCCTGTAGTTTGACTTCCAGCTTGATCTCTTTGTGCTTCCTGGGGGCTCAGTGCAGATGAGACATACCGAGTGCCCAAGTGACATACTGTGAGCAAGCACATCATTACAGGGGGTAGCAATGCATGTTTATGATGAAAATTGTAACAACAATGTGTCTTTAAAATGGCAGTTGTACAGTTATTTGCCAAAAGGTAGAAAACAGATTCGCTTTCAGGTTGGCGGCACTTCACGGGCACATGATTTAAATGCTGGAACTGCCTGCCATTGCAGACATCTGGACATGTAATTTCTTAAGGAAGAACTCAACCCTGTGACTGGTGCTGATTCATTGTGCTTTAATTACAGCTGCAATTATTTGATAAGAACAGAGCCAAAGTAAAAGACTCACAGATTTGGGGTTGGAGGGGGAGAGGAGGGAAATGTTTTCTCCACAAACACCACCATATGTGCAAGAATTACAAGTCTAATCAGCAAGGGGAGAACAGCTCGAGTAAACTGCACTGATTAAATGAAATAAAATGAGAGGAGAAGGCGAGAATGCAAAACACATCCAACATGTTTGCAACAGGCCATCCTCAGAGCTGACATGTTGCAACAGCATTTCAATTATTGGAATTTATCATTCAGCAATGGTTTTACGTGGAATTACTGTACTGATTGTTTCCACCCCACATAAGGGCTCTTCAAGGAGCTGAGAATGAGGATGAAAGGGATAGAGAGGTGGTAAGTTAAGTTCCCTTAAGCCCTACAGGAAGACAGTGATGCAAGAGGCATAGAGGACACTGGAGCAGAAAAAGGCAAAGCTGACCACAGTGCTCCCTCTTTTTTTGCTCAGGTAAGCAAGGAGTTGAGGACATGGGAAGGGGTAGAGTCCTCCTGTATGTGAGTGTAACAGAGTTAACCCTCTGCACATACTACTTTGTCATTTTTTTTGGCTTTTCAGCCCTTTATAAATTCTAAATGTATTGAAACTTTGTTTTAGAAAAACTATCTCTTCTTCAGAAAATATTATTCCAACAAAAAATTCTCAAGCTAAAAAATTCATCAGAACCAAATCAATTTCACCAATAATTGGTCAAGAATTGGCTCTCTTGGGACAGCACAGCTGTCTATCCTGGGTAAGAGCCAAAAAAGGTGAGATAATTGCAGTTCTTCCCTTCATGGTTTAGACATTTCCCTGTGCTTACAAATCAGCCATGCACCTTTTGCCATTGGAAACAAATGGCACAGATGCAAATCTTGGCTCATTTTTTCAAAGCATTATTATTTTTGAAGAGCTCTGAAATTCTGAATTAAATTACAAGGCAAATGGCAAATGATATCTTTTCTGCCTAAAAGCTTTGATATTTCCATTCTTTCTAAGTCTTCATTTATATCACTCCACTTTTATTCCATAAGTGCTACATGTAGTCATGCAAATTCTCTCAGCTGTAGCATGTTATTGAGCCTGAAAACAGAGATATCAGTGGGAAACAGTGTAGATATGAGATCCACCCCCTCCAAAAAGGGAGGTCAGAGAGTAGAAAAACTCCCACCAATGGTCTTTGTTTCTTCTATCATACACTAATTTGTATTTGCTGCTAGCAAATTACAGAAATAATGTATTTTGGGTTTTACAAAATTGCATGGCAAAGAGAACAACAGATAAGCCTAGCTGCTGTTTTAGTGAGTTCTGCTGATATCTAAGCTACATAAGGAAAGCTTGATTGCTTTCTGATGTATCCAGAAGCCCAAGAGAGATAAGACAGCCTCCTTATACATGGTTGTTTATTTAAGCATTAAGGCACAACAGGCAGTGCATCTCTGAGTGATTATTACAAGCCTCAGGTGGTGTCAGAAGGCATGGGACTAAAGGCTGTGTGTCTTTAACTCACCAAGAAGTTCAGTGATGACCTAGAAATGAACCATCTCTTGGTGTCTCATCCCTATTATGAAAACTGAATTGCCAGATAAAAATTAGGGGAAACGCTCAGATCTGTATGGTTTCTGGGCATTACAGATGTGGATGTGACATAATGAGGAGGCAATCAGAAAGCCCCAGTTGTATCTGGTGCTCTCAGCCCATCCCATAATTGCTTTTCCTAACCCAGTACATGGAATCTGAGAATTCTGTCTTGTGAAAGGAAAAATAGTGCCTGAAAAAGCTTTCTGCTGTTACTCAATTTTTATCTCCATCTGCAACAGCAAGCTGGGACAAGGTGAAGAGAGGAAAAAGCATTAACATGTTCAAAAGCTTATTTTTCTTTTTAATTCAGATGGGAAATATTTTTAGCTGTTGTTTTTAAAATTTGTAGCCTGACAACAGTGCCAAATCTATTAAATGTCCAAAAATGAATCCCCTAAATGCTACAGCTCATTTGAAAATTTTGTTATGTTTAATTCCTGACATAGTTTGTATTTACAACAAAGTCTTGATTGAAGGTGCCCAAGGTCTGCTTATACCTTCCTAAGTATTTGTACAATTCCTCTGTGTGTGTGTGTGTGTGTGTGTGTGCGCGCGCACGTGCACCTTCAAGGATTCCTTCTCCCAGTTCACCAGAATAGCATGCAATGAGGGACAGTGCTTTCCTTCAGGCACAACAGATCCCAGCCTTTATGAATGAATTCCTTCTACTTTGCTTGTATATAGATTTTTTTGGCTGTTAATGGTGCTATCAGCATTATGCCTTCAAGCCCAGTGTCCCTCTTTCCAGAGGCCATATAGTGACATGTGGAGCCTGTGGAATGATCTTCCCTTGGCTCTGCACAGCTCCTTCTGAACCTGGCTTTGACTATGACGGATTTTATTCCCCGCTCATGCTCTTTGAATAATTCGCACAGGCACGTGGAAAGGAAACAGATCTCAGGTCTGAGGGAAGCACAACACATACCACAAAATCTTTCCCACCTCTGGCACTGTTGGAGGCAGCTGGCTGCATCTGCTTATGGAAACTCCTGGATTTAAGCGAGCATGAAAATGTCTCTCTCAGCACACTAATGCACAGCGAGGGAATTACACAGGAAGGTTTAGGCACAGTGTTGTAAAACAGGCTGAGCCAAACAATGAGATGGGCCGTGCTGGGCTTTGCAGCACCCTCAGTTTGACAAGCTTTTGTCTGTCACTCCCTTGCCTGCATCAACGCTTCAAACGGATTTAGGTGCTAATGCTGGAATACTTGTAATGAGAGGGGAAGGCAGGCAGAAAAGGAACAGCCCCTTGATACCAGCAGTTCAATAGGCTTTCCAAAAGGCCCTGCGCCATTTATGGAATTAATTGGCACAGACTTACATTAATCAGTGGAAACTAATGTTTGCCCTGGTACAAGTTAAACTGGAAAATGCTGCTGTTAGTTTGTAACGCATCTCCTATTTATGAAAGGAAAGGTTTGTGCCAAGCTCTGTAACAGTCTATTTGCTCTCAGTAGGATTTCTGCACAAGTCTACTATGACAAAGGACAAAAAGGAAGGGAAGATTGAGTGACGTACTTCAGGAGAAGGCCAGCCCCTGGAGAGACCCTGCAGTGGAGTACTTGCTAGAGTCCACAAAAGACTGGTCTGATAAAGGACGACAACAGGGAATAAGAGAGGAAAGAAAGAAAAAGGATGGTATTAGTAAGCTGAAATATTACTTGTTTTTATAATAACAGTAGGTCTGTGCTTTAAAAGGACACAGCCTCTCAATTCAGCAGTATTAGTTGAGTTAGAGGTAGGTTGGTTGTCAAACACCTGCATGATACAAGGCAGGCTGGTGGTGGAGTCCACTTACTCTTTACAGTAGGAAACTTCGAGACAGAGACCACCAGGGATCCCCCACTGTGTTCTATGCCCTTTGACAACTCAGTGTTGCTTAGAGCCTTGCAAGGCACTGGCAGCTCACAATTTGAGAGCAGCCACCTACGCTCCAGACTGGGTTTCACGTACCTTGCAGGCTGTTGCCGTTGGTGCTGGTGCAGGTGGGAGGAGGAGAAGTTTGCGGTCTCACGACAGGCGCGAAAGCGCTCTTCTGTTTCACCGCTGAGACCATGTTGGCTGGTGAGAAGGAGAAAATCCCAGAGGAACTGCTACAGTTTGAGGGGAGGCTAGTGGAGGAGGCCATTGTCGGACTTGATGGCACAACTAGAGGAAAAAAGAGCCCCCCCCCAAAGGCATTTCTTAGTATTCAATAATAACAGGCTGCAGAAACGAGAGCGTTCTGATTTTTGGATGCTCTCCTTTTCTTTTTAGGGACTTAACTGAGCATTCAAAGTGCAAACCTGCCATATAGGAAGTTCAGTTTTTAAACACAGATATCCTTAAACTGTTAATTTACTACATAGTGGGATAAATATCTTTGGTTCATGTATTTATCATTGAGGTTTTAAGTGAATTTCTTTTCATGAAAATGAAACCAACTACTTTAATATTCAGAAAGCACTGCCAGTTTCCCCTCTTATCCAACAACCACAAAAAAAGGGACCGAAAGTCAGATCCCATATTTTCATTCATCTTCCTGTTTAGAAACTGCTTAGATATACAAGTGGGCTGTGAATAATTACATATTATAGAGTAAAATTCTGATCATCTGGGCTTTGAATTATTATTTTATTTGCATTTACGTAGATAAAAATCACCCTATTTAAGTTCTTATTTGAGAATCTGATATCATATTTGTTAACACTGAGGAAATCAATTAATGGAAATTAAACGTTCAAAGTTTCACAGTCTGACAGATACAATCTTAGTCTGAAGTCACTCTGTGTCTGGAAGTACTTGCTAAGGGAGAGCAATCAAAGCACCTAAATTGAATTGCTACTATACAGCAATTAGTTTATTGATTTAATTAAGAATGCCACCTTTTAATTTTCAGGTCATGATTGAAGCATTTTCTGATTCAATGGATTAGGCATTAGCAGAATGACAGATCTACCAGGAAAACCTCCCAAAATATAAATAGAAAAGAGAACCAGGGCTAGAAACTGAAGTGCTATTCTAAAGAAGACTTCGTTCATAAATATGAAATAATACACTGCTAGAGTATTTTAAATGCATTACTGGCATCTGCTTCCAAAAGGAGATGTCTCATCAATCATGTTATATTATGAATTCAGAGTGTGCAGATTCTGTGACAGTAAATCCAACATAATAAGTAAGGTACTTTGTAACACTACATGTTACATTATTATTAGAGTACAAAAATA
Organism: Acropternis orthonyx; assembly: GCA_035583155.1. NCBI lineage: Eukaryota > Metazoa > Chordata > Aves > Passeriformes > Rhinocryptidae > Acropternis > Acropternis orthonyx. Next base: position 14,086,963 of record JAWWEU010000029.1, read on the forward strand.
ATCACTGGTTAGCAATTCTCAGGTTATAAGTACTAGTTATGTGGGTAAATAATTTCTTCTAAATTTGCAGCACATAAGAAACCTTGAAGAGTTTTTTTTTTAAAGTCAGGTTTCCTATCCCCTTTTTAATTCTCAACTCCAGCAGTGCAATTCAAAATAATTATTACTGTTGTTACACCATTAATTTAAATTTGCTGTGTAAACCTTGGTATGTTCAGCAGTCTGTTTGTCCTGTCCATGCTACGGTCTCAGCCTATAAACCCATTTATATGACAAGACCTTCCATCCTGATTCTGCTGTCAGCTTTCTACAGATGTCAGTGGAATCCTTTATGCCACATGAGTAATGTCAGAGGAATCGGGCAGGTCCCATTCACTTAATTTTCTTTTGTGACCAGGGACTACCGAGCTGAGTGAGCAGCTGCAGAGGAGGTTCATAGGCCTTTACCAATAGAAATGTATTTATATTTAAACAGGTTACTAAACCTTTAATATCAAAATGCAGAAACTTAGTCCTACACATAAATATTTCCATAACTGAGACAGTAGACCACAAGCTCTTCACGCCATGGAATATATGATTTGTATGACTTACACTGTTGTGGCATTCATTGCCCAGGCACTAAAACACAAACTCTGGGAGCCACTGTCACATTTCACTGACTGATACTAAGCTCTCAATGAAGTCAAAGTAACACTGCTTAAAAAGTAAATGGAGTATAAGCAATCAAGATTAGGCCCAATAGTAATTCAGTGTTTATAAAGGTTATGAAAATATTATTTGCTCAGAAGTCAATGGTGAGGACAGTGTTTCTTATTTACAGAGTATATAAGTTATGAAACTCTCAGACCAAATAATGAGACATCATTATTTTAAAGCGGCTATGGGACTCCCAATTAAGTAATAATAATAATAATAATAATAATAATAATAATAATAAAGAGAAGAGCATTTGTGGCAACACTACTGTCTTCAATGTACATCAAAGGTGAGTGCCTTGGAGAATAAAGGACTGAGCTCTATTTCAAATGCTCAAAATAGAAACTAAATATTGAGTATCACAGAAAAGTCACCATCTCCTTTTAATGACAATGTGCAAAATACATAAAAGCCACGTAATACTCACTGGCATAGGGAGAATTGGCAGCAGATCCATTCAGGAAGGTTGGAGAACCGCCTAAATTTGACATTCCAGCATTCCCATAGCCATTCATGCTTGTTGTGACAGAGTTATAATTTGTCTGCTGAGGGGTGGTGCTTGGCACGTAGCCATGAGGTGACACGCTGCTTGAGTTGCGAGTAAAACCTTTTGTGGGGAGGGAATACATTTAGAAATTGGTATCAGCCCCAGAACAGTTTCTTACACAAACAGCTACAAGCAAGTGACTGCGGTACCAGGGCAGCTGCTCAGTCCAGCCATGGTGGGCACAGGGAGGGTCAGGACTGACCCCCACGACCACCAGGCAACCCCAAATTGCGAACCCTCCCTGCTCCAGGTCACTGCGGAGGGGAGGAGGAGGAGGAGGGAGGCTGGAGTTTGCACAGCTCCTCAGGCAAGCCATGCCCTCGAGCAAAGATCACCACTGGGTGTTAGAGGAACACTCACTCTGAAAGAGCTGTTTGTAGGAAATGGAGTAAACATGACCTACATTTTCTAAGTGAGGAGCAAATACCGACTCAAGGTATGTTAAAAGCACGTGATTGTTGTTAACTTTTCTCTGATGTCACTCGCAGTTAACACATCTCGTATTAGTCGCTCACTGCACACTTGAGAAAATGTAGAGTGTTTTTTCTCCAAGTAGTGGGATATCCTTTGTCTTTTTGCCCTGGTCTGATCATTATGTGGTAAAAAATGGGTTTTGAATTTGGCAGGAATTTAAAATTTGAATCTCTACCTAATTCTGGAAATGACGTCTGAGGAAACTCATACTCAAATATCCATATAGGAAGATTTGCTTCTAGAAGTACAAAATGCAAAATGCATCTTTAATCCTGGAAGAAAAAATGGCATTTTTTCTTCCTACCACACAGCGCATCCATAAAATATTTCAATCTAGAAATAATGTCTGTTGTTTTTAGTGTAATGCAAAACAATTTTGTCAGCTCCTCTAGAAAAGAGCCTCATTCTAATATCTTCTCATTCAGGTGGATTTTTAAGTTGGGTAATATATAGAGCTGAGAAAAGGACTGGGGAAAATGTAAAAGGCTTTTATAAAAATGTGCTTCACCTATTTCTTATTTTTAACTGTTGGAATTAAAACAATATTGATTTTATACAAGGTGAGAATCACTTTATTTTAAAAACTAGAGAAGCTCTGAAAGTGTCTTTGTAAATATTTCTTTGCTAGTTGTAAAATTTATAAAAGTCTCAAACTCTGAGAAAAACACAGTGCCAATATTCTATCTCTTGCAAAACCAAACTAAACCAGACAAATATTCAAGGGATAATTCTGTATTATAAAGAAATGCTACACAAGGCCCAGACTGAGAGATCATCCATGCTCGGGAAAAGATATAAGCAGGTACTTAACATTAAGTACATGCTCCAGTCGATTAAAATTAGTGGGATTTAAACACAAATACAAATACTACTCTGAGCAAAATGAAAAACTCTTTAGAGCTATGCAGAAGTGCTTTTCCCAAGCCGAGGCAGCCCCATCCCCTGGCAGCCCTGTGTCATTCCAAGGGTGTGCCTAGCCCGGGATGGGGCTGCCTGACCCAGCCCTCTGCCTCTGCTCTCAGCGTTCCCCTGGCTTTTATCAGAAAAGGTTCATAGAGAGAGGAAGACGAGTCTTCTCCTGACCCTGGTTGGTGGCTTGTGAAGCTTCGGAAACATTGACAGCTAGTTGACCACTAAAGGAGTTCACTCCCATCATTCCTGCGTGGACTGATGTGTTAGCAAGGGCGGGGAGCTGGTTGTGATTGCGGGGGACACTGTAGAGCGCTTCTGCGATGTCTGCCGCTCTTTTCAGGATGATTTCCTACAGGATAAGAAGGGTAGGGCGGGGGGGGGAAGAGAATAAAAGAGTTACCAATGTGACTGACATACCTTTTCTTACAGACTCAAACGAAACAGTTCCCTGTCCAAAGGCAAAAACTAGATGGTTTTCTTTCTAAACCAGTTGGCTGACTGAGAGCTAATGCTTGTAAGATCTGCTGCCTTCGTGACAAATCCTGACATCTGTGGTAAGAGAGTTGGAGGTTTCAGTCCCAATGGCCACATTTCTGTATGAAAAGACCAACTGGCAGAATGGGGCTGGAGCTGAGTTTTCTCCACCTTAAAGCTGTCATTAGGTTAAGGTTGAAAAATCACTGGTGGCAAGACATAATGCATATCATCACCCACATCACACAGGATCTGGTGAAAGTGGGCAAATGCCTCCAGGGTTAATAACATGTTGCTTTTGGAAGCACTAAATTCAAACCCTTTAAAAAAGAAAACAAGCAAACTAAACCCCACTCCAGGTATGACGTTGCTCTCTACATTTATTCTTGTTTCCCATTGTAGTAGCATATACCTTTAGCCCCCGATCTATCTATACATCTAAGAAATAGCCATGTTATAGAATTGCTGAAGCAGAATGCATTTACCTGGTTATTATGTGGCATACCATAGAGTGCTTCTACTAAATCAGCAGCCCTCTTAAGTATTACTTCCTGTCAATACAAAAACAGATGCATTTTGATTCAATAAAATCCTTGTGGGGAAAACAAATATTAGAATCTTTTATTATCTTCTGTTAGTTCTATTGTGGTAGTTTTTTGGATTTTTTCCCCTCTCACCAGGTAAACCTTAATTGTAACAACTCTCAGCAACCACTGAATGGTGTTAAATCACTAGTTCATCCTATTCACACACAGGCTTAATCAAGTCGAAAGGTGAGAATCATTGGTGCTGCAAAATAAAATACATCACTCAATTGTCTCTACCATCTGCACTATAAACCACTCATCGGTTTATTGCAGAATACAATCCTGAGGTCATTTGGTAGATTACTGCAATCAATGTCATTCAGAGCATGTTATGAATCCCTTCAATGTGTTTATTCTATTCCTAATTGCATGCTGCAGGAATTGTGACCTTACCCAGCAGGCCACATTCAGCAGATATCCAATCACTCCTATGCTACTGCTAATGTAACCTTTCAACTTCTTCAGTTTGTATCCTGATACGCAGGGTCATGTACATAAAATGATGCCCCAGAGTAAAACACATGCAGTGTGAGAGAAGAGCCCAGTACCATGAAATGCTTTCTGGAAAAATACCCTGCATGGACAGCAGAATTTAAAACAGTCTGGGATTCAGTTCTCCACTTTGGGCAATTTTTTTCCTTCCATATTTTTATTTGTTCCTTTTAATTTACTATTTCTTAGATTATTTTATACTGGCATTCAAGGATTAATAGCATTTCCTCTGTTCTTACATTTTACATTGTCTTGATAATAATCCTGTTAGAAAATACAAAAACGCATTGCAGAATTAACCCAGAATTTTTTTTCTTCTTCTCTCAAAGCAACTTTCAAAGCAGATTCCCAATTGCCTGATCAAGATGGTCAAGAGCATCTTTCTAGTAAAACAATGTATTTTTGTAGTTCCCAGCCCCTAAGTACTGCTCTAATGTTCTAACACAATGCTCTTCACCATGGCACATTTCTGCAGGTAGCTTACAAAAATAGTACCAGTTCTAAGGATTTTACAGTTTTTCACAAAGTTAAACTTTTAAACTTAAAATATTTTACACAATAGCCATATTTTATACCAAAAAGAAACAGTAATGCTCAATTTTCATATACTGTAGACTCTGATCAGAAAATAGAGATATAATTGCGTTCATTTTGCTGTCACCATAACCTCTTCAAAAATCCTTGAACAACTCTTCAAATGACAAGCTTTTAGATGCATATTAGCATTTTTTTCAATTTTAAATTCTCTATAATATAAGATAAAATAGTTGTCATACTGCAGTAACTACTTATGACATATATAATGTCCTAAATTCAAAAATGAGATGGAGGATTTTTGTTCTCCCAGTAAACATTTAGGCTTGCCTTCTGCCGCACACACCCCTGTCTCAGAACACACATTTAAATTATTTTCCACATATGAAGTGAGATGTGATACATAATTGATGGATTTTTAAATCACTAAATTTGAAACAGATTCTGAGGTGTGTTCAGCTGTTACAGCCTCTTCCTGTTGGTTTTTGTTTGGTTGGTTTGTTTGTTTGATTTTTAAGGTTGGGGTTTGTTTTCTGCCGTGATTGTTGTTTTAGAGTGGGTGTTTTTGTGTAGCTTGACCAGAGCAGTCAGCAGTATAACCATGGACAGACAGACTACAAACAACATCCAGGTACAAACTCCTGGTTCATCAGAACACTGAGTTGCCCTTTTTTCCTCATACTCAAGTTGCAAACCAGAGAAGAGCAGAGATGCTCCTGAAAAAAATTATCTCGTTCTCAATCCGTGATTTTAGATGGAAAATTACTGCACAGGTGTTTGATTTTGCAAACTAGGATTTATTTCACTTCAGTAGAAATTGTTTGCACTATATATTTCACTGATGGAAAATTAGAATGTGATACAGAGCCCACAAACTGCTTTGGAATATTGTTAACCTAAGCTGTCATTATGCCAAATTACTAAAAAAAAAAAAGAAAGTTTAAATAGTCATTTCTGCTCTGCCTGACTAATCATAGTTATTTATGTAATGCTGAGCTAAAAACCTTAGAATGCATCTAAAAAGAGACTGAAGACCATGTTAGAAAATGAGGTAATTACACAGAATCTTACAGCTGCTTTACCTAGTATCAAATATATTCCAGTTCTCAAACACAAGAAGTTCTTTGATGCCATATCATATTGCATGTAAATAAAACTAATTGTCACGATGGTTTATTGAAACACGCTTGACAAGTAGCATTCAATTCTATTAGCTAGTCAATGGTTATATTTTTTTCAACATTTTCAGAGTCTGTTTGAGAAATTTGAGTTTCATACTTTCTCTAACAATATTTTCACACACAAAAAAAAAAAAGCTTTTCTTGCTTATGACATTTTCAGATCATACACAGTAGTTGTTACACAAAAACCTCCTGTGTCAAATAATGGTATCTTCTATTCCAGAGCTGACGGTAGTTCTTATAGACACAAACTAGCTTTAAAAATACACAAAGAAATGCTACTACAGACGTGTTCAAGATATTAACTTCTTGTTTCCTGAATGCATCTTAAACCCTTTGCAGCTCTGCCTAAATTACAATAGAAGCTACCGTTATGACTCCACATACGAAGGAGCCCCAAAAGTCCTCTATAAGTTAGAGCAGCAGACCTTGCAAGGTGCTTGGATTGCGGTGACCAGAAAATTGTTCTCACCTCCATGTCATTACGCTCACAGTGAAGCAGCCCCCGAGCATGTTTGTGTTCGGGATCTAATATATTGCCTTTCAATCAGAGCTGAGAGCCACTGAACACATAGACAGAACATGACGAGCAGGTCAGGAAAGCAATAAAGATTTTACAGAGCTGTCCAAGGTGCTAAATTTACTCAATAATGGGTTTGGCACCATAGTGTTAACCTCTCATTTACTACCAGTTTGAGGGACTAAATTGAAGTAGCTGACTTCATTTACCTTGAAATGTATATTTTATGACATTATGTAAGTAGATTGAAAGGGCACTGCAGTTTTAACAATTTAAAGGCTAGAGCATGTTTAAGATGAAGCTCGAATATTTATCGTATATTGCACTTAAACTATATTGTATATTAAAATGCATTGATTAAATTTGTAAAAGGTATTATAAAAAAGGACAGCTGGTATAAAAGATCTATGTCTTTTAAAATCCAATTGATACTGCATGTTACCGCTGCGATGGTGATAGATAAACAGACAGAGAGCTGGACAGAGCAGCCGACAGACATATCAAAAAGTGAGTCAAACTAACGTTCTATAAAAAGAAATCTCGGTGTAAGCTCAAAATCTGTTATTCCAGAGATTCTTTTGTTCACATAAATTTTTCTTTGCCTTCATCTCAGAAGCCTAGATTTTCATAGCAGTAAGTGGGCATCATATAAGGTCCTTCCAATTGAATATGCAAGTGGAAATATTTCCTGAGAGAGACAGAGTTTGACTAAAGCTAATATCTAATTTATGGGGGCATTTGTCAAGGAAGATCCACTCTTCTATTAATGCTAAAAGTCTGTCAGTTTTTGGTTTAAAATAAAGGACTTTGCAGCATTTAGTTAGAGACAAAGTGAGGGTTTTCTTGTCTCCCATTTTGTTCCAAATGAGCATAATTTTATTTCTATAAAAATAACAACTGAGCAAATTACAATAAAATGAAAGATTGCTTTATTAATTACATATGATGCCTTAGAACACTGCAGTCCCTGCAGCTACACACCAAAAATCCAGAATCCACGTTTATTTCAAACTGAAACTGATTTTCTACTGAGGGATTTTGACTTTTTTAGTTTTTGAAAGACGAATGCAATTAAATGTTTTGATCAAATTTTTCTCCCGAACATACTAAGGGGTGTTTACACAAGGAAAAGAGGGGCTAGGTAGTGAAGTCTACTGCAACTTTGCATATTGCAAAATTACTGTAGAAAAGATTTTACATATCACATCAGAATGATGCTTCTGAAGCACAGTGACTGAAATGCAGACTGAATCCACTTCTGACTGAAGGCACCTTGAACCCCACAGCACCTCTGCATGCTTTGTTGAAGGCATGCATCCTTCCCTTCAGAAGGAATTCATTAAGATCATGAAACTTGCATTTCAAGTTTTATCATGATGAAAACATTTTGTGTCAAGTTTTATAATGACAAACACACTTTATGTTAGCTTTAAAAGAGATAGGATATTTATTCTGGTGACATCTTCTTACTTTATATTCAGTAACTAGTGAAAAAAACCCCACTCTGTGTCCCAAAAGGGCTGTGAATCTAGTGAGATAAACGGTATCTAGAGTTACACTGAGTTGTTTGGCTTAAGTAACTAAATTAGATAATGTTTGAGGTACTTGTTAAATCTAAATGAGTTTTGTCAAAAAGAAGCTGACCACAATATATAAAACTCATCAGCCACATATTGTATTATTGAGACCACCACAGGATTTATGAACTTGTGGAGGGCTTGGGGGGGAAGCTGTTCCAGCATACTCTGAGGCATTTATCTTATGTGTTGTCGAGATATCATATCACCTTCTAATGCTCTTTAGCATTGTAACACAAGAGAGAACTCATTCATCTTCTGAGAGGGTACTTAGGGATGATGATGTCATTCATACTTTCTTGACTCTTATGTCTGACCTCCTGGCTCTGCCTTCTAACTTCCTACTCTCGTGGCTACTTGCAAAGAAAAAAAAACACTTCTGCCAAGCCAAAATGCTCAACATCAGACTCCAGCTCACTTCTTCACCTTGGAGAGGTCACATTCTGAAATTTCTAGTCAAAATTACAATAATTTGTGCTCAAACTTTGCCTTTGGTTTTCAATGGGTCAAACTTATATAAACGTCATAGTTAAGAATATGGGTTAGAACAATACTTAAGATCTGCGTACGTGTTACGTTTTAAAAGATAAATATAAAATTATGAACACCTCTTTCAAGTGTAAAGGCAAATCCAACATTCTGGTAGAAAGACATTTAACAGGATGCTGAAGATCTAAAATGCCAGTGTCATTGAGCCTGGTATACAAGTTTCAGCCTGTCAAGAACCTCCCATCTCTCCACATCAACATTGAGCACTGCATTATTGTATCATTTTCAGCAATTAGAGTTTTATAAAGACTCATAAAAGCCATTCAAAATGTAAAGATCCTCCATTTACTGTAAAACTGAAGGAACTGTGCCAGCCTAATGGGAAGTATAAAACAACAGGGCCATTTCTCTAAAAAGATATTGGTACTCACACAAAGATGAAAACTTCTCCAGCAAACAAACAACTGAATTGTTTCCATATATTATAACTGAATGATACCAAAGAAGTAAACACCATATAGGTATTACAAAGACAGGAAGGCAAAATGAGAAAGACAACATACTTCACTTGAGGGGTAAAAAACCCCTTCAGTTTACTACTGCCTATAGGACAGAAGTACAGTTAATTCCTGCCACTGAATTTCAATGGCAATTTCCAGACAACAAGTCTACAGTGGGAGCTAGAACCTCAGCCTTACTAAGCCATTGTAATCTCATCAGCCTCCACCCAAACTGAAAATCACAGCCTTAATCTGCAGCACTAAAAACAGTCATGCATAACCTTACCACCTGCTCCACAATGAGCCAACCTTATAAATAAAATATAGAAAGCCTCCATGAGGCAGCAGAAAGAACAAACACTGAAGTGCAAATGTGCCCAGGCATCTTGCCATAAACATAGAGAATCGATGATTAAAACACCTCTTAACCACAAAGGTGATGAATGCATAGCAACAGGGAAAACACACCGCATCCAAAGAGTCTTCTTTGCAAATACTGCTGACAAAAGAAGGAACAAAATTATGATGATCACTTGTAATTCTGTCCTTGCAACTCTCCCATCTTACCACTATTGTCTTCCCGTTAATATGGTGTACTTAGATACTAAAAAAGGTATCAGCCTCCTTTTTTTAATCCACACCACTCATGCTGGCGGTCATCATTCCATAAATGATGGGCACATAACAAAGGCAACAGAATTAGTAGCTAGCACAGATGTGTACTTCATCTAGATACAGAGTACCGTGGAATAAGCCAGCATTAATACCACTGGTTTGGAATAACTCTTTGAATAAACTGTCAGTTGAGAGTCTGGGTGCTCCCACCATATTATCATCAACTGAAGCATCTGGCAAGTAATTTGGATTGTTTTGTTGCCAAAAACTCTGGAGTTCTCTACTAAGTTAAAGGGAGAAGAGCAGATACACAGAACTAAAATCACTCTGCCAGGACTTAAATCATGTCCTTTAGGGACTTTAGGTACAACAGTGATATCATGACTCACATCTGTGTCCCTCTGATAGCTGCAGAATTTTGATTCTCCTAAGCATGCTTATAGCATCTCTTGCCCCAACCCCTCAGTTCACCGGAAAAATGCATTTACAGCTACCTGAAGGAACCCTTAAGAGCTGTCAAATTTTAGCTCATGAGGCCAACCTACATTTCATGTACCCAGTGCAGGGCTGGTAGATATTACTACATTGCAGTCTTGTATCTACTCACAACCTGCAACACATCAGCTGAGAGCTGGCAGACATCAGTCGTATCTGGGACACACTAACCGACCACACGGTAATTCTCTGGCATCTCCAACTGCACTTCCCACAGATTATCCTGCAAGCTCACACTGTGAGGCTCTAAGGGCAGATCCCCTCAGTCTGAAACCTAGTGAGACCATGAGAGGAAACACATTTTCCATGCTCTACAAAAGGCTGCAGTATTTGCCACAGCATGTAAAGACCAGGTCCTATCTATCTAGACAACAAAAAGATTATTCCTGATTTATCCATGAACATATAAGCAAGTGAATGGCAATATTAGATCCTTTTCTTCTATTTGACCTCAAAGGTTTGTCACAATGACCTAAAAGCACATTTTGCACTCTAAATTTTCCTTATGTACCTCTGCTACCTTCAGCCCCTGGGCAATCTCGGATAGGAACCTCAGGCATTTATTTTTTAAAATTTACCTCAAACTATTTGTACCAGCATCTATGGTACTTTGAAGCAGATGTTCATTATTGGGATTAAGGAGGTTTTAAATTTGTAACATCTTCTGATAGTTCTTCCCCTTGCTAATATTAACATTCCTGTTTCTTGGGAAACAGCTGCAGATGAGAACTGGGTGAAAGAAAGGTAGAAAGAAAAGAGTTATTACTCAAAGTCTTCTCCTGACCACTTTATACCCATATATTTTTTGGAAATTTTCAACATCTCCTTATGGGAGAAGAAGAATGTTTTGAATTATTTGAAGGGTCTGAACTTAGGTAAACTTTAAAAGAATTTGGAAAAATTAACAGAGGCGCTAAATTCTGCGACTGTCATTCAAAGATACTGCCCAGGCTGTTTTAGAAGCTTTATTCTATGGATCATATTACTGTGCCCAGTACAAAAATTCCTTGGAATACTGGGGATTAAAAAAAGATTAAATGTGGCTTGTAATTTTGTGTGTGGCACAACACAGATATCAAATTAGGTATCTGTAAGAATGAAAAACATTTTACTTGGCAAACAGAGAGGTTTAATATCTATTTTCTATGATTTGCATACACAGACTTTCCAAACACCGGTCAAGTTGTGTCAGTTTTAAATTTGTCTCACATTAGGTCAGTTCTAGACTGTATTGGGTGGCATAATTCACTTGACTGCATTCACATCTATTGGGAGATATAATTATGTTTGGAAATGCAAAGCAAGAATTCCTGATGAGTTAAATCAGAGGAGCTATCTAGCAATTAAAGTGTAAATTGTAGGTATGTGTTCGATTTTATTTTCAGAGTTGGTCTTTATTAATGCATTTACCCATATAAATACCTAGTTGTGTCAAATTATCTCTTTTCTGTAAAAGAAAAAAACAAGCATTCCATCACATGTAATTAAAGACCCACCCACAATTCCTTTTAATAAAGGAGAAAAAAATCCCAACAAAATAAACCAAACCAAACAAAAAACCCCTCAGCTTATCATTAAGATCTGTGAAACTCTCACTCTTCTGGCTTGTATGCTTCAGGTAGGAAGTGTGACTATTTAGAAATTGAGAATTCAGGTTACTTTTAATAGCAGGAGAAAAGCTGAAAAATAAGACACATTAAGATTCTGACCTACAATGATATTTCTCTATGTTCTGTGAAGAGTGGAGGCATAAAAATGGTGAAATAGAGACTGGAATAACGTTGGTAGGTTTTAGTATTACAGTTAAAACACTGCTCAGTCATAACCCCTACAAATGACTACTTTCACTTACATTTTATCATCAGTATAATTAAAAGAAGTCTCTTGAAAGGGGCATTCTCATTACAGCCAAGGACCACTTCAGACCCGATTGGAATGAAAAGACAGACCAGAGATTGGATGTAGATACCAAGTGGCAATTTCTAGGGAAGCATAAAATGCCAAGTGTGTAACAACCGTATTTTATAACTAAGTGTTCAAAAGACTTACAGTATTTTACTGTACAAAGAGAATTTGGCTCAGAAAGACAACTTGAATGAAGTGACTCCTATCGGATATTCTAAACCAAACTTTTTTATCAGGAATAAAAGAGATTTTGCTCGTGATATTATTACTCTTAGTTTACAGTCTTAAAATTCAGCAGAAATTATCCCAAGCAAGTATAAATGTTGAATAACCATGTATTTAAGAAATTAAATTTATCCATCACTTCACAAAGGTAACACTGTATTTCTGTGTACAGCTCCACAATGTAAAAGCAGGCAAAGCATATTATATGATCTAGGGCTCCTTTTCGAAATGGTGAAGGAAAAGTATTACCCTTGTCACTTACATCAACATATTTTACAGAATCACTTCAAAATGCTGACTGTTCAAAACACATCAATATTTCGGTAACTTTTTTGATCATGACAACCTCTTAGCTTTCACGCTGATTTAAAAATGAAAAATTAAAGACAATTCGGATTATCAAAATATTAGTATTAACTATTTCCTATTTATTAAAAACACTCTTACACACATTTTATTTGTCAGACGCTGACATTTGGAAAAATTAAGCTTCTCTATTCTGTCAAATGGTTGGACTTCAAGATGTTACAACCAGATAAAATTATGAATCTAACATTACTAGTAAAGACACTTAAGTCATCCTAAAGAACAAAATTAACAAATGCCAAAATTTCTGTATCTTGGATCACTTACAATATATGAACAAAAAAATATGTTACATGTATGTGGCACTGATTTAAAAAATGCTTCTGTCTTTTTTTCATTCTCCTCTCAGCAAATGTATAATTTGTCATCTATAGTCCCAAATATATTCCAAAAAATTCTTTAAAATAAATCCCAAATGCATATCTGTGTTTGTACAAGTAGGTTGAGATTGTGCTATTGTACTTAGAGTGACATTTCAGTCCAGTTGAGTTATATCACCATAAGTTACATGATTGACTTTTACAACAGAAAGAAAAGGTTGTACTCAAACAACTGTTATTGCCTCAATGGAAAAAAAAAAATCAATGAAAGTAAAATGAACAAGAGATTTTGTCGGAGTTGCAGTTAATGCTACTGAAGAGCTATGGATATAAAAAGGTCAACAAATAAATTAGTCCAAGTGTTATGAAATGAATGATTTGGCTTATAATTGTATTGAGTGCAAATTGTTCACTGCCTATTAGACCAGGTAATTTTTAACCATGGTGCCTCAATTACTGTTCCATAAGCAATAATATAGTTGTAAGAGCCACCGGTTCGATCGAGTGACCTACGAGACACACCAGGACAGCTGCCTTTGCTATGATGGATCACTGAGCCTGGTCTCCAAATGGTGCCAAACCTTCCCTTCCTCTGAGGAGATCTCATAAAAGAAACATTACTGCTTGATTCATTTTACCAAAATGTTTGAGTTTTCTCGTGTCAGCAGCTGGGTATAGATTTTGGAGCTCTGTATTTCTTAGAAGAATTACGACAACGGGCATCCTATTGCTCCCAGCACTCTCTGCTAAATGGCATTATGATGGTTTGGAGGATGCTTTTCCTGCTAGTCAATTGGACTGTGTTGTGAGAAATACACGGCAATCATATTTTACATCACCACGTAAACCACTGCATAACACCTAAAACTAGGCTAGAAATGGAAACCGTAGGTGAGATGATAGACATTACTTCACACTTCTGCAATGTCCTGCATTCAAAGATCTCAAAGCACCACTTTAATGGGAACAAATTAAACTTCACAACATACTTTCTAAGAAAATATTCTTTCTTTCCCATCTTCATCAGAGATAGCCTTAAACTGTAGCTGTTTGGCTGAAGTTACAATGGTCTGTGGTTACAACCAAGGCAAGTTTTGTAGGCTGAGGTAGTATTTTTTTATTAGAGACACTGACACAGGCAAGGAAAGGTACAGTCAGCATGCAAGAAACCAAGGATGGGCACCCAAAAGCCTGTCTGTTTTATTCCACTTAAATCAGTTAGTCTAAGATGATATGACTCTTACAAATCCCAATAGTCTTAAAAAGGGAAAAGAAATCAATCTGATAGTGCTTCCATGCTATGAAGTAACATCCATGGCAGCAGCTGTTTCCCCACTGCTCCTCAGGGCACGGTGGTCTCTGAGAGCCGGAGCCCAAAATACGGCACTAAAGGGCTCACCAGGCTTCCCACAGGACTGGGACTTAAAGGATTGTAACTAAGCAGTAACTACACAGATCTGCTCTCTGCCCATATATAAAATAAACTGAAGATTCAAGTGTAAATCCTGAATTATCAAATAATCTGTGAAGGAGAAACCACAATAATAAAAGCCTAATTAGAATAGATTGCACCCCATACAACCAATTCCTGTTTATATTGTCACTCTGCTGTATTTTTGATAAAACACTACATTCAAACAGTCTGTTGGGAGGGTGATTTTCCATTTCATCTCTCTATTGAGCAAAAAAGTGCCACGTTACGGGAGTCTGAATTTCCATTTCACCAGCATAGAGTTGAACTGAATATTATTTGGCACAATACAGTGTACAACTGAGCCACTAAATGGCTGATTTACTAAATTATTATTAGATGAGCTCTTGCTGTTCCAAGTGAAAGTGCAGTCACTGTCTCTCTTCATGGTGTGTTCAAATTGTTCTGTGTTTAAATATTCAGCATGAGGCTAATGTGAACTGATGAACTGAGACTACAAACGTTCGCTTTCAATGCAGACAGGGAGACAGAGATGCAACATATCATGTGGCCTGCGGAGGTGAAAATGATTTATATTTAAGGATGTTGCTGCCTATTTCCATTACTATACGATACTCCTAATTAGCTTTGTGTTTGATTCAGGAGTGTGGAAATGTAGCTAGAAAACAGCTTCAAAACTGAATTAGCTGTGTGGCTATGGAGGCATCAAAATCTCAGTGAAGTGGTACTTGAGCCTGGATCTCTGTCAATAAAGTGCATGAGCTGCCTCTGCAGTTTCATACTTTGCTACCTTTAATATTTGAGTTGTAACTTAAGAGTATCACCTGTGATTCCAACCTGAGCATCAGAAATCCTAAGAAATGTAAAGGACTGACCACATTGTGTAATTCTACGACTTTCTGAGGTTAAGGGAGACGAGGAAAAAAGAAAAAAAAGATTTAAAATGTTTAAAAAAAAAAAAAAAAAAAAAGAAACAATTTCTTTACTGCCACCTGCTGGAGTTGACAATAACCCTTTGTCCCACTAAAAGAACAAGCAGCCTCACTCAGAGGACAGTTACCGTGAGCATTTAAAATACTGTGATCCCAGACACTTACAGTAGATTAGAATTTTTTATTGGTGCTATGTTGCCATAACAACATAAAGACAGCAGATGACTTAAGCTAAGCTTGCAAAGCAAAAGGCTGCTCATCTGGCAGTTAAAATGAATACAGTTCACTTCACAAGTTGCCCATATGGACCCTTAGTGTATGGTAATGAGGATACCATATGGTGGGAGAAAATGCACAGAGAACAATTGTGCTCCACTGGATGAGTGAAGTGAGCGGGAAGTTATGAGGAAACACAGGAGAGAGATTTGTGTGTGCGCTCTCTAACTCAAGGGTTTCTTTCAGAGAGGGGTTCTCTCTCTTCTTAATCTTCTTCTTAATATATACATGCACAGAAATGACAGAGAAACATATTGTACATTTTGCAACATCACTCATCATAAACTGTCAGCTGTGTTTGTAAATCAGCATGGTAAGATCTTAGAAATTTGTAATTCTTAAAAGGTAAAAGTGCTAAGTTTTTGGACAAAGTGCAGGAAAATTTAAGCACTTCTGACAAGTAGAAACATTAGTGGTAATCATTTTAAAAATGCTTGCATCTTTCTGCCTGCATGTTTAGCTGTAAATAATGCCGCAATGAAAAAAAGCTTTAAGAAGGGGAGGATGAAATGGAATAAATATTTTTTATTTTATTTCCAAAAGGATAAAAAGTAATAGATGATCAGAACCATATGCATGCAAAATTCTGCTGTAAATGTACATATGCTATACAGCACGCTGTACTAACCCAATCCTAAACCTGGTAAGACAGCTTGCTAAAGGCTGCAAAGTCAATTTTGTACTACACATGCTTCATAAAAGATGAATATAAATGCATTAGTTAGACACGGTGAGCTAAATTAGAAGGTCAGGCAGGGCTGGAAGGGCTGAAATATCACACAACCAATGACTGTAATTACTCTTTTTTTAAGTCTATTAAGTGGTGTTGTTCTATCAAGGCTCAGGGGTATAGGACATGAAGTACAAGATAAAGTAATGTGTATTTATTACTCCCACGGGATCAATTTACTAGATATTTTCAGCTCCACGGAGCAAAATACACAAATGCAGCCTTTGTTACTTTCTTCAAGTTGTGGCTTTTTCCTTCAAAAACTCTGGTCCTCAAAGGGACTGTGTTTACCCGTTTGGTGTCTTCCTGTCATCCTCAGTTAATTGTTGTATTTAAAACCAATAACAATAAAGATACAGGAAGAGAAAACTGTGGGGATTCCTCTTACAGGATGCTCAAACAAGTGGTTCGAGTCCCTCAGATGGAATGTGCCGACTAGAAAATCCAATCCCAGGCATGATTTTTACCCCCAAGGCAAAGCAGAAATCGGGAATGGAGAACAGCACAGAGCTTCTTGTCATCATGTTAGCCCTGATCTATTAAAAGTTTTGTCATAGATTCTAAATTACACCATCTGCTCTAATCATTTGCTGAGTAAATGCTGACCCACTTATAAAGAAAGCTCACTGAAATGTGTGTGCACACTGCTGACCTTCAGAAAGGAAAGGGCTCCTTGCCAGCCGGGTGTGTGTGGCTCTGCCCTTCAGCAAGATGTGGCTGTGCCTCTGTCCCTTATCTCTCTCATTTCAGACTCTTTGCATATTCCCAGACATGCCTCTGACATCCAGACATCCACTGCGCCATAAGGGTGATACTTTCACAGTTACCTTGGCATTTTGGTCGTCTTCTCAAAAGCTTTGAAACTCTCTCCTCGCATATTTTCAATAGGATAAATAAAATACCAAACCCCAAAAACCTCAACAAGCTCCCCAATCAACTAAATGCTCAAACTGTTAGGAAATTAAAAACAAACCCAACTGTTCAGGGTTCAATACCAACCCTAACTCTGGTCTCACACTGTTATAAATTTTACAGTAGAATGTAGAAACCTCCAAGCACATCCTATGCCCTCCAGGCTGTACAGATGCACTCCAATAGCTCCTCTTCACATGCTCCCCCTTCCTGCTCATACTTGGTATAAAAGTATTCTAACAATTGTCTTGTAACACCGGGTGGGGGAAAAAAAAAGTGTTTTCTTTGCTGAAAATGACTCACTTGGGTTAAAATACCCAGTATTTGGAGTTAGCAGATGGAGATCCTTTCTGAAATTTCCACTGGGTCTGTCTGAAGCAGCAAACCTGAGCTGCCTTGTCTTCATTGCTATTTTAACCTCCACTAGCAAGCCTGGGCCAACCACCCACGTTTAGAGACAACCTTTATTTGCAATATAAACAATACCCATGTCACAATGGATAAAGGGCAGATCTGTGGGATTTCATATGGAAAAAGACAACTGCTTTTGCCAGCCACTGATTCCTAATAACCATCTGTCTTCTATTAGTGTCCTAAATGAGGAGGTGGAATGTATCTTGGCATACTTTAATGACTGACCAAAGAAAAGGAGCTGAAGGGAAGAAGGATCCTGGTTACCTGTTCTCTCTGCTCAGCAGGGAGGCCCCTGTGCACTAGAGAGAGAGGCTCCACTTTCATCTACATGAAGAGAAACCAGAAGTAAAGGTCCCTTTCGGGAGGGATAAGGGGTCTCCCAGAGAGCACTGTAGCAACAGACTGGGAAAGGAGAGGATGTCAGATCATGGAGGGGGTCAATGCAATGACTTGCTTCTCAAAACAGAGTGAACAATCTTGGTGCTTAGTCTAAACACAAGTGATGAGTTGTAAGAGTGGTGAAAACGGCAAATAAAATGCAGAAAATTGCATATAAAGAGGAATCCTTACTAAACCACTCAGGATGGGTGTGTTTCAAATCTAGCTCACAGTTGAAGCTATTTTACAGCTATAGCTGCAGAGTTTTAACAAAATTGGAGGATCACAATGTATCTGCCAGGAATTCATTTTAGGAATTGTAGGGTAGTTACATGAATGAATAGACTCAACATATTGCTGTGATCAGAACTCTCCAGTGATCTCCACTGCAGTTATGTACACAAGAACCAACAACACGTGTGCATTTGTGTGCACATACGAGAGCACATGAGATGGAAACGGTGCACATGCAGGGTTATTCCCCAGCTCCACAGGCAGGCTCTCTACAGACAGCTCCTACAGGATGGTACGATTTCTTAACATTAGCATCACAGTATTTCTTTTCACTTCTCCCCAGAGATCTCTTGTTTCCTCTGATCTGCCTCGTGTCTATATTAGAAAGGAAAGACTACACTGCCCAGCACACTCCTGGTACTTGATCTCACTCCAAGCTTTGGGTGCTAATCCCACCACCTCTTGTCTCTCCTCTTGGTGTGTGTGGGTGTGTATGTACAGACATGCACATCTGCTAGTGACATCTCTCCACTGGCTGCCTTCCCTGACCTGCTCTGTACAAGGGAACAGGATTCTGGCTCATAGATGGCTCCATAGCCCAGCTGCCAACATCAGTTCCCACTCTTCTCCAGAAACTGTATATTGCATTTCTACTTTAAACACATTTCTACATGAAATGTCAGTCCCACAGTCCAAAGACCCTAGTTCCCAGGTGCTCCCATTCTCCTCACAGTGGGAGGACATTCTCCACTGGAATTTGGCTACTAGAGCACTGGAAAGGAGAAAAAAAAAATTACATCTGGCTTCTTTTCTTTGCCTGCTTCCAGCAAATAGCTGGAACATTTCAAAAACTTCATCCCAACCATAAATAATGAGCACTTCCGAAAATATTGGTTCTAAGCTAGCAAAGACCAAACTTCTGAAATAGCCTCAATGGTTTTAGAAATGCTGTTAATTCCCCAGCTCTGGAGGGCACGGCATGTGTTAGCACTCAGTTGATGGCCTCAACAGTTCTCCTTGACTGCAGGGATAAGTCACACTGCAGAATGCTCTGGAAGGTCCATGGGAAGGCCAACATGCCCTCGTGAGCAGAAAAATTGTAACCACTTTTACTTCTTGAAAGATCTCTAATTAATCAGTAGTATTTCAATGGAATAATGGCCACAAACCCTAGCAGCAATTAGAGAAATGTGTTTTGGTTTATTTATTTAATGCGTAAGCACAAGCTTTTTAATGAACAGAAAGTGATGATGCACTGGCAGGACAATGGGGGAAATGGAGGAAAGGGTACTGAAAGCTTTGAGCACTGATCTCCTCTGTGCTGCTTTTCTCAAACATTTGCCCTCTCTGTCCGTGGTTCCACTGTGGAAGCCATATGGCTTCCAACACTCTTCTAAGTAGCCACTGAGAGTTGTCTACAGTGGAATACTGCCAAAGCCCTTCCTCGTTTAATGACACGGGGAAGAGCACTGTGCTGTGCTCACCCAGCACGGAGACTCACTGCGTCCTTGATTCTGATCCTGGAGCCAGCGAGCGATGCTGGGAATTGAACCATCAGTACCTCAAATACAGAAGTTGACATGTGCCAACCCCTGCTGCATTCAGCCTCTGTGCATGGCATATTAATGAGTCTTGAACTTGAGGTCCAACCTTCAAGCTTGCACAGAAGAAATTACCCAAAGGCAGAAACCTTCATCCTGTTTCCCTCTAAGCTTGCACAGTGTTTCTTCATTGAGTTTGTTCAACCCTTAAGCAGCAACTTTTTTTTTAGGCCATCACATTATACCTCTGCACACATAACCACAATTTCCCTTGATTTAAAGATTTGACAAAATAGCTTAAAAGATAGTCCAAACAAATGTATTAAGCCAAGAGGAAATACAAGGGGACAGATGACTCAGGACTAACCCTCAATTCTCGTACCCTATCCATGAACACCTGCTAAATGTTGGAGTTGTGATGTGGAGCAGTTCTGCCTGCTTTTATGTCCCATGTCACCGGGTAGCAGCAACACGTGGTAACAGTCTCAGTTTAAATGGGAAAGAGGAAGGTGCTCAGCGTGGTGGCTGCACTGCCAGACCAGCATTGCTGGGGACCCCCTTGGTACCACAGGTGTCAGAAAGGGAGCCCAATGCCTGTGGAAGCTGGTGATGCACTACAACCCCCAGCTTCATACACCAACCTGGAATTGCTCAGTTTTATTTTATTTAAATTTCCTGATGTGGATGAAAGCCATGGCCATCCCCTAGTCAGCTGAAATGTCAGGTTCAGGCAAGTTTTGCAACATTTCTCTTGGGCCTTGCAAATACCTGGTGCATACTGAAGGCTGGCTTCTTATTTTCTCAGCAACAATTTTTCTCCACAAGCACATTTGGCAGCAGAAACACAACACAGATGAAAAAAAAAAAAAAAAAAGCCCCTACAGAAGGATGCTCTCTTTCTTTGGAAAGGGTTGTACTTCTGGATGGAAATTTGACAAGCCATAAAAGCTGTGTCCTGCTGCAAATCTGTCCAAAAGTTAGGGAAAGGGACAGCTTGCAGAGGGTGAACAGAGCCAATGGAAAATGTAACTCTCCAGGACAGCATGTTTCTGTGGTGGTAAGAGGGAAGGACAACACAGCAGCGACCCCAAAATTACAGGCTGCAGCCTTCCTAGGCAAAGATAAAAGACTGAACAAGCTTGTAGAAAAGTCACTCAATGAATTTTACTTCTGTCAAGAAATTAAACAAATTGATTTGCAGTGTTCCTGAAATCCCACATTTGAAACACTTCAGAAATTCAAGTAATCAAAGCCTACAGCAATCCCCGATGAAAACCTGCAGACAACTCAGGAAGCTACAGAAGAAAGGTCACAAGTCCTACCTGGTCACAAAGGCTATCCTGGATGTGCATTATTTCAACAATTAATTTGTTCTGTGTCTCAGGTCTGAAATTCACATTTTCCTTTCCACAGGGAGTGTTCTGACTCCCCAGCTTGCTCAGATAAAACATGTTGGCAGTTGATCACAGACAGTGACCACAACACATCACACTATTGCTCAGAGTTCCTGGGGCAGAGAGCAACACTTTTTCAAATACCCCACCTCTTCCTCCAGTATATCACAAAACTCACTGCAAATTCTTGCCAGGTAGCAAGAAGAGACCTGAGTGCAGTCCCAGACAGTGTTTTCACAGTACAAGAAGACTACGTGAACTATGCTGTTTCTCCCACAGCTTTTACTTGACAGAAATCAACACAAAGCTCTCACTAATTTTCATGGGAACAAACATCACTTTACTACACAATGCTCTAATCGTATCAGCAATCCTGCAATAAAGCAGTATATAATCAATATCATCCTAAACCACAGTGCAGCACCAATGGACACACATTCCCTCAAGATTCCAAAGAACTTGATTTTATCAACAGTGAAGTTCTCAAAATTACGCTGGCAAGTACCACTGTGATACCAAAACCAAAAGGCATCAATCTCCTGTGAATAAGCCCTGCAAATAGTAACCAAAAATATGTTAATCGCTAAGTATTTTAGAACACAGAGAAAGATTTGCTTTTAACAAAGGCAAATGCTGTTTGAGTTCGCTGTGACTGAGAAGGTCCCAGAAGTCTCCTAAGTCTACAGTGGGAGCTGTTGATTGGGCTTTCTTGGTCATGCCTCTGTTTCAGCTTATCTGGGTTGGTTACCAAGCCGGGACTGTTACTTTTACAGTCTTGCACTCTCAGACAAAAACATGCAGTAACCATCTTTACCATATTTAATAAAACAATAAACTTTGTGCTGACCTTTGGCAAGCGTTCAGGGTCACCAGGGTGCCGGGGGATAACCTTCTGTAACCTTTGGAAACCATAGTCAATGGTGGGTTCGTTCAGAGCTGAAACAACAACAAACAACATCGAGATGTGACAAAGGCATCGCAAGCGGCTCTGCTGGACTGTGACAATGGGCAAAGGCATGGTGAGACCCAGGAAGGATCACGGCAGAATCCCCTTTTACTGACATCAGCACCTGTGAAATATTGGTTCGAGCACCATTTGAGGCTGGTTCTGGGGCTTTGGTTCAAACAGCCATCCAAACTTTCCCACTTCAGCTCCTGCAACGAGGTTGCTGAAAAATTTGGGGACATTGCATACGTCTTCTAAATAGGAAGCAATTATCACCTCTGAAAGGCACAATGAAATTTATTTGATAAATATTTTATACCACCATGCTTCATGTTGGGTTTTCCCTGCTATTATATTATGAGGAAGGTCCTTTATGATTGGAAGACAAAAGCAGTAACCATTCAGGAATCTTTCTTGTGACAGACTTGATTATACATTTAATATGCTCCATGTGCAATATTCACTAATAATTTTATTGTGAAATAAAGGCATTTGTCTTGGCAGAGGTTTTATTTTTTACTCATTGACACTGACTTCAGCAGCACAGACTCCAATCAGCACTAAACTGATCCAAAAGACTTAATGACTTTAAAATAAAATAAAATAAAATTAAAAAAAAAAATCTATGTTTTTACTTCATCTTTCCACAGTCCTTGTCCAATAAAATGGAGGAGAGAAATAGTGGAAGTGGAACACTTTAATCTTCATGAAAATGCTGGTCTGTCTGCATTAATGGAAGCTCTGATTGTGTCAAGCCTTTAAGCACATGCTTATCTGTAAGCACATACTTAAACCCATTTGCTTTCAGCAAAGCAAATTTGAGCATATTATGTTTTTTATATGATTGCCTATAATTACAGGGGACTGAACTGAATGACCTTCTAGCTATATTTCCAGTCATATGATCACTTTAAAACTCAGATATTAGTGAGACTTCAACATGTGCTTAAAATTTCCTAAGTGCTTTGGTGAACTGGAACAACAGTCAAGCATTCTCAAGCATCTCTAAACAACAGTGCATCTTGATTCTCCCATGCCAATAGAGATGGTGAAATTTTCCACAGCAAATTGTTTGCATTTTTTTTATGTTAAATGGAAAAAAAAATAAATTCCAACATAGACTTTTAGATTTTTCAGCCTTTTTGGTTTTGTTTTTTTTTTTTTTTGGGGGGGGGGGAATCTGTTGGGTTTTTTTTTTAGTCACTTTAATGTTTTTCTGATCTTCTCTTAGTTTATTAACAGCAGTGCTATTATTTCTTGCACAAGATCTGCTCTCCAGATTTCCTTTCACACCCTGACCTCCCTTTTGTGTAGTTTTCCAGAAAATATCACAGCAGCTCAACTTGCAATGCCCTGGTTTCATTACATTCAAGTTTACTTACTAGGCTTCCTCTTGTGGACATGCTTAGTTTAAACCTCCTTCAAGTTTTACAATGAATTAACTTACTGCTATTTATATCTATTATCAAAAATAGCTGTTCTCTGAGAAGATTGAAAAAAAACCCCTACAGTTCAAATTCACATTTCTTTTGCAAATACGTTCAAAGATTTTAGCGTGGTTCTGTCAAATGTGTTTCTCCTCTAATTCAGTCTAGTTTATGGCCACTTTCCCTTTAGATCCTTTGGGAAAGTAGTCACTAAATTCTGCAATATTATAAATGGAGGCCAGTTCTGAAATCCCCCCAGAGTTAGCAGTCATTTTCTCATATCTTCCCACACATTCAACACATTTGAAATCCACGGAGTATTTCCTCTGAGTATTTTCTGAACTAAATGACCAAAAAAAATGTTAATTTTATGGTCCAATCTCTCATGGCATCAAGCATCTTGTGTGAGATGGGGAAAACTTTCTGCTTCAAATAGCTTCAGCTTTAGCTTAGCGGTGGGGAGAGGCTGGACACAGCAATCTGCAGGATTGGGTCCTAAATCGTAGTTGTCAAGTATCACTCCTTCGTCTATAACCATTCAACACTTCCAACATTAGATAAAATGAGGGCGGGGCGGGGGTGGGAAGGAAACCTTTAGCTGCCTGAACATGTAACCACAGACCGGACAATACCAGTCCTCTGTTCCTCGTTCATTTACCATCCAAGGCAAAAGTAATTAGTCACCTCTCAAAGAAAGAGATCTGTTTACACGTTTAACCCCACCTTCAGCGTTACAGCCACACCAGTTGTGTGTCAGGAGCTGGCAAGACTCCAAAGAAAAGGGGATATTCCCATCTCCAAGCACTGCAGCAGGGCCAGAGCTCAGGTCCCCTCAGTGGCAGATGATGTCCAGGGTCACACACCAGCTTCCTCCAGGGTTTTCCTCTGCCCCACTACGTGTGACTGGTCTCTGCTCCTGAAGCCATTCACAATAATGCATTTCCCAGTGCTCTAATTCAAATAATGTGGGGTTTTTTTCCCCCCCATGATTAGGAAAAAAAAAGAATCAATAAGAAATACAAACTCTATTTGTGTTCTTGACATCCATACATTAAAAACAAGCTAACACGTATGGTACTTAAAATGCATTCCCATTACTCTGTATTTTAAAAGTACTATTGAAAGTACTACTAACTTTAAAAAACTCTACTAAATTCAAATAGGTCCCAAGGCTAATGGAAGCAATTTGTATACCAACCCAAACTGACTGGCCCACTTTTCAAAATACAGGTATGATAATCTTGTGGTTTTAAAAGGACATTTAAATTGAAAGACTGTGAATTTAGTACATAATTATACCAATAGAACCCTTTAACTTGTCAACTTGTAAATCTAAAAGGCTATCAATCATTGCTAAAGAGGAAATAAACCTTAAAATTCTTTGATTGACAGTGCTTACTTTTTATGGGGGGGAAAAAAAAAAAAAAGGAGTAAAGTGGCCAGAAATCCATTTACAAAAGTACATTGTTTTACATAGGTGAGTAAAAAGCCAATAATTACACCTCCAAAAGACATATAAATCAAGGTAAGTACATTTCCCTCACTTACATATTTTAAGTTGCAGTAAACTTCAGGCAACTTTTTATTAAAATACTTTTCCAAATGCAAAGCTTATTGAAGCCATTAATAGAGTAGCATTTTCATTTAAGCTAATATAATCATTTTTGCAAATACAAGATTTAAGCCATTTTTCTCCTTCCAAACAATAAACTTTCAGCCTGTCTCTTGTGTGAATTAACGAAAATTACACCCAGGTGTACAAAATCTGTCTATCTATTCTAGTCTATGAGTTAAGGCACAATATTTATTATTCTTACCATTTTATGAATTACTTCTTAAACCCTTGAGGAAGAACTTTCTTTCAAATTAGACTCTAACAAAATAAGCCATGAAGCTCTTTATGCAGCAAGTCTAAAGCCATAACTCATAAAATCTAAGGCTTTTAATCAAGAAAATGCAAAATGTCAAAGGAAATAAGGATGTGTACATTATATTCATGTTTTCAAAGTCCAACTTATTTTTCAACAAAAACACTGCTTATGCCACTCAGAAAAATGTTTCCATCATAACTATAATTTCAAATTCTGCACAAATAATTTTAATAACCACATGTAGATAATCCACCATCTTTAAAAGTCTCTCTTTGTAAACTATTCAGTGGAGAGCTTTTTTTAATATTTCACATAATGAATTCCTACTGTGTCAATAAAGCTTTGGTGGTTAATTGAATGACTGTCTAATGCATCTGAGAGAGGAATTTGTTTCTCTGGCCATGCTGCCAACTTACAGCAGAATGATCGACACTTAATATCAGCAATTAAAAGGACCTGTTCAAATATCATATGGAATTCGTAGCTTGGGGTAGTGTAGGAGAACTCTTCACCAAGGAAAACTCATTCGGCAAATGCAGAGGGTAATTGAATTAGACACATTTTAACATTATTATTCAAAGAAAAATAAACACACACTACATAGAAGCACTATGGAAATATTCAGAATGTAAAACATATCCACTTAATTTGTTTCCCATGCATTCATGGTTTCATTTATTCCTTTTATTTTTCAGTCCTTGTTTCTTTTTCATTCTGTTTGACCCAAAACCAGCAAGAAAGCAGCACTTAGACCTATGAACTTCCCATATGCTTTTCTAGTGGAAAAGGCTGTAAGGAGAGGGAAGGGACTCTTAGGGCTCAAATAACCAAAACCAAAAAAAATGTTGGAGGCTACAAACAAATCTGCCTCAGGTCCACAGGTCTGACCATCCCCATCTCAGAGGAGGAATCTGGTCTTGATTGTTTTAAGTGAAACACTCGGGGAAAGGCTGCACATAGAATTAAATGTCCCAAAGTGATTGCTCCCGTGGTGCACCAAAGAGTCACTGGCGTGCTTGGAAGGCAGAGACATCTTGGGGGAGAGTTTCAAGAAGGTAAGAATGACCTGCAGCAGCTCAGAGATACAACAGCCTCAGATTTTGTTCAGGAAGTCGTAACTGCAACAATGGAATGGAAGAAAATTCTTCAGACTCTACCTCTGTCTCGTCACAAATCCATTTCTTTTTGTAAATTTGGCTCTAAACCAAAATTAGACAGCTAGTGACAAGTCCTGAACTACAGTGTCAACAAGGTGGGGCTTTGGTGTCTACAGCATAGTTGTTTTTATTATTTTCCTGTCCAGCGAGAGAAACTTCATCAGAATATAAACAGAAGTTGACTCTGTGGCCAAGACACACAAAGTTTTGAGTCTCAAAACCTCACAGACCCAAAAGAAAATGGAGAAACCCATGCAAAAATGCTGCAGCACTGTCACAGCGATGAAGGCCAGGGCCACATTTGACATGTCTCTCTATGCCCAGATTAAACCAGGTCAGGACATTTGAAGGCACAGAGAATAAATAATATAAATCAAATGCAGGCCAGCTAGGAAAGCAGACACTTCAATGGGAGCCTTGCAGCCCTAGCACCTTCAGAGGTATTTTACAGCTAAGGACTTCCCTGCTCTTTGGCCATTTGGCCGCCTCCTCTGTCGGCTCAACTAGCCACCTCTACAGTCAGCTCTCCTCGCTTTTAATCTCTCCTTCTGTCTGTATTTCCGCACTGCTGAGAAACAGCAGAATGGGGTCCAAGGGGCTACAACTGAGAGCAGTCACACGAAAAGTTGTGGCTTCCAGCTCCTCACTGTGACCAAGCACAGACTCTGCAGGGATTGAAGCAGGAGCTCCTTCCTCTTGCTGAGACAAGAAGTTGCCACAGAGCTGATCTGGGATGTTTGCCTTCACTAACAGATGTGGCTTCTGTCTCCAGCTCTGGGTGATTTCTGCTACAAGACTCTAACAAAATAAAACATTGACGCTAAAAGATGGGAATAGGACGGGACAGACCATAATAATGTCAAATTCCCAGTGCTAAAATGCCTTGCTAAGGCCCCTCAGTAGAGCAATGATAGTGGATGATGTTACAAAGCAGTATTTTGTCATGGCAGGCTGTAAGCAAACCCTGCCCAACAACTCTTATGCACAGTGGCCTCTTTATTCCTGCTCTACAAAGACGGGGTGGGGTGGGGGGTGGGGAACCAAAAAACTTCAAAACCCCATCATCAAATGAAAAAAAAACTGTTTTGCGAATCTCCCTGCAAAGACTTTTCCTTTGCTAATTAAAGCTCCTTAAATGAAAACATGCAAGCATTTGAGCTATTTGTTGTTGTTGTTGTTGTTGTTGTTGTGAATTTCGCTTGCTTTTTTTAAAGCTTTCTTTCCACTGACTTTCCCTGGAGTGTTTATTCCCACAAGCCATGGAAAACAGAAGCGGGTGGGACACCAAGAGTCTGCACAGAAAGGTCTGAGATAGAAAGGCCCTCCCAGTGCTAACCCAGCATTTCGTTGCTTTTCTGGTCTCAGTAAACTCTCACTTAAACATGTTGTTGTGCATTGAATTCCCATTTTTAAAATCAAACTGTGACATTATGTCATTTCTTTTAATTAGAAATAGGGATATCTGAAATGTAATTCCTACATTTCATTGCCATGCAATGCCCCAACAGACACCACGTGCATGTGTCAAGGAGTAAGAAAAATACAGAGCTGAGTCAAATGATAAATCTAACACATAGATCTCCTGAGTTTCCCTAGTGACTGCTCTTTACTTGAACTAAAGATGCAGTAGGGCCAGTGTTTGAGGCAGCTCCACTGTGTTCATCAGTGTTATTACAAACATGATAGACAGCGTGATATTTTCCTCCTGAAAACAATTTTTCTCCGGCAACTAAGAACCAGAGGATTTATTCCCTTTCCACCCAGCCTACTCTCTGCAGCCAGTGGAGGTGCTGAAGATGCAAGGAATGCGTGTCTTGAGCCCCAATTTTTCATGAAAGTTACTGGGTGAAATGACTACATCTGTGTAGCAAGAATCATGTGTTGGTTTCTCAAAATACAGTAACTCTACATGTTCACTCTTAGCAACCTGCAATCTGACTTGAAGAAAAAAGTCAAACAATTCATGAGCTTCACAGTTTCTTCTTCCTCTGACTGCTCTGACCTCTTGTCTAATGGGGAAGATTTGGCCTTAAGGGAGTCTGAAACAGAGTCCAGTTTTAGGCACTGGAATTTAAACATACCAATTTCACAACAGGCTGGTAGAATTCACTGGGGATATGTATTCAGAGGGCCAGAAGGAAATTAATGCATGTTGGTTACTTCATCTAGTTGTCTAGGTTAATTGGGGCATCTTTGGCTGTTATTATAAAAAAGGGAAAGAACAGCATTTACATGTGAATATTTTCCAGTTTTTCAGAAACATTCTGCATGTGAACATGCAGCAGCAGGCTTACTGAAAATGACTGGCTCTCAATGACTTGCCCCTTCATTTAAATAAATAAATATATATGTATACATGCACACAAGCACAAAAATGCATCCAAGCCAAGATTTAAAATAACGGGTGCATAAGGTTAGCCATAAGATCTGTATTTAGACCTACTTTAAAACATTTTAAAAATAAAGACAGTGCATTTATTTTTAAACTGTTGGCTCAGAAACAGATGCAGAGATGTCCCATAGAGAGTGTGGGAGATGTTAAAGTGTCCCCTCATGTAACCTTTTCTTTCATTCTGTACTATGCGTATTTTCAACAGTTTTTCTTTGCATGGACTCTTCAAATTCTACAATGTAGGTGCAGACACCTTTAAAACTGTCATAGGGCTAATTTTGTATAATATACAGGAAGTTGTTTCTTTTTGTCACCCTTCACAAACTCCTTTGGGGTAGACAGCACTGAAAGCTGTTTTCATGCAGAAATATTTCCTTCTGAGCAATGCCTCTCTTGCTTTTAACCTTGTTATTTCTCATCTCTTCAGATTATTTAAAAAAAAATAATTATTACCAAGGGATGCATAAACGAAAAACTCAGTGTCCTGTCTGAATGCCAAAGGCATTCCTATCAGAAAGCATCTTAGTCTAAATTTGGCGTTTCTCAGAATTATAGACTTCTGACGTGCAAGTGCACTATGGTCAGAGCAAAAAGAATCTTCAAGAGAGAAAACTGGAAAACCACCAGCTATCACATCCAAAATCTCTGAAAACGAGATTCACAGAGAAACTCAAGCAGAGCTGAATCATAAAAATGAGATGAACTCTGTCTAGCTGTAATGAACATCATAGGTGTGGCACTCTCGGAAGGGACCGACCTGCTGTGAGGTTTAATTTAGGTCTTTAATCCCTCTCCATAACTAAGCTTAAATCCCTTGAGAAAACAATAGTTCCCAAATATTTTTATTTCCAAACATTAGCTTTGATTTGTCTACACGAAATTGCGATAAGGCTCTCACTGGAAAGCAAAAAGACCATTTTGGATATACCCTCGATGATGCAGCAAATTGTTTAAAATTAAAACAGTTGGATTTTTTGTTTGTTAGTTTGTAACATTTAAATAGAAGTATATAATCTGAGAGCTCTCAGAGGTCTCTGATTTTAGTAGCAGATATATCACCTGCCTCTATAATTGTTCTGGGTTTGGGGTTTTTTGCAAAAATTTTGACAATAACTGTTATCAAGGGTAAAAAAAAAATCATACCAGCCTGTCTGATAAACATGTTTCCCTGCCCTCACACCCCAGTGAGCACTGTGACACTATACTTTTATCATCTAGTGTGTGCTCAGAATGAGCTTAGAACAGCAATTGCCAGGAATAGGCAGGCGATAAACTGCATTGATTTAACACATCTTGTTTTCAATCATGCTCGGATTTTCTGAGCACGCATTTTTCCTGTACTTCAGCTTGTAGCTTTTATCTGACGAGCTGATCCCTTTTCACTGGAAAATGAAAAGGTCGCACAATAAGACACGGTTTACTGGAACTTGAGCACGCACCAGGGAAAGTATTTTAGATAAATACTGTCAGACATAGTGGAGCTGAATTTCAACAACACAATTGCTAAACAACAATACTTATTACTCTCTAGAACAAGCCTACAAGCAACTTATGGCTCACAGCAGGGGAGATCTCAGAGTTGGGCTCAATAGTTAAAGCAACCTTATCCAAGCCTGTTTAAAGATGCAGTATTGCTTTTGCCTTACATGCACCAATTAGTTGTACCTCTGGACAAAGCTAAATGCCCCCTCAGATGCTTTCATAGGTAACTTATAAATGAAGAAAAACCACATCAATGACTTTTCTTATTCTTTTGGGTTTTTTTGGCAGAAAGGTGACTGACTACATGCTTGATTTAATTTAATCAAATGGAGTACGAGCTGATGATAAAAATAAAATTATCCAAATGTGAAAGTAATTTAACTGAAACTCATTCATTAACCAAGGCGAGTTGCTGAGGAGGTCAGTAGACAACCAAAGAGTAATATGGCATGAACCATCTACCAATGGCCAAGGTAAGTAGGCTCGTAAGAATAATTCATTTCCCTCCTCTCTCTGAGGTGACAGATCCCAACCAATACAGCACTGGAAGCAAAATATCCTCAATTACTCCTACAAAAAGGGGCAAAGAAAAATTCCAAGACATTGTTTACTGCACTGATTATACCCAAGGAAAGTTCTCACCAAGTAAACAGGCAACCTAATTTAAGTTTCCTCCTCAGCCAAAGTGGACTAACGCCACTTTCCCCATGAGGGCTCAGCTGTAAACCTGCAGCCAAGGAGGGGTGACTGGTTCACCCCAAACGCAGCCCCTCCCTCGGCATCTCCTTCCTGCATTTATGTGCCTATGCAGGCACATAAACACAGTATGCATGAGATCCTCACCTGCTCGCACCTCTTGTAATCAGTGCAGCATCTAAACCTACCGAATCCACCTTGTTTTTTTTGCCTGGCAGTCTTTTGAAACCAGATTCAAAACAGTGGACTTCCCATGCACACCACCCCTTCAGATTTTAGAAGAGACTCATCTTTGTCAGCACTTCCAGTTCTGCTCCCCTCTTGCAACAGCCTTTCTCAGGACAGGCACACTGTTCTTCATGGACCCCAGACCTCCCCCTCATTTACAGGTATTTCTGCACCACTGCCAAAACGTGTTTGCAAAAATACTGCACACAGGAGAAAATAGTCCTTCCTGCCTTTTCTCCCTGATGTGTCTGGTGATCAGCGACAGGACCTGAGGGAACGGTCTGAAGTTGCGTCAGGGAAGGTTTAGCCTGGATATTAGAAAAAGGTTCCTCACGCAGACGGTGGTTGGGCACTGGAACAGGCTCCCCAGGGAAGGGGTCACAGCACCAAGCCTGGAAGAGCTCGAGAAGTGTTTGGACAATGCTCTCAGGCAGATGGCATGACTCTTGGGGATGGTCCTGTGCAAGGCCAGGAGTTGGACTCAATGATTCCTCTGGGCCCCTTCCAACTCCAATTCTGTGATCATTCATCACCTTTGCTTACAATGATATATAGTATCTCAATCTCTGCAAGACAGGGGGAGGAAACTCCAGCCTGTGATCCAATCTGCACTTTTGGAGAAACAACCACACTTCTCCAGGCAGCCAAGACACAGCTGCTGGCTCAGCTTAGCTGTGACAGGTAATGAGACACAGGGATACCACCTGTTCTTTAGGGAAGCAGCAATACAGAGGGAAGTCCGAAAACCAGAGCATCATCCCCACAAACATCCTTCTCATTTATCAGCAATGCCAGTGAAAAACAGGTGTGAAATATTGATGTATTCCTTGCTTCTCCTGAATGTGCTTATTAGTCATTTAGGTCCAGTATAAACTCATCTTAAATTCACTTTGTCCAAGATCCTGAACCACTTTAAAGCACAACCATTCTGGCAAATTTTTTTAAACTATACTGATACTAACTGGATCTTAGTCTATTGCATATACACATCAGATAGGCAAGCCTCCAGCTCTAGTCAGATTCATCCATCTTTCTAGGATATTCTGCTCACATTGTAAATCTTACACAAAGAATACAGTAAATAGTATTTAAATTACATGTTGAATTAAAGTAGGCAAGGCACAAGCAAAGGGACAGACCTCAAGAAAAATATAAAGTAAAATCCAACTTTGCATGCAATACTACTTTGCATTCAGCCTCACAAGCCTGACTACAAGGGAACTCATACGAGCATCGATTTCTCCCTCTCACCTGGCAAGTTTTTTTGCTAGACGAGTAAGTTGAAAATCCGTGCTGCATTTTAGGGTTATCTCACGCAGCACAGGCAGAATTCTGATCTGTCTTCTCCATTAAGTGCTCATAATCCCAGAAATGAAAGTAACTCATTTCTTCCCAGGGTGCCTGTTAACTGAGAAACTCATCTTAATTGAATGCACAGATCAGTTAACCATCTTCGGATTCGCAAACCATTAGTGCCCCACTTGCACAGCAGCTCTGCTGGCAGGTCTCCTCCCTCCCCTGCGCTCAGGGGGGATCGGAGGTTCAGAGACGGAGGGGAGGTGCTGGAGGGGATGAGCAAAAGCACTGTCAAGGGCTTATGCTCATGACAGAATGAGTGCTCTGGGGCTGAACAGGCTTTTGCTAAATTATCAGCACTAGATCACCTTGCCAGTCAATTAGAGAGGAATCAACAAATACTGCAGCTCTTCCCCCAAATACGAGTTAAGTAGCCTCCGAGCACGCCTACAGAGAGATCACTAATCGGGAATCTGGAGCCTCACAGGCCTCAGAGAAGAGGAAGTAAAAATAATTGTTTATATCACTCCCTTCGCATCTTGCCTCTCTTCCACCCTCACAATTCACCATCTAGAATATACTTGGTAAACTAGTGAAAATGAGTATGGAAATTAAAATTTCTGAAGTGCGACCACTTGCCTATAAAGCTGATGCTTCAAAAATAACCTGTAAAAGGCAAGGAAAAGAGGATCCAGGCTGAACTCAGAGTAGTGTTATGAAACACTTCCAATGTTTCATTTACAGTGGGGGAGTGAACTGACCTTCTGTTCTTCAGTGGTTACTGCTGGGTTTGGGATACACAGCGAAAGATCTCAGCTAGTTGGTGGCCCCCAAGCAGTAGCCACATCCCTGTGCTCATCAGCACTTGTTCATTAGCTAACAAACGCTGTTCTGAGGTAGCTGAAACTTTTCTGCACTCCAATAGGGCTCACCAAAATTAACTACTTTCCTTTTAATAGAATTTAAGAAAAATATTTTAAGTGTTTTGGATTAATTTTTCCTAAATTGGAACTATTACAATTTCCCTAATTCAACAGAGAGGTAGAATAAACAGATTAAAGGCTGTGATCAGAAAATGATCAGAAAAATAGAGTGAATAATATAAAGTTACAATGGATAACCAGGTACCATCACCCAGGTTTCTATCATGCATTTGTGCTTGTTTCCAAATTTTGTAGATATCATTGGCAGCCTCTAGGAAAATTCAGATCCCAGTTCTGAAGTTACCAATAAAATACCTTCCAAGTAGAATAGTATGGCCATTTTCTCATGTATAAAACAAATACCTGCCTTCCATCCAATTCCAAACAAAAGCAAACCCCAGTGTAACGGATTACATTATTCTGCACGATTTTTTTCCTAGTAGATTTCATAAGAACTGTTGTCATAAAAAAATTGCCACCAAAATATATGTGTATCGTACTAACATGCCTCAAAGTTCAATACCGACACAAACAGTATCATCAGGTGATAAAAACAAGGATGCTGCAAGTGTGACATGAAAAAAAAAGAGTATTCGAATGTTAAAATCTAATTTAGCAATTTGCAAATTGCCTCTCTAAAAGGAGGAATTTAGCATTAATCTTGCTGGAAGTGGCATATTTATCAGTAACTGATTTGTAGCTTTCCAGGCAGTAAGCAATAGATATAAATACACTTCTGGGTCCATCAGCACTATGCAAGAATGAGCTTAAACAGACAAACTCACTAAGGCCCTGAGTGAGCAAAGTATTAAGCACCTGCCTGCCAGAGTTAATTAGTCTGCGCAGAGCAAAGCACTGAT
Source organism: Acropternis orthonyx (assembly GCA_035583155.1). Lineage (NCBI taxonomy): Eukaryota > Metazoa > Chordata > Aves > Passeriformes > Rhinocryptidae > Acropternis > Acropternis orthonyx. The sequence goes on from JAWWEU010000029.1 coordinate 14,121,396, forward strand.
GCTTCTGCTCCCGCTCCAAACCAGCTCCATCACAGCTGCCCTGGGGCATCTCTGCTCTCCTGTGAGGTGTATCAGCAACTCCAGTGAAGCTCCTCCTTCCTCCCCCGCGATCCCGGTGCATGCCAAGCCCATGGTCTTGCTATCCAAGGACACGGGGACAGGGATGGGGAAGAGCAGCCTCCCGCACCATCCCTTGGCGTTGCACACTTCAAAGAGGAGCTCCTTTGTCTTGCATTTAGCTCCTGTGCAAAGCAGGAACAAAGGCTGTCGGAAACTGGCTCTGTGCCGGAGAGAATTTGCAAAAATGTCCAATGCCTTGGTCTTCAGAGAAAATCACTCTGGTTTTGCACTGAAAGCCCGTGTTGCTGCCCAGAGACCTGTGTATGTCACAGGGCAGGCAGTGTCCACACCCGCGGAGCCCCGGCACCGCCATGCGGGTACGGACCACACCTTAGATGGCTCTTTAGGAAGAAGATTCCCACCAGTGGAGTTGACTCACTGTTGGCATTGATTTTAACATTGTGTGGTCTCTCCCCTGCCTGAGCAGATGATCCACATTCAGTGGCAAAAGCAGTTATTCAAAATAAGTCTAAGTTGTAGCTGATTGAGTAAAAAATGGACGCTGATAAGGTATTGTGAATCCTGCTGGAGCAGATGGATCCTCGCTCATCAAAGCAAAAGCTGGTAGAGACACAGCAAAGACATTTAAGTCTAGGACATGCAAACTGGTAGATGCTTTCTCCAAACAGCAAAGGGAAATGTAATGTCACTTTTTGCTTCCAAATTTTGCTTGTTGCACAAAACAGAAGTGAAGGAGCAAAAGAAAAGAGGGGAAAAATTCCCACAGGATTCGCCTGCTCTACCTGTCATTCCCCTTTGCTCCTTTTCCTTCTGTAATTCCCCTCCCACCAGCAGCATAGCAGAGTCCCCTTCAAAAACTATTTCAGTAGTTTATCACAAGTATAAAGTAAAACATGTACTGAAACACACATAAAGGGAAACACACATAAAGGGCATCTCGAACAAAACTAAAAAGAAATGCTTTTTTTAACATTCAAATATTCTGATATTAAATAATCAGAAAGGCAGAGGTGGGACTAATCCAATTCTGTTTTAAAACTTGTTACACTGTGAAATACCATATTATCCTACAGGCAGCATTCACCTTCCTTCAGCTAAACTGACCCACTGAACTCTGGTGTAAGTGTCAGATGGCAGAATTTAGTTTCAAGTACTCTTGAAAGAGTAGTCAGGGTTGATTTTTGTTACATTTAACTACTAAGCATGCAAATCATTATTTATTATTGGTTAGCCTTTCAAATCCCACTGGATTAAAGAACACATTACATGATTTGGTCAGGATTTTTTTTTGGCATTAAAAGCTCTGTGTTTCAATCAGATTATGGCTGTGGGGATCTTAAGTTTCAAGGTATTTCCCCAGCAAAGAAGATGTATTTCCAATAGTAAGAATGAAGTAACCCTCTTTGTTGGGTACCTATGCAGTGATTTTTAACTTTAGTTGAAGAACTCTTTCCACATTATTTGGCATCATACATTCCCTGTAACTTAGAGCAGTTCGGAATTATTCCTCAGTTTTAGACCTGGGGAACAAACAACCACAAAGCCATAAAATTTAGGTACCTATGCCTATTTAAAATTCCCAGCAGGCACCTAAGTGAACTTTCAGGACTCTAAATGCAATTAAGATTCTGACTTTAAGTAAGAGAGTCAAAATTACAAAAGAAGCCTGAGACTTAAACAGGATTTTCTGCCATTGGATGAAAAGCTGCTGCTCACCAGTGCTGTGGACCTGCAGTTTGCACTGTCTGGTAGCATCAGGCGGCATCGAGATCCTGCTATTGTTCAAGTTTTAGTGGACTAAATCCATGAATAATCACAGGGTTCAAAATTCATTACACTGTGCTGTGCTGGGCAAGTTGCCTGTTGGGCACAATTTTTCAGTAGCAAACAGCAAAGAAGAGGAACTGCGAGTCAACGATAACCTCCCATTCCAAAGCACATAAAGTTTTCTAACTTCAAAAGGCATTAATGAGTGAAAAATAGTACATGATACTATTGCCTTCGAGTAGAATTTGTTCCATTTGAAGTTTTTTAATTTATTTGTATTCTTAATTTATTCCCAGTCATGATGAAATCTTTTGGAGACGTGGAAGACCTCCCCCAAAAATGACATTTAGTGACTGTCATTAATTTCCCATTTAAATAACAGGATCTACAGAGGAAAGAGCAGCATTTTCCAACCTGTGGTGTACAAAACTCCAGGACCGCAGAAGTCCTGCAAACATGTCTTGGTGGTCCATGTAAGGGAACTAAGAGGGATGCAAGTCAGTTGTCAGCAGGCTCAAAGTCACTGCAGAATCCCTGGTTCAAAGGTCCACTTTTGTAGTGGAAAATATTTAGGTGTCCACAACCCTGAAAACTGTTGAAAAGAGACTGCAATAGAAGCTTTGTTGGCACAAGCTCTCCTCCCTCTGGAGGATTTGCTACATACATTGAGGCACCCGTTTGGAAGATTGTGGATATTTTCTGCTGAATGGGGCCCTTGGAGAGGAAATATTTGATTTACTGCAGAGTTCTCATTTCCCTGAATTGCAAATAGAGTGTAATTTGATTAAATGTAAATGAATCCTACAATACTTTTGGTGGCTTGTCTGAAACAATTGATTGTAATGGGCATCCATCATTTGGCTGGATTTTAATTCAGAGACAAAATAAGGCAAAATGAGAAAACTAAAGCAAGTGCCACTAACATTCTAGAGCTGGAGCAGTCGAGATTCCTGGCATTGGACTGTCATTCCCATTGTTCTCGGAGAGCAAGCAATGCAGTAGAGGGGAAACACAACAGCAAAAGAAAAAGAATAATGTGAAACATATACAAAGACATAGATCTAGAGGAAAATTAAGCTTTTTCACAATGAATTCTCTTAAATCAGCTTAAGGAGCACAATTTGTTAAATTTATTTTAACATCAATATCCTAAACTGAATGAGTAAGGAAGATGAATATTGTTCTGCATTTCTCACTTAGAAGAAAAGCTTTGTTTTTATAGATCACCTAAGTCCTTTTTCACCAAGATAATTTCCAAGCGCATAATACTAGTTTCAGCAGTTCTTGTGGTCTGAAATAATAAGAGAAGTGAAATTTCTGATAAACACAAGCTTGATAAACTTTTGGTGTCACTTTCTTCAAATGTGGAACTACTCCAACCACAGAGATAATAATAGATGACCAGATTGTAACTGCTTTATTGCTTCTTTTTCCTCATAAATTTTAATTTTGGAAAGTTAAGTGAAAAATGTGGTTTCAATTTCCTACAAAGTGCACACAATTTGGTTTTAACAAGAAAATAGAAAGAGATGGTACGTTCTTTGGAGTGAATTAGGGAGAGGAGTTGGTTTCTTTGTCTTTCAGCATCATCAGAATAACAAAGTACAAAATGCAAAAAAAGATGACTGCAGAAGAAAAAAGGCAACTGTAAAATGTACTAAGAAAAGCATCAAGTAATTCTTTATCTAAATAAGCTCAGAGCAATTTTACAAGATAATACTGTTTCTCCAGCCTCTTCCCCATCTGTTTTACCAGACTAGAGCTTAAAAGAACTCAAGCTGCATACACGGGTTACAGGAAATCTTCTAATAAGAAAACACTGTGTACATAACATCTTGCTCTCTCAGAAGGTACCAGCAATTGTCAAAGTGCCTGTTCAGACCATATTAAAAAGGCTTGGATAAATACTTAGGTGGAACTAAGAAAACAAGAGTAGAAACAAAAGCTGAGAGAAGACAGAGATAATATTTATTTTGCCCAGGAGGTATGTGGGACTCAGATCAGTGTGTGGCTTCACCCCTGGTACCCATACCTACAATTACAACACATATATTAAGAACTTAAATCATACTAAAGGTCACCCAGCTTTCCTTCAGCAGCAATGGTGCAAGAGAGGTTTTAGAGGAGATGGAAGATGCTCTGGAGTAGGTAAGAGCAGCATCAAGCAAATGTTAAGAGGGAATCCTGCCAGTGCTGCCAACAGAGAAGTCAATGGGCTTAACTCAGGATGTACAGGGAGATGACCCAAATCCAACCAAGTGCTTTGGTCAGCACAGCTATGAAATGGAACGGTGGAGATCAAAATACAAGATGGAAAATCCACTAAATGCTTGTAGCCAAGCAGTCAAGACTTACTGTAAGGACTGCAGGTATTGTGAGTCTTAGAATAATAATCCCATGAAAATATGCAATGGTTGAAAATTAGATTCCTAATTTAATATAACACTAAAATAACCTAAAGTGTTTCCATGAATTCCACCAAGTTATTTGGCTGCTTCTAAGTAAGGATGTTCTTGAAACTTAAAGGGTACCAATTGATTTGCACTGTTTTTAATTAAAAATAGAGTGAAAATTGGGTAGTAATGTATGTAAAAATGGAGCCTTTATCAGTTTTCTTTAAAATGTTTTCAAATGTGCAGAGCTTCTGAGAAAAAAAAAAGTAGTAAATAAACAAAAGAGATACATTTGTAATGAATTTTAGTGCAAAATTATGTTCATTATGAGAGTGCATGTGAAAAAAATCAATGTCCCTGAAAAAATATTCTGGCACTCTAAGTAGTACTTTGAGGGGGGGGGTGGGGAACCAACTTCCATAAAAGTTAAAAGTACCAAATTTGTGAAATCTAAAGGGACAAAAGTTATTAGGAAATTACTGCACAAATTTGAGAAAATATCTGTGATGAATTTCATGCAGCTTTAGACTTTATTACACAAATCCCTTGGAAATTTTTTCCATAAGAAAACTTTCATTGGCCAATAACTGTAAGTCTCAAACTGTTTTCTAAAAAAACATGTGTGTGAACAGATGAAACTGCTTAACTGCTCTGTTGACACCCCATGCCATAGTTGTTTCCTGTCTTAGCCGTAACCCGCATTTTTTGTCTGTCCTATGACTGTAATCACCAAAGGCAGAAAAACCCACAGGCATTGCCGGTGCCTTAAAAAGATGCTACACCCCAAACACCTCAACTCAATGAGAACATAATTCTTTCAGTGGATGGAAAGGCATGGTCCTACTTCTTTTCAGAGGCAACAGTATGTCTTCAGATTGCAATTGTCCCTTCCTGACTGTAGATGCAAAGAGTGCAGGAGATGAGGGTTTTCCTCACCCCACATGTCCCTGTGGAGTCAGAACACACACCTCAGTCATTTATCATCATGCCAGCTCAGCCTGCCAGCTTGACAAGGATTTTTCCCCTGGGGTTTCTAAACTAGAAATGTTATTTAGGTTACGAAAACAATTGCACGTTTTCTGCTTCCTGAGCCAGCGTAGATCTGTGAGCACGCAAATGAAAGGGGTCTGAAACCTGCCAGGGCTGCAGCCACCGCACAACCCTCAGCCCTCCTTGCCCAGGGAAAGCAGGCGTGGATGGAGGGCGAACTTGAGCCTGGGAAAGCAGCACAGGGTGAGATACGATGGCCATCGCAACCTCTGCTCTCTTCGGTATCGACGGTTCAAGTCTCACTGCAGGGCCTTCCAGTTTACAGAAAGCAATTTTCTTTGGCCTCTGCATCAGCTGTAGATTATTTTCTTCATTTCATTTTTCCTCCCTTCCTCCCATTCCTTGTGCAGAAGTGTTTGCTTCAGTCTCCCCCGCTCCCAGTATGGATTAAAGGGGGGAAAAGGACAACCCTTGCAAGCCCAACAATGCTGAGGTTCCAGTGCAAATCCTGCAGATCAATGTTAGCTGAAATTTGCAGGAGGCCTGATCTGCTCAGAATTTGCTCATCTGGTCTGGCTCAGATTTCTAGATAAAGATCATGGGGGATGCAGTACGTTTGCAGCACATACAGAGCAGCTTCCTCACAGAGCAGGATGCACATTTGCCTTCACAAGCCCTAAAATGTTGCCCTCTTACAGAAGTTCACTGTTTTTTTTACCTCACACAATTTGTTAGTTCTTAATCATGGGGGGTTTTTTACATAGGTATATCTTATCTGTGCTCATTATAAAACTCTTGCTGCTAAATTATTTATGCCAAACAATCAAGTGTGGTACCTCTGCAGATGTCAGCAGATAAACAGAAATGCAGTGTTGCATGATGGAGTTTAATGCTGTGGAAATGTCGGGGCGCTTACTTTAAAATTCCACTGACCTTTGCTGTCCTTTTTTTCAATGTTTGCTTATTGCCACAGTAAGGAAACACTGCAATGAGATTGGGAATTTGTGGATGCTGAAAGTCAATATTTAAGGGAAGCATGTTTCCCCAATTACACCGTTTCTGATTATGTGCTATCAAAAGAGGCAGCGCAGAGGTACCATTTGTACCAAACACGGGCAATACGTGTGATACAGCAAAGAGAGCAAGAGCCAAACAAGCAGAGCCAAACTACAGGGATGTCCTAAGAGGAGCACAGTGTCTGCATGTGGTTACAGGGGGGTACTGTGACATTAAGATATTACAGGTTTGTGGTTATTTTGGGGGTTCCTCTCTTTCCCTGCTGGCAGTCCAGGCTCTGTGGGACCTGTGTAACAAGGCAATAGTGTCTGGGAAATAATGAGCAGGGGGATGCTGTGCTGTTCTTTCATTGCAATGTTAGGTGCGATGTTGCACACTAAAGCACCAGATCAATACTTCCAGCAGCAAGCCGTTCAATACACCTGAATTATTGCTTCATTTTTCTTCTTATTATAGATGAGTTGTGTTATTATTTTCCCCAAATCGATATTTTACAACCTTTTTTATCCGTTTCTCCATAAATTTTGTGATTACTTTAAACTGGGAATTCCGGTACACTAAATAAGATGCAGTATCTGAGAGGTAGTGAATGTACCAACACGATTTTTTACTCCAGACACTGCTTAAAGGCAGATCCTAATCAATAGCTAAGTAGGTAAATTTTTACGCAAGGAAGTTGGAAGCAGCACCACTCTTACAAAATCAAAATTCAGGTTCCTAGAAAATATTCACTACAAAAGACTATTCTAGAAATACAGGGAAAGAGAGGTCTGATGGGCACTTTGCGTGGGAAATTTAATTCCAAACAAATATGCTTTTTACTTCCCCTCAGCTAAAGGGCGGCCATAATTCACTGAAATTGTTTCTTACAAAGCAGATAATCCCGTGCACCTTAGAGTGATTTAATTAGCTTCTGTAGCTGTCTCCTGCTAAGTGTTTAAAGCATCTGCAAATCAAATCATGTTAACTCATCTGCTGCACCACTTTCTTTGTTCTATGCATAGGACCTTCCTAATAGCATTAATAGAAGCATGAGTTTCCCTGGAGAGGGGAGTAGCAAAGTGAGTTAATTACATAGTTATTGTAAAATTGTGTACATTATTCCACAGAACATGCTGGGTATTAAGTTGCTACACAGAAAATAATGACAATTTTTGGTGATCCCAAAGACCAAAATATTACAATTTGAAAGGAAAATGCAGATTCCCACTGAAGTTGGGGGAATTCTGCCAAATTCCTGCTTCCAGTCTGCCTGGCTGCTCATAGACTGCAGTGCAAGATTCTGCCTATACCCGACACTTCAGCTACAATTTTCATCCTCACATTTACTGCAGGATTACAAGATCAAGCAGTAGGAGGTACAGTAATCTCTATTCAATGTTTTATAACACTTTAAAAGTTTTAACAGGAAAAATAAAAAATCCCTGGGATTTTCTGCTATAAATTGTATAGATTTCTGCTCATATCCATTTGGTCTAATTAGGAATGGCATCACAGACCCCTCAAGGAGCAAGTCCAGCAGTTTCTTCAGATCTGGGCATCAGTACTACAGTGGAGTAAATAATTCATAACAAACCATTCCCGCTAAGTAACTGTCCAAAGAGATGTTTTTCTCCAATTATCCTGGTAGATGAAAGTATTTGTCACATAGTTTTTCTGATTAACCTTATCCTTATAGATAGATAATTACAGAATGGATTGTTACAAATTTTTGATTTAAAGTCTCCATTTATGGAATCTGTTCAGAGAGGCCATCTCCTCACCTGTGTGTTCACTGGTTTTGAGTCATGTTTCTTTACAACCAACAGTAAGTTTTATATCTTTTTGTTCAGGCAAAGACGTATAAACCATGGAAAATTCACCTTCCCTAGCACGCTCTGAGTTGTTTGAGCAAACTCACTTGTTCACACATTCACAGGGAGCAAAACACTACAGGGAAACTGAAGGAAATTCATTGCCAAAAAACAAATGAATATTCATGGTCCACAGAAATACCCTTATTTCCCAGCTCTAATCAGCATGAACATCTGTGAAAAAAAGTCTAATGGGGGAAATTGGAGAGGGGAGGGGGTCATTTCTATCCTTTCCCTTAGGCCCCAATTTAAAAAAAGGTTCATTTGTCTTTCTAACAGAATTTGCGAGCGATGCAAGGATGAACAGTTATGGTGAAGAAACAATGTGCAGACTGGCCTTGTCTTTGGGAAATTTGAACTAAATTCTTCATTGCAGAGCAAAAGATATACACTAAAATAATAGTGTATATTCTCGTTCCTGTCCCTGGCATGCCAGACTTGTGCATTGCCCAGAGAACCCCCTCTATCAATAACAGGCTCTGAGCCGACAGAAACACCCAGGCAAAATACAGTCCAAGGCAAACAGGCAAGGCATGGCTCATTCACATCCTTTTAAATAAATGACACGCACAGGTGAATGAAAGATTTAAGGAAACAAAAAGTACCTCGAAATTAAAAACCTGGAGAGAAAATATTGTTGTTTTTCAGTATGACAGTCACCTGAAGACCTATTTTTAGGAACTACAATGTAACGACTATTTCTAGTAGCTGTGCACAGCATGCCTGTGAACTTCAGGGAAAATTCTTTCTGGAGTGGTGAAACTAGTCAGAGATCTACATTTGGAAAAAATATTTCCCTTGCTGAAGTGACCTTTCAACATGAATTCATGGTTACTTCTGGCAGCAAAATCCTGCCTTTCATTTTCACAAATATAAGCTTGCTGCTAGAACTGCCTGAGCATACAAACTGTATTTTTACTTGATGAGCTGCAGTAAAATATCCCACTGAAAGCTAGGAATTGGATATAAGTTGGGAGCGGGGGAAAGCAAAACAAAAGAAAAAGGGGGGCATAAGTCCATGTATTTCAGAAACTACCAGGGATTGCAGTATTTGGGGAAATGGTTACCTTCCTACACAGCACCTGGCACATGAGGCACTTAGGGTGTAATGCTTCTTATCCAGCCTGTTCAAACACTTGGTTAGAGCCCATATGCAGACAGAGGACAGACAGAAGTTTCCTGATGATATTCATCCACATTTAAGATGATAAATAAGACAGTAAAGGGGTATCATGCCCGAGAACTCCAAAGGGTTCATTAGGTTTTTATCCTTTAAGCAGACAAGGTACAGCAATTTTCACAATTATTCATTGGTATCCCAGGTTCTGCTCTGTAATTTTCACAGACTTAAAATGCAGAGTTTGGTACCAATTTCTGTTTTAACAAACACGTATATTTGCTAGATGACTCTTACAACATCTTATTTTCCATGTGCATTTTATGTCCCATAGGGTCTTAAAAAAATATCATTCTTCATGGATTGTGTGGGGTTTCTCTCTATGTTTTTTTGGTTGGGTTCTTTTAGGTTTGTGTGTGCATGTGTTTTGGAATTATTTATTTTTTTTTATTTAGTTAACCCACTGTCTGCTGGGCATGGTGTTTCCTTTTATAAACCACCACTGCTGACACCTGGTGCTATCCAACAGCAGTTCAAGTCCACAACTCTTCAATCAAAGAGGTTAACCACAATTTATGGCAACCGGAAAAAGAAGAAAATTTATGTTTGGGAGTGAAAGGACAGAAATTAAAGAAGACACCAAGAGATGAAGCAACAGCAGGTATGGCCACAGAAATACATTAGGACAAACTGTGCAAGACTGTAGGTCCCCAAGACCAAATTCAGGATATTTATTGTGATACTGAAGGGGCGGCTCGCACTTATCTCCCCAAGGTGGAAACTGCCATGAACTATCTGGTCCTTGGCAGTCCCAGTTTGGTCTGCAGAACAGCTGACATGCTGCAAAACCACAGTCTTAATTTACATCATGCTAACACGTTTGTGTTCTAATATATTATATAACTTCTGTCTTACCTTGTGGAATAAAAGATCTGTATATATTTGACTTGTCAGAATTAAGGAAGATCCTTGGGAAGTTTTTTGAGATTGCTGAAAATTTTATGCAGATTGATTCTTCAAGGAAATTCTGCTTTCTCTAAGACAGTCAGCCATTATCATGAAATAAGTGTGGACCATTGCCACATGTCTCACATAATTTAAAACACTGTGGTTACAATTCCCTTCCTTTCTGAGTTGCTTGTCTTTGTTGGCTGCTGTGTTGCCTACCAGGGCACGTCTGCACTCCAGACTGCAGTGTTATATACAAAAAATACTCAAATAAAGTAATGATGGACACCGTAACCTGTGCCAGGAACCAACTCTGCAGAGTTTTGGGCCAGCCTGAGGATTGATCCTAGTCATCCTGGGACTAAACTGTTTCCAGCATCTCTATCCAGACACCACAGCAGACCACATCACTTATGCACTTGATATCTTCATAACTAAGCAGAAGAGTTTGTGTGAGTTCTTGCAAGATAGCAGAAAAGTACAAAGAACTTCACACTCCATGCAATAAATTGCTCTTGCATCCACTGAGATGAAAGGCTACAAGTACAAGATTTTCCTTTTATCTATATATTAACAAAAAAGGCTGAATCTGTAGACATGGGCTATATTGAGGCACATCTACTCTATAGTCACTGCTGTCAGCGAGCTGTAACCAGGCTAGATAAGCACTACTGGCTGTGAAGAGATGCTGGTACAAGCACGAAGCAAGCGAGGCTGCCCAAGTCCTGCCTCCAGGGAACGACGCTGCACATCACAGCGCTGGTCCGAGCCAGCCAGCCTGCCCGCACTTGTGGAACAAAATGCCTAAGCAAAATGAGCCCTCACTAACAAGCACCTCAAAGGATTAAGCACATCTTAAGGAGGCTATTTGGCAGGTAGTGCTGTGCAAGAGCGTGCCTCAGGCAGCCGTGCACTAAATTCACATCCTGACTCCCTCACCAGAGCCAGCGCACGGGCACCTCTGACAGCCTGGCCCACGGCTTGGCCGTTTTTCAACAACACACAGTAAATCCTGCTCGTGCTTCCAAGCAGAAATCAAAACCTGCTGCACCCCCCGAGAAGTGCACGAAGGATGAGTTAGGTACACACACAGCCATGAGGCAGCCAGAATTCCCAGCTAACAGTCTATGAAATATGCTGGTGGCAACAAGTAGTCAAGGAGTTGTTTGGACCAGCAAGAAGATAGTGCCTTGTCTTTCTTCTCAGAGCACAGGATCAAAATGCATTAAGGTGCTCAGCCATTGCTGCTACTCTAAACTGTCCATTTCTGTGGCATTTGTCTAAACTGAATACCCACACACTAAAAAACAAGGCAGTGAAGCTGCCTGTAGAAACAAAGTACAATTCAGGCTTTTTAGAAATTCATCTCAGCTCTCTGTTTTATTGGCCTTTTTTTTTTTTAAATAGGGAATAATATCAACTGACATGAGCTAAAAGGAGAATAAAAAAAAAAAAAGATTAACAATTTCAGTCTGGAATAAGAGTTTTGAAGCCAAAGTATGAAAATTTAAAGGGTTTGGAGTGGGGATAAAGAAAAGAATTTAGGAGGCTTATTTTGTGAATCTAGAGGGTTAATTTATCATAGAGTAAGTCTGGAACTTGAAGAGCAAAAAATGGTTTATTGGCTCTGAAGGTCAGATAACTATATGATATCATATTCAATAGGTTAAGGTTCCAAGGGTCTACAGGGTTGCATGACAATTGCAGGAGTCCTTATAAAGTCTAGTTTATACCTTTATTGTTAATAGCTTTCTAATCCTTTACCACAAATTTATAGTTTAGAAATGGCAACACATCTTAAAGATTAAAGGTATGTGACAAACAGTTCATGTCCTTTAATAATCAAATCACACAGCTTAGATTGGGGGCTTATCAGGCTTTTTCCTACTCCATGGTTTCATAGGTAGAGAATACTTTATATCCCTATTACATGAATGATGAATGGTACCATTGGTTATGGGCTGTTATTTGCTTGGGTGTAGTCAATATGTTTTCTTTGGACAGGGACTTCAGTGATTTATTTCTCTTTTGGCCTTATCACTTATTAACTCAGGGCAGACAGAAACAGCCAAGGTTGTGAATAAGGACTAGTGCCCATTTAGACTTCTCATATCAGAGAAAATACTCTTTTTAATGATCCAGCTACCCTTTGCTGTGTAGACTCTGATTACACTTCCCTCTAACTAGAAAATAAAGGTCATATTTCTTGGAAAGTGTATACATAAAATATGCAAAATAATATGTTTCCTTCACAGCCAGCTTTATTCTGATGGTTGCAGTAATTGCTTTCATTTTGAAGCTGTCCTACAGGTACACTGCACACTTTTAGTGCCTTTTTTTTTTTTTGCAGTATGTTATGGTACTGCCAGTGTTTAAGAAATACCACAGACAGGAGGGTTCTGTGTTCCTGTTAGCATACAATTGGGATTTTCTAGTTTACCTCCATCATCTCCTCACTGTCTGGTAACACTGTTTTTCCTGCAATCAATTAGTCCTCCCAACTTCCTTGCCTGAATTTCTGCAAACCAAACCAACCACCATAATACTGCTAATAATTCCACCCCGGTAACTGTCCATACTTCACCCCACTGGGCATGTCCTAACAAACTTCAAAACAAACAATTCTGTAACAACTTTAACGCCCAACCCACCACCAATAATAAAGACTGAAATTATTTCATCTAGAAAGTCTTGTTCCAAAACAATTGCAACCATTTTTGCTCCCCCTAAATTTTCCAGCCAGGACAGATGTTTAGACTGACTCAGCAGAGCAGCTGAGTTAATGGACCAGAACACACAAAGGACCAGGTTCAAGCTTAAACTCAAATAGAAATTTCCTGAGGGTAACTTCTCTTTTCAAGGGCTGGTAACACCCAGATCACATCACTGATGAGAGGGGAGGGAGGGGGGCTTGGAGAGAGAGACTGCACCAATCCCTGCCTTGTTTTGCTCTCTGTTTTTTAATCTGCAAATGTCCTGGACCCGGTTCTCAAGTGACTATGGCATGACTTGCTCCTCTGGAAGCAGGGGGCCACATGTACAGCTTAACTGCTTCAGCCCAACACACCATCGCAGAGAGAGAGCTCCATCCCTGAGCTCCACACACCCCCTGACGCCTCTGGTGTGCTCATGGCAAGGCCCAGATGGGAATGAACACTCAGCACATAGAGATGAAGGGGGAAGCCAGTAAACTCTGCATTAGGAGATTTTTTTAAACACGTTATGAGGATTTTTTGGCTTGTTTCAGAGACATTAATTAAATTCACCAGTAAAAGTTTACAATTACAAACTATTCCGTTTCATTCTTCCTTTCTTGACTGTGCTATATAGTAAGGATTCACCATCTCTCTTCTACAGAGTCTCTTTGAGGTCAGGAACGATTTTATATGGAGCATCCAAAGCACAGGATAACCTGCAGTGCAGGGATCTCCTGCTTTTAAGAACAGACACCAGCTCTTATTTTAGACTTTGCACATTTCTTTGTATTGAAGGATTTTGTTCTGTCCTTCTGTAGCACTCTGTGACTAATTAACTTCAAGACATCCAATACTTTTTATTCTACCACTGCTATTAGTATTTACTAGTGAAAGGCAGAGAAAAACTGCTGTTAAAAACAAATGGCATTCATTTGCTAGCAACCAGATCTCATAGCTGGTCAGTCTTCTGGAGAAGTGATGGGCTCTGCATTTCACTTGAGATTAATGATCGTCGTACCTTTGAGGGTGAAGAATTTTATAAACATATCAGGATAAAACCTGAGACAGCATGAGAGATGCTGGATTTTTTTCCTTTATTTTTATTGTTCTGTTCATGGTGCCCTTCTCTCCTCATTTCTACTAATCAGTTATTTAAGTGCTCATGATTTAATAATAAACACACATGCATGAATGAGGCATTGTAAAACTAATGAGGTTGTGTATTACTGATTTGAAGAAAAGCTGCCACTAGGTTTTAACATTTCTCAGGAACTCACAGACACGCAGCAATGGCCAAGGTTAGCTGGTGTAAGGGTCAAACTCCAGTCTACAGGGATCAAGAAAGGCTCCAAGAACCTCTTTGACAGCCAGTCTGTCTCTTTTCACCACTTCTTTTTTCTTTTCTTTCCTTTTTTTTTTTTTAAATATTATTTTTTTAAGTCAGCAAACTCCAGAACTCTTCATTCTGAAAACTGATTGTTTCATCAATTACGTATCTTTTGAACTTTGCATAGTTATTGGTGCCTTCTTGAAAGCAAAAAATTTTGCTAGCAAAGAAAATCACTGAAGTTTACCAGGCTTGAAACTTTGGGGACTCAAGATCAATTTTTAACTGGTTCCAATTCTGACTAGGTTTCTCTACATGACTTCAACCTCTGCTTCTAGGGCCATGGACTGAAGTTTTAAATGGTGACAAACTAGTGTTTGGTCTCTCACTCTCGGACGTTTTTGACTTAAAAAAATAAGAAGAGAATGACTCTGAGAAGACAACTAATGTGCTTCTGTAAATTAAACCACTTAAAATTAAAAGCCTAAAAATGAAGCCACCTAAAACAGAGACTTACAGAAATGTTACCCAAATCATCTGTGACCCATAAGGCTCTTCCTCTTTGTACACAGACTCAGACATTTTCAGAAGTAAATAAAGGGTGAAATGAGGATGGAGCAGGATTTTTCCACATGAGGCTATTTCTTCTTTGTACGAACTAGGGGAGTGAAAACTTCCCTGAGAAGCCCTATGACATTTCAAGGCAAGAGGCAGTTTCCCAGAAATTCTGTGAATATCCTGACCTTCACAGCACTAGGATTTCTACATCACTCCACACACAATGGCCAACAGTATAATGCAAACAGTGGTCAGCCCCGGCAGAGTCCACTCTGACCTACTGAGCCCTCACTGCGGTTATCCTGGAGGATCAGCGCTCAGCATCTGGGTTATTCCCACTGCACAGCAAGTCCTGTGTGTCTGCACTGACCCTCCATCCACCCACTGCTCTCAGCAGCACTTCTGGAGACACCTCACATCCCACAGCTTATGCCAAACCCCAAATGGACTGGGGGGGATTTGCCTGCTTCTGGAGGTGCCCTGTCAGCACACCAAGGGTGTAGCCTGCAGCCTCTCTGCAAGGCTAATGCAAATTCAAATGGTCCCTAAATTCCTACTGTATCCAACCATGTAACCTATTTTCAAAAAGAAGGAGCAGTATTTCGGGTACTGCTCAGCCAAGAAACAGAATTAACCCCATGTAGCACACATAACCTTGGTGACAAAGCTCTGTGCTGTCCTCTGTGTAGTCCTTTGCTCTGGTTTGGGAAAAAAAGCACAAAATCTTAAACTGAGCAGGTGGTAGAAGACACAGCATAACACATTTTTATGGACCTTCCATATGTCCTTTCCAATATGCAGTGAGATAAATTCTCCCTTCACTTACATTCATGTAGTCCCACTCAAAATCTCACACTTTAGTACCACAACAAAATCATTCTGTGAAAATCATGCTGTCCAGGATGCTTCCATTTTTTAAAAATTAAATCAAAACAAACAAAAAAAAACCCTTAAAGGCCTGTCTAAGTATCACAAATTTGAGCCAAATCTTAACCCTTATTTAATTCAACCATATATGCCCTGAGTCACTTTGCCAGACTACCTATGGCTTTGTATCCCTAATGGCTTCTTTCCTTATCCCAGTTTCTCCAGTCCTAAAATAATGGTAGTGACACATACCTGACTGTCAAGTTGTGACATGAAGTTTAATTCATTCAGTCCTTTCCAGTGCCAGAAGAGACTTAAGAGATGAAGGCGACCACAGGGAAACACTGACCAGCATGTTTGGGTATTTCTTTGTGTAATACAGACTTTTAATATTATTCCAAAAATGAACACACATGCAAGATGTGTTCAGATTTCTGTATTTCTAATAGTGTTCTCTCAGGAATGTCACAGCTGAAAATCTAAGAAATAATTGCTCTCTAAGTGCATGCTAATAGCTTACTTTGTGGATGGAAAATAAAAAACTTATGTTTTCTTGTAAGCACAGGGTTGACGCTGGTTTATTTCTTTCAAAAATACTCACAAAAGCCAGGATTTCTCTGTATATATGTGACCTTGATTCCTAGATGGCATATGGACTACTTAGGGATCATGTTACTAAGTTATTTGCAGTTAAAGGGGAAAAAAAGGCTAAAATTAATGGGTCACTGGGTATTTTCTTCTGAGAATTTAACTACTTAACAGTAAGAAAAAAACAGTTTACAGCCAGGTGGCTTGAGGGGATATTTTGTTGAACACTGATTAAAAATAATTTCTTCTAAATGAGACCTGACCACAAAATGGGACCATTAACGAGCAGGGACATTCTCACCAGAAAGGAAACTACGCTTGATCAACTCCTGCACCGCCCACAAACCCCAGGTCTTTTTCTCTCTCACACACACTTTCTTTTGCTTTCCTCCCCCCCACCTTCTTCTCCTCTCCCCTCTTCTTGTTCTTAATAGCAGGGTAAATAAGAAGCAAGTGATGCTGAAATGTTTTCGGCCAAAAACAGAGGCCAAACTCCTCTGAGAAAACATTTGGCCTCTGTGGTTTTGTAATATGTTCCAGAACACTGAGTTCACTGAAGAACATTGTGAAAAACTCCCATCGGCTGAAGTGATGCTGGGGAATGTTACTGTATCCCAACTTCCAATTGGTCCATTTCCTGCAGGCCTTGTTAAAAAAAAAAAAAAAAAAAAAACACAAAAAGAAAAAAAAAAAGAAAAAAAAAATACTGCTCTGTGGGAGTTAAAACAAGTTCTCATGGGAAAAATGAATAGCAAGAAATTCTAGCTTTAAAAGAAACAGCTAATCTGCTAGTTTGATTGTTCTTCAAAACTTACAATGAACCAATAATCCTAATTAAAACCACTTGGCCTAGTTCTCTAAAGCATCATAGCTTTTTCTATGCTTCGTTTGTACACACCATAGACTATTAGTTTTTTTCTAGTGCTCACTAACAAAGTGCTGACTTTGTTGGGATGGCTGAGCTAATTTCGTGAACTCAGTGTGAAACCTTAGCTAAACAAAATTGTGGTAATTTTCCTTAATTTGTAAAAGTGATTGGAGTGCAAACAAAATTTTCCTCTTGGGTCAATCCTATAATTTTCAATTAACTAAAACTAATCGGCAGACATGTACTGAACCTGCATTTTGTTTAAAGGGCTGGAAGGCACTTCTGAAGGTCAGGATGCATTAATTGTTTTTATTTTAGTTTCATTTAGTCCTTTTTTAAAAGCCACATTTAAGTTCAGACTGCCTCTAAAAGGAAAATGCAAATCGTGTGAGGTAAGATTTAAGTCACAATAGCTTTTCTGTATCTATCGTAACTCCGTAAGAGAATCGTCCGTGGACTGCATCACCTTTGATTTTATCATTATTGTTTAGCATTTCATAACTTTCATTTATTGTACTAAAAAATAATGTGTTTTGAACACCAACCTGAAAATGCGTATATGAAAACACCCTCCCTACTGGGACACCTTCTTTCCACATTCAGCCAGCTGCTTCTGGGCAGACAAGCTAAACTGCTGCCTTCCTTTTTACTGGAAAAGCTAATTAATGATGATCTGAAAACAACACCAAAATTAGGTCCAAGCCATTTTTATGTTTAAATCACAAAAAAAAAAAATCACCAAAAATTTCTTTGCAAACTCAAGGGGTGCACGTTTCCCCCCTTTCTTCTCTTCTTCTCCTTTCAAAGGCATACCTGCCATTTCAGCAGCCCCAGGGACAGTCACCCCAGTGAGGTGACCAAAAGCAAGACAGCACAACTTATGGCAAGTAAGAAACTGAGGAGGGAAAAGCTTCATGGTCAAACAGTCCAGAGCTCTGGCCGACACTCTCAGGTGATACACATCATACACCATCAATTTGCACCAGTTGCAATTTGACCCTTTGCTTTTTCTTTTGTTCCAACACATTCAAATTCTAAATAACTTTCTTGATATGGTGTGTTATTGACCAATATATGGATTTCCCACATGCTGTTGAAATCATAATGCTTACAAATAAACACGCACAGCCTCCGTAAGTGCCTGCTCCTCGGCCAGCAAGGCAATACATGAACATTTTAAGAGCCTGTTTAAAAAAAACCCAGTGCGTAATCCCAACTGGGGGAGAGGGTATTTGAAAAAGACAACAAAGCTTTACAAGGCACCTTTGTTCAACTTGCTTAGTGTTAAGAAAATTCAAATGAGAGCTTTGCTGCCCAGCTTGAGCACAGAATTCTCTCCTCTGCCTCAAGTCCCTGTGTAAAAATTGACAGCTGGAGCAATATATTTGCCCAGCAGAATTCAGAATGCCTCATAGTCACAAGTACTTATGACATATCTTGTTCTTAAAGTTTCAGGAAAAATCGAGGATGAGGAAATGAATTGCACTGGATTGTGCTGAACCACAGTGCAGGCAAACAGTTCCAGCAGTAGCCCTGTCTGCATATGTGAACAACAGGCACATCAAAACCTGGACAAAGTCATTAATTCTTGTAGCATACACAACTTCTGAGGAATCAATGACACACATTCTTTTTATAAAATTCAGGCTGCTACTTGATTTATTTCTCAGGCCATTCTTATAACTACTGAGAGTGGTTTAACACTGACAGCATCTGCAATGTCCTAGTGTGGGTTTTTCATTAATAGTTCTTCAGGCCAAATCATTCAACTTAGTCATCTCAAGTGTGGGAGACCACCCCAAAACACACTGCAAGTCATTGTGTCTGCAGCACTGGCTGGGGTGAGAGCTACTTCACCTCCCTGGAAGTCACAGACAAGTATGTTCTGGTGGGATGGGCAGGCAAACAGGCGCCTGCTTTGAACACTGGCAACACTTGCTGGACAACATGAGATGGAAATATTTGGAAGACAGGTTTGTGATTTCTCTAGTGTATCTGCTTGCACTCTTCCTCTGTTTAAGTAGCTGAGTACCTGTTTCCCTCCTTCCTCCCCCTCCTGGATAAAGAGTTGAACCATTGTGAGGACAAACAAGGAAAGAAAAATCCCACACTGATATGTTTTTCAGATTCATCCCCACAGTCACCCATTTCTGAATCCAGCCTCAAATGGGTGCCTTCAATGATGTCCTCAGCCAAAATATTAAAATACAGTACAGCTTTCAATGACAAAAGCAGAAGCCCTAGCGTGATACATTGCCTGCCCTGTTTCTCCACCTTGTATCTGGTACTACTGAAACATCCTTACCTGTGTAAATGAATCTTCCAGGCGTTCCCTTGCAAAACTGCTTAGACTTGTAGGACAATGTGACTTCTACGACCCCTGGGATATGTCGGGGAGGCGTCTGTACACGGATGGCATGTGGAGTAATCAGCTAGCGAAAACATTGAGAAGGGAGAAGAAAGAGAAAAAATGCACTGTTAGATGCTGAACACTTCTTTAATAACAGTTTCCTCTCAGATCACAGTAAACAAGCTTTGAAACATGTAATTAACCTGTCAATGTTTGAATACAATCTTGATGTAACCCACACAAAAGCCAGTGAGTACAATATTTACAAGCATTCTCTTCCTCAGCCATAACAACATTATTTCTGTTCTCATACATGGCAGGCACTTGCTTCCCAGCACAAGCATCAGTCCTGGCTTAATGCAACAGCTTCAGTTACAGCAGCAGGATGCCTGTATTTGCTCAGGTGAACACTGAGGTCATGAGAGTGTCCAACAGATCTGACTGATAAACGACACCCAGTTACACGTGTCAACATGGCACGGCCCAGGCCCAGGGTTTTAAATACTCCAGCCCCAGCTGACATCTGTACACTGGAAAAGCACCATGTGCTGCTGCTTTAATTTTCTATTCATTTTGTGGAGGTGTGACTGAGTACTGTAGAAATGCACAGTTTGGCTTCTGAAGGATTTTTCCTTGCAAATGGTCAGAGCACTCGAAAGCGATGCACCAAATAAAACCATCTAACCATCACTTACAGTCTGCCTTCACTGCAATGACTGACACACCTCTGAGAGGGCTTCTGCAGCTGTGGATTTACACAGAAATAAGTAGACAAACTTAAATGTCTTGCTGTTGGGGCTGGGGATTTTGATCCTCTTGACACAAAAGCTGGGGTGGGTCAGTGCAGCACTTTGCAGGCTCTCCATTTTTGCTCTTTCAGAATTCTGGACTGGATTTAAGACACAGTCTCTGAAAATAATAGTAGAGCCATCTAGGAGTTTACTAATTCATGTCAGGTTAACTCAAATCTCTGCAGCACTCAGAAACTACAGCATATCCTTCCCATCGTCAAAACATCCTCTTCTCACTCATTATGTGTCCTCAGACAAGAACAGTAAAAAGAAGTACACAGAAAAGGTGACAGGATTGTGTCCAGAAATAAAGATACAGCTCTAGCACATGGATAATCCTTCTCTGACTGTGGCACATTAACACACCTCTAAAGAGGCAAACAAGACCAAGACCATAACCAGCCTTGGAAGTGAGCAAAGCCATGACCACCCCATGCAGACAGTCAACTGTTCCATGCTCTTGATTGAATCACGTCATGCATTAAGGAATAAATTTCAATAGACTTTTTAAATAAAAACCTAATTTTCTTCTTATTATTACTAGGAACCAAATGTGTTGGCATTGTTGTAAGGTCCTACCAAGAAATAGATTTTTAACAACTTCTTTGTTTAGGGCATAGGACTACAAAATAAAAAAAACAAACAAACAAACAAAAAAAAAGCACAGAAGGAAAGTAATATCTGTGTGAGAGCCATCTGTGCTATGGAGGGAAATGGCACACACAGTAGGAAGCTCTCCATATTTAAAATAAGAAAATTAATATTAAATCAAGCTGAACATTAAAACCAAAACTAGCAGCATCAAATGTTCCAAAAGTTATTCAGATCTACAGAAGTCAGAAGCCATATGTCATTTCAGAAATTATAATGGAGGGATTGATGTCTTCTTTTTTGTGAGCTCCAAAGAACATGTTTTCAGGCTTTGCTTTGAAATTATGTTACTTAGAAACCTACTTATTTTTAAAAGAAACCTGCCCTTTTTTCCTAAATTAATCACTCTATCAACTGGGTTAAAAAAAACACAAACAGACAAAAAACAAAATAAAACAAACAAAAAACCAAAACCCAGAACTAAAACAGAAACAAAACCAAAAAGCAAACTTCCAAGGAATAGGAATGCTTTTACTTAAACTGAGTTGTCTTACAGTTGGGCTGACCAAAGCCTAAAAGTCCAAGCCAATTCTCTCCATGCCCTCAATAGTCAACAGAGACAGAAAGCTCTGCCAAGCAGCAATTGATTTCTAGTGCTTTAGACACCTCTCACTCACATTGGGATGAGCCCCACTCTGGAATCATCTACCAGGATGACAAGTTTAGACTAGATGCTTAACTGTAGGCAGCCAAACATAACTCAGATAAATCCCATCTTCAAATGGTTCTAGTTAACTGGGTGAACTGGCAAGATGAGAAAAGTTTTATGGCATTTTTCGGGAGGAAGTATTTGTAAAAACAGCCAAAGATTTTTAATAGTAAAGGTTAACATGCTCATCTTACTACATCAGCATGAGCTGCTACCCCTCACTCCCATTCTGGCATAATCTGTACAGGGAGCTTCTGGATGTATCTTTGAATTTCCCAGCATTTACTGGTCTGTCACCACTTTAATGTTCTTCAAACATAATTTGTGGCATTTTCCAATACTCATCTTCCCTGGTTCCCAAGAAATGTCTGACCTATTTATGGTCCATTGTTACAGAGAGCTGGGGAGAGTTAAGCAAGTTTCCTGGTTTGTTCTCCACAAACAGTTTGGTTTTCCTTTGTGCTCTGAAGTAAATAAGTTTAACTGTGTTTAAAACCACAAATATACAATAATGTCGCCCACACATTCCCAAAGGGTGAACATTATGTCTGAATTTCTATGGTTTAGGATGCTCAGGATGTATTTTATTCCTCTCTTCTCTAGAACTAAAGCTTGGGAGGTATACCGGGAGAATACATGGGCCTTTTCCCCTTGCTTTTTCTCCTCAGCATCTGTCATTTCCCAGTGCCAGGGACACAGCACTGAGCTAGGAGGACCTTTGTTCTGGGTCAGCCTTCGGTTCTCATGCACACAGACGGCAACTGGCCAGCTTGGTTATATACCAGGAGTTCCCTATATTGCTGTCATATCAAGAAATTGTCTTTAAGGGACAAACAACATTCCCTTATACGTGGAAACCTGCCCTCTGAAACCCACCTTTGGTCTCAAACTCTGATTTCATAGTGCTGCCAGGATCTGCCCTATGGACTGGGACCAGCTTTTCAGATTGCTCTGGCCCTGCTTTGCAATCCCCATGACCCAAGTGGTGTTGCACAGGTCTGGGCACTCCAGGCTCAGCCATGGCAAAAGCAAATCTGCCCCTGACTTCAATAACTTCAGGATCATGCCATGCTTTCCTGTCCGCATTGTCAGCCCACGGTGTGACACTGGGAACTCATTCCACCTTTCCCTTCCGTCCTTTCACACTGACATAGCCTGTACTTTCTTCGAGACACAATCTGCCTCATGTACATGCATGTAGAGCATCTGGAAAAGGTGAGCTATTACCATCCAGGGACATTAAAAGCAAAGACACCACTTCTGGAAGGCTCTGACCCCCAAACAGTTGGAGACTGGTACGGAGTTTTGGAGAAGCATCACAGCATGCTCACCCCTGTTGTCTTCACAGACATCTGTCCTAGACCAATGCCAAACAGAAGATAATGAGTGAGATGAACCTCCCTGTGACCCAGCAGGGCCAGTTATATGTTCTCACCTCAGCTGGGAACTCTTGGTGGATGAACATATACCAAAACAACATGAATGACATGCCAAGAATCAGGAATTCTTAAACATGAGTTATGTACATTTATGAATACATTTTTTAAATGTAAGTCTTGAGCAAGGTATTAACCTGTGATTTGGATATGAACCCACCAGCCAAAATCCCAGATCCATCTTTCTCCTCCATTCCAGCACTTAGCAAAGTGAGAAATGGAGCTGGATATAAAACTAGCTACTGGACCCCTCCCAAGGGATTTTCAAGTGAATTGGTCTGATACTTGGCAACTGCATTAGCTGTGTGGTATAAATTCCTACATGTCAGCTGAGACATGCAGTGGGTTCCATTAAAACTTGACTTGGAGATCTTCAGAACGGTGGGAGGTGCATGTCCTTCAAAATCCAAAACACATTTGGGTCGAGTGTGTACAATAAGCCTCTTTCTGTGGTTTGCTAATATATTCTAGACATTCTTGTGTGATACAGCATCATTTTGCACTCTCCAGAGTGCCAGGTTACTTTCTTTTTTTAAAAGTGACATTTTATAAGGAGATGTCATTAATCTGAGTCACTAGTTTATTTTTGCATGCTTGAGCTCTGGTTTGTGGTTAGGGAAATGGTGACAATCAGTCATAAATTTGACTTTGACTCTGTGTGAAGAGGACTATTAGGACAGGAATGAAGAAAAATCCCACCAACTGAAGGTAATGACAGCTTTCGGCAAGAACAGAACCCTTAAAGGTGCCTATATTTTTAAGAACGACCAATGACTTTGCATGCCTCAATTCTGGGCATCCAGATGCTGCTTAATAAGCCTTGGTTTGCAAAAAGAGGGTGCCTACTCATTTTTTAAAAATGAGTCAGAGCTCCAAAATAAGCACTCAAAAACAGAGACTTCCAAAATCAATAATAAACATAAAAAGCAAAATAAAAAACTATGTCACAGAATTTGATTCAGCAGCAGTAAAAAAACCCAAAAAAACAACAAACCACCAAACCAGAAAATCATTCTCTGTTTTTGTGCTGTACAAAGGTAAAAAAAAAAAAAAGATGTTTCAGTGCTTCATCTTTTCTTAATATAAAAGAAAAAGAAGTTGTTTCCAGCTGACTCTGTACAGCTGGAGGAATGTTCTTGGCAGGAAAATGTTCGAAGAAATAGTTCATTTTAAGCAAATATTGTGGAATATTTATAAGAAACTAATTTTGTCTTCACAATCGTGTATTTGCCCTGAAACTCGACTCTTGGATTTTCAGCACCTCAATAAGAGAGAGAAACAACAGAGGATTCTTATCAGCAGCTCGTATTTGGAATATTTGCAACAACGCACAGACACGGAACCTGGGTAGGAACCTACAAATAACAACTCTGTCTGTCTGTGGACTGGACAAACAGCCAGGCAGAGTCTGTCTGGCAGGCAGAGTGTTTGCTGGGAGTTGCCTCTCCAGAGCCAGCATGTGCACACGATATACCAACGCTGTTTGCTTGTTGGTTACGAAAGTCCCTTGGAAAAAAAAAAGGCATTAGATGGCCCATTTTGCTGAATTCTAAAAATATCAAGGGCTCTTAAAGTCATTTTTATAAAGTAAAATGGGAGGTCAGGATTAATTGAACCTACTGCTTAGGGTATCTGCATTTCTGCACAAAATTAATGTGACATACTAAGTTTTTATTTAGTTCTCCCTGGCTGAGAAAGGTTGCAATTATGTTAGAGTGTTTACAGCTAAAATATATGTTTAAATAATAAATATGTGTTTCAGAAACCATTTTAAACCTCCTTTTTTTTTTTAACACAGTCAACTCCATTTCAAGCATATAAATATTTCAATTACAAAACTTGAATACATGTAAAATAAATTAAAAATACATTATTTACATTTCAAATTATTTATAACATATGCTGCTTGACAGCAACAAATTCACTCTTAAAATGAACAATTTTTTTTAGCTTTTAACTTTGCTTCTGAACTGTGGTAGGATTTATATTTTAAGTATCCATGCAGCTCAGGTATTTGCATGGATTTTGCTATAATAAAATCTGAGTAATATAGGACCTTTATGATAATTATCTTCACAGCACCTCTCCAAAGAAGGTGACTAATCTTATTACTGTGTTAGAGAAAGGGAATTGAACTTTAAGCAGATTATGTGATTTGCCCAAGGTCCCATGAAAAGTCTGTAGCAAAATGATGCTTAATTTAAACATTAGACTTCATCCCCCAAACCACCTGCAATTATAACTGAAAGTAAATCTAGAAAAATCCATGTGAAAATGCTCTGCAAGACTCTCTATTTTTCTTTAGTCTCTGCCTATCTGGTTCTGTTTGGGATTTTCTGCAGCTCAGTTAAAATTATGTTTTCTTTGGATTCATAAAACAACAGGATGAACTTTAAAATTCATCCAGAATTCAATGACAAAATAACCTGGCCAGGTTTGCTCAAAACTGGGCCTGACTGGCAACTCAGGATGAACCTGCTCCAGGATTGAAATGGACTGAAATTCAGAGGATTGACAGTTCAATTTTATGCTCTATTAATATAAAACAAAAATATTCTTCATGGGTACTGAAAATGCTCTGGACATTTTTAGAAATGGGAAGGCAAATGAAAGAACATATTTTGTACTTCATAGGTGGCTTGTATGTGTAATTTGAATTATTTAGGGATCACTCAGACAGCTCATGCATTTCTTCACTTGTTTATCGTGTTTGTCTGCTTCTTTTAGAAAGAATTTCTTTTCCCCTGTAGGCTTTTCCATTGCTCTCATAGGTTATGGAACAAGGAGCAATTCTGTAAGGGAGAGGCAGTGAAACAGTTGTCTCTCAATGCCAGCTCGCAGCCCCTCACAGCATTCACAGCCAACAGACTAGCTTTGGTCTGGACCCTTCTAACATTATTAATTTTATGACAAGGCCTTGCAACCATCAGCAACGATGTTTTGACCAGCACTCACTCTCCTGAGATTAGAAATTGCCAATTAATAGCTTCTCCTAATAAATAGAATCAAGATTTATAATGAAAGATCCAATTCTGCAGTACCAAAATCAAAGCACTTTCCTCCCAGCCTCTTCACCTTTCCCTGTTAAACATCTGTAGACATAATGGCTTCAATACTAACACACAAAATGCTTACACTGGACCCAGGGGGCACTTTCGTGATCACATAAGGGCTTCAGAATAGGGCTCATTTACTATATCGCCTTTTCTGGAATGCCCTTTCATCCACACTTGTCCTCAAGTGGAAGGATGAGAGAGAGAGAGAGAGAGAACAGTGAAACCCATGAAGGACATTAGAGAATACTCTTCACATGGAAAAAATGATGCCATATGTGCAATGGAATCAGTAGGGAGAATGTGCTGGATATGAATTAAGCCATACTGTTGATACAATAATTATAGGATATAAGGTAAAGCATCAGAAGATCTTCTCGTCACTGGGAAGCACTGTACAGATATTTCAGAGAGTTCTGTCTGTTAGCGTGTTTATTTCAGTATTAAAATAATGAAAATTTCTTACTGAACCTTCAAAATGCTTTTGAAGAGCCATAAATGCAAAATGTAAACCTTTCCTTGGAGCTGCCTCCCTGTGCCAGTGGGGAACTCAGCCACGGCTTCTATGACCCTGTACACTGGATGTGGCCATTCAGGTGATGCTGCCTGGGTTTTAACTTTCCACAGGCTTTTAGGGAATATCAGACTCCATGATTAATTATGTGCCAGGAGAAGAGAGGATTTAAGGAACTAGGAGGAAGAGCAACAGCAAAAAAAGGGGTAAGAAACAGAAAAACGGTTGCTGTGAAACTACAGGGGCCCTTGTTAGGTATGATGAGTCCACTGTGGATACAATACAGTGTGTTTGGTTGCAAATATGATCAAGCATCCACCCTTCACGGATATGCTCTTCAGAGGTGCGGAATTTCTGCAGTCTCCACCTCACTGAGCTGCAGCTACAGGCAGCCACTTTCCCTGGAAAGCAGGATCACCTAAACGTTTGTTTCCTGTGGGCCCTTAGCTATTGTAGTGCTAAATGCAGAATTATTCACGCGGGCATTTACCCTTCCCTTTTCTTGGAATAAAATCCACTGAGCTAAATTCTGGGCCAATGAGAGGAGATGCAAATCCCCTGGCTATAATGGATTTCTGCCACAGGTAAATTTGACTAATTATTTTCATAAACCGGAATGAGGAAGGGATTCACGTCTCAGCGTTTGTTGCTGATTTAGCATGTGGCATAGAGAAAGGACAGGCTGGCTGCAAGCGAGACAAAGCTATTAGACATTACCGTTCAGACAACACCTACCTCACTCCAAACCAGCATGGTGCCGAATATGACCTGTAACCCATCAAAGAAATTGTCTCCTATGATGATGACAGTGGCACCTCCTGTAGTCCATCCTTCACTTGGACTGATGGCTTTGATACATGGTGTAGCTGCTTTTCAACACACATGAAAAAGAGAAGTATTCTGCTGTTAGAACTGGATTTTAATGATAGAAGACGTGAGAAAAATAAAATAAAAGGAGCTTTCATTTCCCCCCTTACTAACAAAAAGATTTCAGCAATCACGTTCTTTCTAGTACATGTGCATGACCTCAAACTGTATCTTTGGAAGCATTTTTTTCTCAATTAATTTCTGTTTGGTTTTATTATCTGCATTGAAAAAATATTTATTTTAATCATACATTGACAAAAAAAATCACAGCATGATGGGCAGAGACCAATTGGAAATCATGACAAATCCCTTTTTTTATTCTAAATGAAATGTGCAAGACGTGTGTTCATAAAACAATCACCAGTAAGTTTGCTTCGTTAGCCAGCAGACCCCAAATTCATCAAGGAAACTCCCATAAATATTATGGAAAATATTGGCTAAATAAAAAAGGGCGTAACCCTCAGTATTTCTTTAACTATTCTGCAATCAGATCCAGGTTGCTTGAGTATTAAACCATCCTGCCCTGATTAATGTTTTGGCTGCTACAAAAAAAAAAAAACAACCCAAACCCCACGTCCCTGCCATCCAGTCGTTCCAGTTGTGTTGCATCTATGGGATAAGTGAGAAGCATCTGCAGCGTATTCTGCCGTGTCCATAGAGTCTGTCCCTGCTTTCACCAGCCACTTTCCTGGCCTTACAGGTACTACGTGCCTCCTGAGAGGATGCTGAAAACTCAAGCACTGCTCAAAGTAGTCAGCTCAAATCTTGAAGGAAGGGCTTCGGGTTTAAGACTCTGTAAGAAGCAGTAGGCTCAGCTCAAATATTGGTGGGCTAGGGCAATATAAACACACACATACTGGTTTCTTCTTCTCTGCAGTAATGGGGTACCTCAGAACTGAATTGTCTTGAAGCAACAGGAATGACATAACTCGAGTTAGGCAAAAAGCCCTGGGTAACTCTTTGCTGTAAGAGTCTCAGAGTGGTCACATAGGTTGATGAAAAGAAGCCACTCCACCCCAAATGCCACCAATTTCCCCTTGCTGATACAGAATATGACACCATACCGTTAGATAACATTTAAGTAAAGTAGGTGCCACAGCAATTTCACTAGTCATGAAAAACAGGTTCAAGGAGCAGGCTAACTCCACCAGTCAACACCAGTGTTGGAAAGAAAGATTCTTTCCTTTAGATATGAAGCCAGGCCTGAGCAGAGGGAAGAGGCTGGCACCACTGCAGTCATGAAGGGCTGCCATTGCCCACTCTAGTGCTGCAATGTCCATCAGCAGGACTTCATTAGCTGCAAATATGTATTTATATATGCATATCTGTCTCTCCATTTAGGGTTGCTGGCATTTGGCTGTGAATTGCTGCTTGGTGGGAAGGCTGGCTGAGCTGTTAATTTGGTTTGTAACTTTGAGCATTTGACGAGGTACTCAAGGAAGAGCACTCAGACATTTCATCAGGTAAGGATTTACTAGGAAGATAGGAGTGTGAAAGCAACCCACATGTTAGCACCATCCAGGATAAACACCCTTGCACTCATCAGTTACTTAATGTGGCTGTGTGGTGAATTACTTAATGAGGCACAGCCCCTGTCCTAAATTCTTCTAATTGTAAAGGCAGAAAATTAACTCATTCACAGAAGCCTAATTTAAAATGCTCCAGACATAAAGTGCTAAAGAGACCCTGTGCATCTTTATGATTATTTAGTGAAGTTCTGGTTGGTTGGAGCTAATTGCAAGAGTCAGTGTGGCTGCTGAGAAGCTCCTTCCTCCCAGCCCTTGGGCAGGGTAGGCAGGAAGCTGAAAAGCAGGAGGGAGCTGGAAAGGGAGCTGTCGAGTCACCCTTAGCAGTGAGTGTTCCTGCGGACACTGCTGCCCTCGCAGCACCCACCGGCGATGGCAGGCACGGGTGGGGAGCAAACAGGCCCCGTCCCTACCTACAAAAGGTTGTGTCAGGCACAAACTTTTCCACTACTTAAGCTGATGGGGATGCCAGCTCCAGTGAAAAACACAAACAGGCAGAAAAAAAAAATCATTACCCTCCTCCAAACTCGGCAGAGCACAGCCATTAACTTTTACACGAGCTAACAAAGGAAGGATCCTAACATTACCGTCATGAAAATGTAGTGCGCACACAGAAGTAACTTCAATGTGTTTAAGTTGGATTCAAGTTACTTGCATAAAACTCTGTATAAAAACCATTGCAATGTCCAAAAGCAAATGCTTTCCCTTCAGCCAAGTTCACAGCAACGGATTTACAGTGAAAGCAGCTTTTCAAAATGCCATCTAGCCCTTTCACAGGATCAAACTTTTTCATATATAAAAATTAAAATCACTTCCAAATTACACCCTTTCCAGTATTTCCAGTTGATTGTGGACACAAACCCCCACAATAAAACCCAAAGATAATCAGTTTCCCATGTGTCAGAGAATGAGCTACTTTTCCTAAAGACTACAAGCAACGTTTTTTCCCTAAATACCAGTGAATAAAAACTATTTGAGACCATAAGCCATTAACAGAAAACATATGCAGGCTTTGCTGAAAGGGTTGTCAAGCACTGGAAGAGACTGCCCAGGGAAGCGGTTGAGTCACCATCCCTGGGGGTATTTAAAAGCAGTGTAGATGTGGCACTTGGGGACATGGTTTAGCAATGGGCTTGGCAGTGCTGGGTTTACAGTTGGACTCAATGATCTTAGAGGTCTTTTCCAAAGTAAATGATTCTGTGATTCAAAATGATAGATTCAATTCATCTTCAAATGAATGCAAGATACTGCTGTGCAGTTACAAGTCTCCACTAAAGTTCTTGCTATTTACCTTGTGATGTTCTTTGCAGTACCTGCACTGCACTCGGGGGTACAAGGTGCTGCACTGTGTGTGCTGCCTCATGCATTTGATTTTGGTACTTTATACATGTATTTGCTTCCTATCAAATACATGCCAAGTCCCACCCATGGCAGCTGGGGGGTCTTTGGCAGACACTCAGCTCTCTGAGCTGAACTGGGACTGTGAGTTGTTCACTGGGACACTCTTGTCCACAAAGTCAATGTGACCAATCACACGTGTAATTTCATTTTAATATGTAGAAATTGTGCTGAATCAGTGCCTCATCAAAACTGCTGGCAACAGCCCAGGACATCTCCTCTGAGGATGAAAAGGGAGGACTTGGTTGTTTAATAAGCAGGGCAGGATGGCACTGTTTGCAGACACAGAATGAGATGGAGCGATAGCACTGTGCATTCCCAAAAGATTTCAGGGCATTATTTTCCCATGTCACAAAAACCAGTGGGACTTCCCAACTTTCCCCTCACAGGGTCTCTTGTTTTAAAATGCAAGTGTCTGTACAGATTGGAAGGGCTGCAGAAGGTGCTGCCCTGCCAGGGAAGCTGCGCTCAAGGGCTGCATCCCAAGGAAGCCTGAGGAGACGTGCTGAGGGAGGCATCCAGACTGCTACCTGTTTTTGAAGGCACAAA
Source organism: Acropternis orthonyx (assembly GCA_035583155.1). Taxonomy (NCBI): domain Eukaryota; kingdom Metazoa; phylum Chordata; class Aves; order Passeriformes; family Rhinocryptidae; genus Acropternis; species Acropternis orthonyx. The sequence continues at coordinate 14,152,250 of JAWWEU010000029.1, forward strand.
ACATGTTTATACAATGACATATTTGCAACAACCAGTGTCATTCGGGACACTGGTCTTACTAAAACTTTGCCCTTTCCAGGCCCTTTGCTTGGAGCACCAAGGAGGATGAAAGGATTGGGTCCCATTTGCAGCATCACCACAGGTAACGCTGGGAGGGGGGCAAGGCAATGACCTCAGCTCTATTTATGCCCCTGGTACAAATGTCTGGCCAGTTCAGGCCCTCAGCTCTTCATACTTCTTCTGTTAATCATTTGGCAACTTCCAAAGTGCTGTCTGGAAGGTGTTTACATCTGTGCAACCCTAGAAAAACAGAGCTAGGCAGAATAATCTTTTCACTGCAGACTTTGATTTTTCTACATTTTGGTTTGGTCAGAAAAGAAATCAAAATACAGAACTTTTTTTTTTTTTTTAGAATGCAAAGTTCCAGAATCTCTATCTGGAATTAACTAAAACACTTTTCAGTATTTCCAAGAAAAACAAAATGTTTTGTTTCAAAATATTATCACTTCTCATGCCCTTCTGTAACACCAAAGCATCATTTCTAAAACACTGTTTTTAAAACAAATAGAAAAAAGTTACATAAAATTTAGGGTTTTTTCTGTAGAAAAAGAGGTTTTAGTCAAAGTCTGAAGTTTTGCCAACAGAAAAACGCAGCGAAGGACCTCAGACCAGTTCTAATAAAGGCAGTGAATTGTACAGGATTGATACACACTTTAAATCCAGAGAGGAATTATAACTTAAAAAAGAATTCTTCTACACATATAAACTTTTTTTCTTTTTAAATGTACAGCTGGAAGCCAACTACAACCAGAACAAAAAGAATGTGGCAGCTCAACTATCAGAAAAGATTTTCAGACTCTCTGGTGTGAGAGCATTGCATTCACTGCATCTTTTCACAACAGTTGTGGGGCTGAGAGAAAATTAAGCATCACCCTCCTACTGCGGGCATGGACCTTGCAGGTCCTTGCTGAAGGTGGTGTGGCCACATCCTTCACCTGCTGAAACGGCCCAATGGCTGAGGCTGAAGGAGCTGCTCTCCTTCTTGGCATAACATCAAGGGAAATGAGCGTTCACATCTGACCTGTTGTTCCATTGTGCTGCTCCTGCGGGTTGAGCTCACAGATAGAGATGTCAGAGGGAGGCACTGCAATCCCAAACTTATTGAAGCCAATGGGAATTTTGCTACTGACTTCAAAGCTAAGGTCTCTACCAATAAACGTTAAGGATTTATGAGCAAAGACCTTAATGACTTCAAGGGAAACAATGCTCTTATGGAATCTTCATCTTTTCTCAGAATACACATGGTTAAAATCTTATCACCTCCCATACAAAGGATGGCAGGTACCAACTGCAGCAAATGGGGAACAAAACCAGAAGTTTTCTGTTGTGTGCTGTGTGTGTCAGTGTGTTCCTGCACCTCCCAGCTACTGATATACAGGGGATTTTTCTTCCTTCAAACTGTGACAATAAAATGATTACCCCACCACAGTTTAGCATAATGGTTCAGAAATGCTCATGGCATATTGCAGAGTTAAAGTGGAAATTATTAGGTAGCTCTTCTTTGTTATAATAATGATCACTCCACAAATAAAAGCTCTTCTCCCAAAGGTACTGCAAGGCACAAAATGCTAATTCTGAAGATTATGTGTGCGCTTTTATTAAATATTACTATGCCCTGTCTGTTTGAGGGCTTCACTGCTCTGATTGTTTTATGAGTGCCATGTTAATGTCAGCCCCATCTTGCTAGCAGCAGGCACACATTTTAGCTTTTGTATGAGAGTTGATCAAAGGCCACGTGCTGAGGGAATTGCTGAGAAAACACGGACAAGCGATAAAAATCTAACAGATTAATTGGTTTAAATTTCATTTCAGGGCGTTGAACTTTGACTCAGGACACAAGTACTACACTCCCAGTCAGGGCCTAATTACCACATTTCCAATTTGCCTCTGAACAATGCTTGGCAGGGAGAATAATAACAGTACTAATAATACTAATAACAATAATAATAATAATAACTAAACAACAGCAATAACGTCTCCTCTTAGCTTCTTGTACGCGGTTAACAACCAACTTTGCGTGCAGGCAATTGCAGTAGGAAATTCCTCTCTCCCACACCCCCACCCACCTGCCTTCAGAGCTTTTTTACCTGCCTCAAATAACACCTGATGACAGAAGAAATAGCAGACACCCTCAGGAGCACCTGAATTTACAGAATCAATAATCTACCAATTCCAGCACCCCACATACACACAGTGGACATTTCATACTCTTAATTAGGGAGCTGCATTTCTAGACAGGGATAGCTTTTTATCCTCCAACAGAAATGATCTGTTCCACTGATAGAAAACAGAGGCCAGAGGAAAAAAAAAACATATTTACCACAAAGTTTATGGGTGGCCTTGGAATAAGGGTTAATTGAGCTTAGGAGGTAAATGTTCACTGAGGTGAATTAGTGGGATGCACAGCTATCAGCAGGGCTCTGGGACTGCTCTTATTTAGCTTCTGAAATGTATTTGCTCTATGATTAATATCCAGTTTGTGCTGGTGACTGTAAGAATGACCTCGCCTGCAGTTTTTATCATGAAGTGTGGTTTCATCCTCTATTATTCCATAGATGAGGCTCTGACAAGAGTTCCTGCATCACAACAGGAGTTTAAATGATGGGGCACATGCTTTTATTTTTCTTCTCTTTAAGAGTATTGTGACACGCAAGGAGAGTTGCATAAAGGCAGTTAAAACTGGGAATGAAGAGGAACAGGGAATTTATGTCTCATCTTAGAGGAAGTACTGAAAATATCTGGAGTTTAATTTAATTTTCCTTTTTTTTCCTTGGGTAAAACCTAATTTGCAGCTAAATAAATAAATGAGCCACAGATTAACCCACAGTTTATGGGTCTGATCCTGCAACCTGCTAAGTGCTTTCACCAAACTACTGATTTTCAGAATATCAACACCAATCAGTTTTAAGCACTCGAAACCATGAGTTACTGAAGTTGTGATTCAATAAACCACTCAAGTAAATGCTTTAAAAAACCAGCTGAAGAAGTTGCAGAGTAAAGAACTTGATTTTTTAAGATGGGCAGTGCCCTGTGCAAAGCTCCCCAGAGCTGTGCAGTGTATATGGAGCTGGGGCTTCCCATTTCAAAACAGCCTGAGGTTTCCTGTAGACCACCCTGTGCAGTGCAGGGCTCATCCAGCCTGACTCGAGAGCCAGCAACAGTAGAACCAACACTCTGATCTCAGGAACTGGGTGCTGTGGCTACTCAGTGTTGGAGACAGTCAAACACAGCGACAGCTCAGTGCTAACTCTGGGATTTCTACAGCATTTTTATATCATTAGGTGTAGATCTTCCCTCAGGTACCTCACAGCTATTGAAAACATGTAGGGTTTGTCACTCTGAGCAAGGTAGTGCTCATCTGAGCCTAAGTTCTTTTCCCACGCTGAACCTGAAGTGTGCAGCACTTGTTGGAACGCTCAAGGCCTTTTTGATCAACAATTTTAGTTTGGCAAGGTATGTTTCTCCTTAAAAGGGAACAAAAGCATTATTTCTTCCCTTCTTGAATTATAAATTTACATAGGTATTACACAGGAGGGAAGGGTTATTCCATTCATCATTGGTTTTGTGGATTTTGCACATTAGGCACTTTAATAGATCAATTTGATCATGGGGGAAATGTGGGGTTTTTTTCAGAACTGAAAATTATAATTTTTCCAAAATTTGCCAGTTTGAGAGAATGAACCAAATATTTTGGGGGGGTTGAGCTGGGCTTCTTTGTTGAGTGGAAGGATTGTTTGGAGTTTGTGTGGTTTTGTTTTGTTTTTCCCAAAATAATGTTCTCATTCCCGAGAAGCAGAGCTGCGATTGTCTGCTCTCCTGCTCTGAAAGGGTGAACCCCAAAAAGTTTGTGCGCCCAGACAGAGGTGCCACTCCAGCCTGGTGGAGGGGGGGCCATTCTTGGAGCTGTATCCAGCACAAGCAGCTGAAAGCATCTAAAGTTTGTGAAACCAGCTTGGATGGGCAAAGCCTCCAGGACCAGCCCACAGGGTTACTCACAGACACTTCAGGGAAAGGGAATGTGGCAGAGATTTTATGTATTGTACTGGAGCATTAAATCTTCACTCTTAAGCTAAACAAAGTGTTTGCTGTTTATCTTAGTAAAGTGATGATCTTCCTGCTTTCCTTTTGCATATCGCAGCCGGCTCTGTGTCCTATTCTCTCCTGACAATAAGCAGCTGCTGTGCAGGAAACAGGGCAACAGAGGTTTCCCTCTCGAGCAGATAACTCACGCAGCTTTATGCGACACAGGCACGAGGATGTGATGCCCTGCTGCCCCTTCCCAGCTCTCTCCTTTATGGCATCTTGATATTTGGGACTTAGCATGTGCAGGCTTTAAAGATTACAACACCCTGCCAAAAATGGCAACCTCCTCCTGGTTCTTCATGACATCTGCACTGGGTGAAATCACTGAACCAAAAATATACGCGCCGTGCAATCCCTCCAGGTTGGGGGAAGGGAGGGAAGGTTGCCTTTGTTTCTGTTTTCCAATAGTGAAATGAAAGGTCTTGGCTGTGAATTTTCTGCCTAACATTTTGGATTCTCAGTTCCTATTAATGGGAATTGAAAATGTAAATTACCTGGGATAATATTCCACCTAAAATCAATACTTAAGTCAGTGTTTCTGCTCTATCCTTGCTGATGCCTCAGCCAGCAAAGTTACATTTCATGGAGTCCTCCGTGTTTCTCTTTCCTAATGATTTCCAAAACTCTTAGTTGTTGATCAGTGCCTGAAAAATGACTGCATGGAAAAAGGAGGCAATCCAGAATAATGAGAGACCTGTTACAAAAAAAACTCTGCTGTGTGTTTGACTTAAAATACTTCCACAAAATAGTGATTTAGTTATCTTTATATGATTGCAAGAAATGCATTTTCATTCATTCTCTTAAACCCTTTCACATCAAAGAGGAAGTTCTGGGACTTCTTTTGCTAATTTGGTTTTTTGTTTTGTTTTGTTTTACTTTAGGAGCTACCTCCCCCATTCCAAAAATTAATAAAACAGAGTCCTTAATATCTCACTGCAAGTCAGTAAAACTTGACCTTCAAAGAGAGGGTTGCAATGTTTGTTTGGCAAATAATAAATTCCCCAAGAAAAATGCAATGTTGCAAAAACACTTAAAATTATGTTAAATTAAATATAGAGGTTCAGCCAAAACATTAATATATATATAAACAACACATGTATTATTATTCTTGAAAAAATATATATGCGCTCTCTCTCTCTCTCTCTCTCTCTATATATATATATATATATTTCAAGAAGCCTAACAATTTTATTGTGATTTTTTTTTCATGCACCGCTCTAATTTTTCATTCCCAGGAAATTTTGCGCAGGTTTTGAGCGACTATTTTTGCCTTCGTTATTTTTGCCCCAGAATTGGAGGGCTTCCATTTTGAGTCAGTCATGAAGAAACTGTTGTGGGTGGCCTCGGCCAAACGCTGCTCCCCTGCCTAAACCAGTGCAGCCTCTCAGCTGCAGCCCTGCCAGTCTCTGTTCCCCGAGCAGCTCAGGTGCACGGGGATATACACACACCGGGCTGGGAGAAAAACCAGCAAATCCAAGAATGTTGCATAGGGCCTAATAAATGTTGGCAGCACTTCCAGCTCCACAACTGGGGACACATTTACTCAGACCCCAACACCAAACCAGTGTCTGCTCTCATCCCTCAGGGATGCACAGATGTATTTTGATCCTAAGCAGGATAAAAGCTTTCCTATGAGCCCCCAAAATATTGCACTTTTGTTTCTTCCCTCCTTCCTCCAAGCCATGTTGTCACCTGCAAAGGTGCAGGAACAATATGGGAAAGCCAAAGGCAATAGCATGTAGAGGACTAAGGTGTGGTACATGCATGGGATTGCACTGTTGTATCTGAACATGGGCCTTAAAAGTTTTGTTAGCAAAACAGTGAAAAAATGCTTTATGCCTCTCCCACCTCAATTTCAATGGATTCCCACTGCTTTAACTTCTGCTGATGAAGTTGCAGAGCCCAGCTAAGCAAATATGACTATTTTAAAACCAATAAGCATGTCCAGAAATGAGACTGCATCTGGTTAAGTGCACTAAAGTTTAAAAATAGTTGCAGTGATGCAATTTCTGGGTGAGAATGATGAAGGCAACCTTGAGAATGGAAGCCCAAAATTTATAATATAAATCAACCCTAAAAGTTTGTCAAAACAAACATCTCTGCATAGCTTGCATACTCAAAAAAATGCTTAATTTTACGGACTGGTCCTTCATGATCCAGCAAAGCGTTCTATAGGATGGAACCAACCATTTGCTAAATGCTAACCCTGTGGTTTACTGTTTTGCTGAATCCCAACCTAACACATCTGTTTAATCATCACCCTGCTCCTGTTTTCTCTCTTTTATCTTCCATCAGTATCTTAACAAAAGAGTAAGGCTCTCAAAGCAAATCTCTCTAGAGTGAAAACATAGGACTAAATAAAAGCCCCTTAGCCACAGCATCCCCTCCCGGTAGGGTGGACAAAGCTCAGCATCCAGAGGACAACAGGGGTGAGCCCTGATACTCCAACATACACTGGTATGGTATGGCCACATTGGTGAGGTTTATTTGACGATATACAGAAACTATTTTAGATGAAACATAGACTTCAATCTAAATTTAACTTCTCACTACTGAACTAAATATTAGCATCAATTAAACTTCCACGGAATCTTTCACCATCACAAAATAAAACCCAGAACTGCACTCCCCCCAAATTAGTTAAAATTCCCGCTATATCATACAGTGCAACCATCAGAAAGCCACCTGAGATGGACTCTACAGCAAACAAAAAAATTTATTTTCCTGATAAAAAGCAAGATCCAACTAAAACTAATTTTTAGCTGAGTTCTCTTTTTTCAGCAGAATTGAGAAAGTCTGCCCACAACAGAGGGCTCACAGTAATTGTCTTGCAGAAACAGAGCAACCCGCACAGAAACACAAAGCAGCTCTGCCAGGGACAGGGAGGGCCTGTAATCCAGTTTCTTCAAGGGAAATTCAAGTAGCCTAAGAGTTCTTATTCCTCATCTGATTTCTCTCACAAATCACAGGCTCTCTAATGCAATTTTCTGGAGTCTGAGAATCATAAAGTCAAATATGAACAAGTCTAGTGGAAAATCTGTGACGCTAATCTTGGCCTACGTTGTACTTTTAACAGGCACTGAATTTGTGCGCCGGATTATCCAGATGGCCATACAGGAATCATCCTGATAGGATTAAACCTTTGTGCTGAACTCTGCTCCATCTGTTCTCGGAGGTTTGCCTATCGCTATCAGAATACGAATGTTCAGCCTATGTCTAACATCACGACTGAAAGCCCCTATTTACCACACACACACACACATGTATATGTGCACACACATATCCTGGAGTAGTTGATTAGTAATGTGAGATGAAGTCACCCCGAAGTTTACCACTAAAGAAACATATTGGTTTTATTATTCTTTTGAAGAACAAAGTATGCTGTATCTAAATTCAAACAAAAGAGTATTTTTGTTGTTGTTCTGGGACTTGTTCAATTCATTAAGCCATAACACTGCCATAAATTTATAGATGAAGCCATGACTAAACATAAAGCAGCAAGGCTCTTCATCTTTGAAATCTATTAGTGTATGAGGATGTATGACACAATCGCACTTTGAAGATGTCATGGTTAAATATTTTAGATTAAAAACCAGCCAACAACAAAACATGCATGCACAGAGTACTGGTAGCTGTTATTTGCAGCTCGATCTAGTCACAGCCCAAGAACAAAAACGTAATAATCAGTCCCAGTAAAAAGAAAAGCTTATTCCCATTAATGTTACTTTCTGCTTTTATTATCTATTAATGACAGTCTTCTGCATTTCATTGTTGCAGCCTGCCAGATGCAGCAAAGATCAGTATTCATCATGTGCAAAAACTGTGCTCAGGCTGTCTCCGTGACAGGTTACACAGAGTTGCCAACAGAGAGACCAAGGTCCAATGCATGGCCTCGGGTTTCCAGGCCCTGGGCCAATGGAAAGGTAGAAAATCTGGCTCTTCTGTAGGAAAAGCATCCCAGTGATCAGAAGGTTTAACTAAATTTCTGTCCTGGCCAGAAATACACTGCAAACTATATGATGACTTGGGATGGAAAAGGTGGATAAGAAAAAAAAAATTATTACATTTATTATCTTGCAATAATAGCAATGAGAAGAGTAAGAATAGATTCAGCAATGCAATATAATACTCAGGCCATGTTTGTGATGGCAGCAGGACAGCAATGGAGGCAACATAACCTGAACTGCACTTCAGGCAGCAGCCCTGATTGCATGACAGAGACTAAGAACCCCTTGTCTCTGCTGTGCAGGGTCTTTCAGACTGTTTCTTCCTCTGTTTCTTGTGCTGCTCTGAGTGCAGGGTCAGGAACCCCCTCCCAGCCGCTTAGGCTTTACTTGCAAAAACACAAGCATAAAATTATATTTATAGTTTATAGTATCTGTCCAGCAATGACACCACATAAAACCAGCACGCTGAAAATGTGAGTGAATACTTTGGACTCGAGCCTATAAATGCTTTGAGAAGTTGTTCTTTCAATGTGTCTGATAAAGTCATGCAAGGTTTTTATTTATTTATTTAGGGCTGTATTCAGACCACCTACCTAAGGCTTTGCAGCATGTCAAACATCAGACTCCAGCTCTGGCTGGGTGAGTCAGTCTGCCTAAATTAGGATCCTCTTTCTGCTACACAATGAGCAGAAATGGCAAGACACCTCTGGAAGCCTGGAGACACAGGGAATTCCGCGCTGGCTCCTGAAAGTACCAAGGGACCTCGGCAAGACGGTATCATAGGTCGGAAGCAGCCAGGAGCAACTTCATAAAAAACACTTGGCAGCTGATATAGAGCAGGCACCTGACTCCAGGCTTTCCAGCAGGCACCTCTGCTCAGGCTCAGGGCTGAATGAGGAGGCAGCACTCACCATCGCCTCCAAGGTCGCAATCCCAGGAAAAGAATAATTTTCCCCAAAGGGCCCCTCATCAGAGTAGCTTTGCCTTTCAGTGCCTCAGAGAGCCAAACCTGGTCAGAAATACTTCTTGCCCTCCTCACCTTCCTTCACCTCCTCAAAGAGCCCACAAAGTAGAGCAATCCTCTCACCTGAACGTATTGCAGGAAAGTGCTGCAACCTCAAACCAAACCCACAAGCTAACGCTGCCGCTGGAAAGACGAGCAGCAGCCCTGCGGTCAGGCCTGCAATTTGCCTCCGAGTGCTGGCCATCCCTCTCAGCATGGATCAGGTAACACCAAACCTATGGATCCCATATGCAAGCCTGGGTTTTCAGGGAACAGCAACACGAGCTCTCTGCTCAGTCCCCAGCAGCGGGGGAGAGATCCAGCACATCTGCGGCCATTTCACTACCCAAAAGGGACCTCTGTGGGAAATGCACTTTGCTTGTTCGTGGGATAGATACAGAACCTCTGAGAAAGCTGCTGTAAAACCATAATGACATGGTATTAACCAAACATAATTAATTGGGAAATTCCTTATACTCACGTTGCTAACAAGCACTTCAACAGTAGTACAGTAGACAGCACACAGGTTCCTGCAGCACTTGGGACCAGATTTTTGAAAGCATCCACCTACCCAGTGGTTCCAGTAAGAAACTAATGGAATTTTCAATGTGGCAGACCAGCACAGAAATTCTGTAGCCAGAGTTTTAAAAATCCTGCTAAACACCAACCTGCAGCTTTAAGCTGGGTGCTTTGAGAGTTTAGCTTTAGGTCCAAGAATTTCCAAAAAGGTTGCTTTGGCATATCTACACTTTTGGGTGACCACTTGCCTCACAAAAATGGATCAGAAGTTCAAAAATTCCTAAACATCCACTCCATGAAGGGCAGTATCTTGTTAAACATTTCACTGTGGCCACTGTACCTCAACTTGCAGATCTAAGTGTCTGAATCACTTTTGAGAAATAAATTTAAACTGCTAAATTTCAGACAAGTTTTTCATAAAACTTTATTCTTGATCTTTTTAATACTCTTCCTAAGCCTATTCACTTTGCTCAATGAGGTCATAAACCAGCACCGCTTATATTACAGTCACTTTCACACTAAAGATATTTTGTCACAAAGAGAACTATAAATTCATGGAGTGAAGGTGGAAAGCAGAAAGGACTAATTGTGACAAAGCTTTCTGGTTATGCTCAGCAAACAGTTTGAGCTAAGATTTTAAAAAACAGTTTATGAAGTTGTACTACTGGCTTTAATGAAAGCACACTTTCTGCAATGCCATACACTCCTGAAAATCTTGGATTCTGGATTCGGGCCAAACACAAAGCCTGTCTCCATTCTAATATTAATTATTAGTAGCTTATTTTTATTCTTTACTACTAAACATTAATAATTTTCAGATGGCAAACCAAATTAGAATAACCACTCCATACATCCCACCCTGGTGGGTTCCATTTTCTGCATCAGTGTCCTGATTTATGCCATTAACTAATTTCCTTGCACATGGAGGAGCTTTGTCAAATGCTCATTTTGCTGGGCAAACACTTAGCAGGCCCCCTGCAATGGACAGTAAGAGAGAAACTCAAATGCTCAGACCAATCTTCTCTTAGCTCAGTGAGAAGATGTACAGCCTGAGGTGCAAAAATTACTGAGTCCAATATTTATGAAGTTTTCTAAACAATATTCTAAATGCCAATTTGGTGGAAAAAATTTCATCTAAACAAAACTTTAATCCTGAGATTGTTATCACTCAGTTGATTCACAGCTTTGGAAATAAGTTTCATGGGAACAAAGACCTTTCATAACCACTGATTACTTTGGGGTATGTAAATATTGGGGTGCTCAACATGAAACATTTTGAAGTGTCCAGACACCTGTAAACTGCTGTGAACACCATTCTTTGATATTCATGACATTTTACAACACCCAGATGCATTCTCAGGAAATCACTAGTTCTTGGCCTTCACTTCCAAACCGGAATTCACAAAATTATTTTCCTTCGCACTCTGCCCAAAGCAGCAGGAGAATGGAGTGAAAAAACATCTCTGCCAAACATTACACCAATAAAGGTATCCTACAATGAAAAAGCTAAATTAGAGGAATTTGTTCAGAAATAATATTAATCATACCACAATTACAGAATGTTTAGTCATTTCCTGGTGTGCCCATTTTGGAAGGTTGGAAAAACAATGACTGGCAAAACTTCACTGCCATAAGGTACAACATCTCTCAAACATTCCCCTAATCCTAATGTCATTCTTCTCCCCTATGATGCCACTGCATCCGTGACATGGTGGCCAGCAAAGCAAATTGAAATGTAATGAATGCTCATTATCTATGAATATTCATTACCTATTTGAATGCTACCAAATGCTCTCCTGTACTGGTACCTGTGAAATTTCTGCCAAGCAGAGTAGCTAAGGTTTTTAAACTTGCATAGCCGTATTCCAAATCCTCTGAGGTCTGGAGAGAAACCTCAAACCTCCAGCAAGTGGTTGGTCTAACTCTCCAAATAAGAGGCAACTCTTGTGGTGGTTGGAGAATTTCCATCTGAACTTTTCTCCCTTATCTCTCTGCTGTAACAAAACGTTTTGGGTTTTTTTTCTATATAAATCTGTATCAAAATTTAATGGCAGTTTCCCCTATGTTTTTCTTCTTTTTGCAATTTTTGGAGCAGAGTTCTGAAAGCTCCTCTGGGAAATTCACAAAATGCTCTCTATCTTCATCCAGGTACTATTTTTCCATGAATTCCTGACACCCTCGTAACAATAGAGGGTAACAACATATCACAGCTTGACATCGCTTAGATATTCTGGGGGAAGGGCTGTTTGGGTTTTTTATTTATTTATTTTTTTGAAAACCAAAAAGGACAGCTGCTCATGGGTAGAAACTGCCACACCTTATCTTTTTAAAATCGAGGTGTCTCCCACTTCCACTGTAGCATTTTTTCCTTTCTCAATTAAATGGGACACTACATCCCTGAGAGGTGACTGACACGCAGAAATCCTTTCTACCCGTAGTAATTGGAGTACCCAAACCTGACTTTTCAGCAGTTATTTCCATGGACATTTTGTAACAACAATCCTTTTATTAACAACTAGAATACTTCAAATGGTATCTCCTAAGTTTCCTGCAACATGGTGGGAGTAATGTTAGTACATATATGTTACACAATAATGTTTAAATAATGGGGAAAAAATCACAAACTCAAACCTCCAACTTCATGAAGTAGCTACAGTCTAATGGCAGAACTGAAATTCTGTAATCTTCTCGCCTAACTCAGCTATTAAAAATCCACCTTCATTGTTTAAATCTTGTTTTCATTTAGCCTCAGACTGAAAATAAATTTAGAAAGATCGGAATTGCTGCAGCCAGATATTCCAAGCTTTTGAGTACCTCTCCCTAATGGAAGATTTATGACCTAGACAAATAGAAACAGAAGACTTCCTGCTTTTTGTTTGATGTGACTGGCTGTGAGAAGGGCGGCTCCACCTCCCCACCCACCCAGTTCTTGTGCAATTCTCAGTAACATCCAGAGAGGAAGCAGCAATGTGGGCCTGCAGACAGAGACTCTCCTCTGGTGAAGATTAAAAAAAGACATCAGCATAATTCAGCGGGGCTCAATTTAGTTAACGCCATTTTGTTTACCTATATGGGAGCTGTCAAAATCTTAGCTCTGCTGTGTTTTGCTGATCTGATGGATCCCAAGATTTCATTCCTGAAGAGATCATTTTATTCACACAGCCTGACACCCTGCATAGCACCCATCAGAAAACCTCACTTGGTAATTCCTGAGTGAGGAACTGCTCAAACCCTTAACCTCTCCCTGACCTGCCATACACTTTCGAGGAAAATACCAGATTCACAACCTATGGAGAATCTGACACAGTTTTGGCAACTTACTTCAAGTGGTCCCCAGAGTTAAAATCCTGATGAGATCATACTGGGAGTCTATATCAACAAATTTTCTGCAGTGAAGCACCTTAACTTTCTGGACATGTTTTGTCTCTTCAGAGGGACAAATGCTCTAATTCCACCCAAGTACACATACTGAACTAATCCTCTCCTGGTGTGCTCATTTATCTTAGAAATTCCACCTGAATATGAGAAAAAACTTTGCTTTGAGCGAGACAGAGCACAGGAGCAGGCTGCCCAAAGAGACTGTAGAGTCTCCTTCTCTGGAGATATTAAAAACCTGCCTGGATGTGATCCTGTGCAACCTGCCCCAGGTGATCCTGCTTTAGCAGGGGGTTGGACTGGATGATCTCCAGAGGTCCCTTCCAACCCCAATCATTCCGTGATTCTGTGAAACATACAGTAAGTCCACAGGGCAACAAAAAGGTTAATATTATACACTCTTTGAGGTCAAGCTCCAAGAACACATAACAAGCCGTTATGCAAAAAATTGCCTGAATTTATGAGTCACTGCATTTATGAAGGAACCGATATGAAATAGACAACTTGGCAAAAATAAAGAAAATTATTTCCAGCTTGAAGTTTTGCAATCCTTCAGTATATCAAGGCTCACTTACTGTTATTACTATCCATGTTGTGCAATGTTCTGAAAGTCACATTTTTTCCCTTGTGTATGCATAGAGATGTCCAACAACCCAAGGTATTCCTCCCTCATAGAAAATAAATTAGAAAGCAGACGTAACTCAGAATAACATACAAGATCCCCTCAAGTAGAGTGGTAGAATCCTAATATTTTTTTTCAATATTTGCCTTCTAAATAATAAATCAAGCCCACTGCATTTTTCTATATAGAATGATATGGTGCAGAAAAAGCTTGTGTGTTTATATTTTTCATATAATCACAAAAGCATTCCTAAGCGCAGCACTGAGCTGTAACAGGTGCTTCCACATATAGATGAAACAAGTCAAACTTTAAAGTTTATTTAAACCTGGCCAGTTTGTGAATGCAGTAGCCCCTAACTTTGATAAAGAACCTGAACCTGTACCATCTAAGGGTAAAATGTATCAAGTTTTCAAGATTAATTGTTCTCAACTCGCTAACATTTTTCACTTCACTCAGTATTCTGGCTTGTAGTAGCAATTTCACGAATTCGCACAGAGATAGGCAACGCCAAGGGAGTCAGGGCTGAAATGGTTAAAACAGAGCTGATAGGGGCATCATCCTGATGACTCCCCACACTGCCAATATTTAGTGGTTAATGCAGTGGCAAAGCCACTTACAACACAAGAACCAGGTCACTAAGGCGGATTTCTGAACATCTTTCAGGAATTGCCCAGCACATGCAGCTAATTTCAAGGTATTCTTTCTCAACAATTCTCTTACAATCGGACTAGATAACAATGATATTTAAAGGCAGTCAATCTCAAAGGTTTATTTTAAAAATTATCTTCTCAAAATAGTTCATGAGGGGGAGGAGAATTTTCCTTTTTTTTATTAACCTAAATAGAAAATACCTAATTAACTAAGACACAGCCTAGCAATCATTTTTCCTTTCAAAACTGAGGACATAGTGGAAAATCTGGGACTGTGTGATGACTGTGGGCTCTCAGATTGCCCAGGAGGGGCAGGATTGTCAAGAAAAGCTCTTTAAATGCCCCACTGCTGACAAGGGGATCCACCTGTCATAGCCAGCTGAGGCACAGCAACTACTACTTTTCTTTTACTGTAGGAGGTTTTGCACCTGCAGACAAATGGTCTGAGTCACTCATGACTGTCATGAGCTAAAACAACATTGTAAACCCTTAACTGTCTCAGGTACCGCAACAGAGTGATCAAATAATCCAGCCATGCACTATCTTTTCCAGCATAAGGCGGCCACTAATAATGGGTTTGCTCCATAATGCTGTATTTTAGGTATACATACACAGATTTATGTATATTCCATATTAAAATAACAGCGGAACATTGCTTTAGAAATCATGGTTTTCTCTGCTTTCCACCTGCAAATTTTGAGGTCATGTCTTGTAATTTGCCCATATTTCTATCCTGAACTTTTCATCTTTTGCTGCTGTTGAGATGACTCAGAACCAAATCGCCAGCAAGCCTCACCATCACCTAATTCTTCAGTGTTCTCCTATGGAGGAGGAAGGAAAGGAAAAAGAAATAAAACTGTCCCTTTAAAAACTCAAGCATTTAAGCTGCTTGTCAGTCGTCTTTCTGACAAGGCCACTTGAATGTATTCAGGAACATTTGCATAAATGCTCACAGTGAGTTCACCGTGGCAGCTAGTGCTAATGGTACATAAAGTAATTTAGTCACTTCTCTTAGGCATCTTGTCAGGGTGATAAGCACCCCCTCTTTGCCTTGTTGCATATTAGATCATTAGATAATAAAGTGTTAGAGCATGCAAACTGACAGGGTCTCAGGGACTATCATTTTTCGAGGGCATTGCATTCTGCCAGAGAGGAAAAATAATAGAGAAACTGATGCTGCAATTGGCTTTACATTCTTGTAAAGACATTCAAAGATTTGGGGAGAAAAAAGAATTTTTACTTTGCAATGATATGAGAGTTTTAACTGGAAACTTTGCAGACATCTGCAGTGGTGGGCTTTATGCTGGTATACTTGAAAAGAGTTGTAGCAAACCCTGCCAGAATTCTCCCTTTTCATAAGTTCATCCCTTAAATTGCATTGGGAAGATTTTTCTTCTAAAATTGACACCCTGGGATGAACTACAAACTGAAATATTTTACTGGTTGGGGCCTATTGGCTCTTCACTATACATCTTACTATATATATAATTTAGAAAGGTCAACCACACCAGCTTTCTGGTTTACCATAAATATAAAACAAGTGAGGATTCAACTATTTGTGAATGAAAAAGTGATAATTATTGAAAACCACAGATTACTGTGGCTTACCCCATTTATACCACTCAGAGATGGATGAAATAATTGGCCTCTGCCAGCTATTACTTTTAAAAGATAGATATATTTATTTGAAAGACAAGCTTCTTAACCCGCTGGTTTCAAGGACAGCGTGTGGATACAAAACCATGATCTAAGATCCTGGTTATATTCAGAAAGACAAGCTACGAAAAGGAACTTTCACTTTACTGCCTGACGAGCAAGATATAAATAGAGATATGCTGGATGTCCCAAAAATAACCCCGGCTACCTGCTAATGAGATGGTAAAACCCAAATGTGGAGACACCAGGCTCCTGAGTGGCTCAGGAGGTGCAACTTTCTTTCCAGCTTTTTGGCACCCAAGCTCTCTTTTAGGTGTCACATAAACTGCAACTCCATGTTTAAGAGCAGCGTGTCCCAACGCAACTTTGTAAGGAAAAATAAGCTGGATATTGTCTAACTAAACCAGGCAACCAACACACCTTCTTGCTACATCCTGTCTCCCCTGTCCCCAGTCCTCACAAAGTCAGGCATTCATCTCTATTGCCATCAGACATTTGTGTTAAAAAGTCAAACATCTAGAAAAGTCCACAGGAATATATTTGGTCAAGGGCACGTTACAGTTAGATCCCAGAATTTACAAACCTACGATCAGAAGTTGCTCACCGGAGCAATGAGCCAGAGACAAACCATGACTGTGCTCGCTTCCCATCTCCCTGTTTACGGACCCTGCTCAGGGCAGTCTGTCCTTCCCCTGAGGGAGGCAGAAAAGCTGGGGAGAGGAAAGGCAAACAAACTGTCTCTTTCATATTATCTGAGACAAAGATTCCAAAACCTGAAGAAAAATAATATACTTTGTGAGTAAAAATTAATTTCAGTGGAGGAAACTGTCATCTGTTCCATTGGGTCTAAGGTCTGTGGAGACTGCCCAAAATTCAAGAGCATTAAGCCTTTTCCTTTATTTTTATTTCTTTAAGTGTTTTAGATTCCTAAAAACACAATTTAAAACAGTTACTGGATTTTTTTCCCTCCTGTTTCTTGGACTCACATGTGCATAGAATTCCTGGAGAGCTGGATTGAAGGATTTAGGTTAAAAAGAAAGACTCTAGCAAGCCTTTGGGAAGAGAGCAATTTTGTAGTGTGAAGGTTGCTATTCAAAAGTAAGAATTTACTAGCAGTTGCTTTATGAGGTTGCTTGAGAGGTGCCTGAGAAAGTAGATTAGAAAAATCACCTTTCCCACAAAATGTACACATGGAGGTATTTTGCAGATGTTGACTTTTAATATCAGCACAGTAACTAAGGTGTGTGTAGATGCATAAGCAGAGCATTATCTTTTTTTAGTTCTTTTTGCTAACAGAATCCCTGGGGTTGTAGGAGCGGGAACAATATCTGTGGTAAAATGAGATACTACCATGCATGAGAGTAAGAGCATTTATGTATGAGAAATTAGGTACTGCCTTGACCAAAAGCATGCTCTGAGAAGACTGAAATGGGGGGAAAAAAGAAAGGAGAAAAAAAAAAAAAAGCCAAAAAATATGGCAACTACTATAGTAGGGATATAAGTAAAAGATTAGGAGTATTTTTTTGAAAGACTAAACTTAATGGAAAGATTACAAAGTTGAACTGAGGGAAGTTTCCTTTTGTAATGTTCTGCCTTCTGCTAATTAATAAAGACAGAGTTCATACATTCCTTATAAATTTCAGTAAAAATTATGACAGTGGTTTGTTTATTAAATTAGATTGTTGGCAGGATGAAAAAAAAATTCTATAACATGAATTATGACTGAAAATGGCTCATAGCCTACATAAAAAGTTAGAGCTAAATAAATACAGATGTAAGTTATGTTTATATAATGAGAAACGCTGCTGAGCTAAGAATTTTAGGTTAGTAAGTGTGAACTACAGACCCAATTCTGCAAACACTTATCAGTACCCTCAGCTTCTCTGACACAAGAAGCCTCATTGATCCCAACAGGACCATATGTGAGCATAATCTTAAATATATGCGTAAGTGCTTGCAGGACTGATGCCTGAAAGCATAAACAGAATAGAATACTATTTCCACAGGAATCCTGAGTAATAGAAACCCACACATTTTCCCATTTCTCAGCATTAATAATTTCTTTTAACAAATCTATTTAACATTTTTCTGAGTGGCATTTGCTTTCCCAGAGAAAAATTTATCTGGTTTCTTCAAACTCTTTGGAAAAATCTATTTAATTATTCATCAGATCCTTGGCAAATATTTGTGAAACAAACCAGCATAAAGGACTGGTGCCTTCTACACTCTACTACTTCAATGGGAGCGAGGGTACACATCTCTTAGAGGGAGCAAGCACCTATTGAATTTAGGATTACAAACAGCTTTGAAGACAAAGAGCTATTCTACCAAGCTGGAACAGAGAGAGGGGAGTGAAATGCCCTCTGTTTTTGTTTTGTTTTTCAGCAGTAGTCATCAACTTTGAGGACAAAGAGCAAAACAAAACATTAATCAAATCCAGATTTTTCAAAGTACATTTGCACTCAACAACTCCCATTTTAAGCACCTACAGTCACCAGCAGATGTTCCCTTCCAGGACCAGCTGACCTTACAGAAGAGATTACTGTCCCCCAGGCTGCTTCCAGCCACGTGCCCCCATCCCACCCTTGCTGGGGTTTTACTGTCCTTTCAGAAAAGCTGGACAAATTGCCTTGCACCATTTCTCCTTCAATCATTTCAGCAAAATAAGCTAGATTGCCAAGGAGTGATTATTTAAACAGTTTAAATCAAATGAACTTCATTGGACTGAAGGAGACCAGGGAGCAAGCAGACAACCATCTTAGCTGGCATGTCCATGGTGCAGAATAGCCTGGAGCAGGGACAAGAGACAAACAGCTGTGGCATGCAGGGAAGAGCAACATCCTCAGCTGGCACAGCTGGAGCCAGAAGAGAACATTCATCCATGGCTTGAGTAAGCAGATGGATTTCCAAAAGGGCTCTGCTTTCATTTAAGGCAATTCAATCTCCTAGAGAGCTCAGCATCCTATAGATAGAAGAAATTCAATCTGAAATTTGGGTGCTGAGCACTTCAGAAAATAGGTAGGAACCTTTAGATTCACAGTCAAAATCAAGGCAATTTTGAGAAAAAGATCAGGCTCCAGTTTTGGGTGCTGAATAGATGGCACCAATATTAAAAACAAACAAACAAAAAAAGAAATCTCCACACTCCATTGACACAGAGAACAGACTTTGCATCCATGTTTGCTTTATGTTTGTAATTTCACTACATTTAGAGCTAACCTACTTGAAAAATTCCCGCTTTGGTCTGGAGGCCAGTCCCTTTAAAATATCCAGCCCCAAAGGCATAAACTGTTATAGGACAATTTGAAACCAGTAGCCAGAGACACAAACCAAATAAACCCACATTCAAAGTAGCAATGCCAACCAATGAAAATGATATGCCTACCATGTTCCAGATAAGAAGGCGTACCTTCCGAGGGATCGAGTCTTCGAGCTCTCCGCCCATGCTTGGAATTGTTGTGTACAAACATATTGTCCGACACTGCCAACACATGGCCATCAACATTGACTGTTGTAGACACCACGACCTGCAAGCACAAGAGCAAAATGGAGGAAAAATTGGATATATCTGTATGTTTTTTAAAAAGCACAGAGTGTAATAAACTCAGTTAAGTAAATAACAGCTGGGAGCTGTAGAAAATTGCATAGCTATTTCGCATAATAACTGGTGCTTATGCTGTACAAATCTAACAAGAGACGCTATTGATGAGTGGGTCTTTGGCATCGAAAGCTTTTGATGCAATTTTAAGTCAAATTGCAGAGTTTGTAGCTGCATGGCAGACAGCACACTGTTAACCATCATTTTAACAAGAGGATCTTTATTAAGTATTTTTTCCCCTATATACAAGGGCAGCTGTGTTTCACCCTAAATTATACTTCGGTTTCCACGCTGAAGTAGATAGAGCTGTTGACACTGCAAATGAGAATAAAAGAAAACAAAAGTGTATTTTGTGAAGTTGGAATGAGAGTTGTTGAGTGCCTTGCCCCCACCCTTCCCTGCTGCTCTCCCCTCAGTACGGTCACTGCAGGTTGGTGGACTTGCCCAAATTTCTCCCGAGCTCTGTCTTAGGAAGTACATATAGGTATGTTTGTGTACACATGCACGCTTGACAGTGGGGTCTTGATCTGGAGAACACAACCCTATTCATCCAGTGTTAGAATTATATGTATTTCTCAACTTATCTCAATGTCAACGCCTGGGATTTGGTTTGAGGTGAGGGAGACAGAGCAGGACTGCACTGGAGGCAGGATCCAACACCTCTGGTCTCCAGAGCAGCCAGAGGCGGGAGAGAAGCCAACCCAGCAGGGGCAAACAGGTAAATGTTGGGTCCAGAGTAGAAGACCCAGCTGCTCAGAGGTGTCCAGAGGGACCCTTCAACCCTAAGGCTCAGCAGGCACCATCCTAAAGGAAATCCCTGTTCAAGCTGAGGGCACCTGAGCCACAAGACATCGTGAAGGAAACAGGGGGATGCATGGGGCAAGTCCCTTGCAGAGCTGCAAGCTCATCACACCAGGTCCCCTCCTACCCCATCCAGACCAAGCAGTCTTGCAGCCTGCCTGGCTTTCATTCAGCCACCCCTCCCACAATGTTTTCCCAGCAATGTCATTCCCAGGGTTTTACCCCAGCCAAAGATCTGGCCTTCAGCTGGCTCCTGGTTTGCCAGGAGCATGCGTCGCCTTCGAGAACTTTGACTAAAACAATAAGAAGAAATGACCTACACTTCTCCTTACATTAAACAGGGAAAGGGATTAAAGACTGAAACCCACAGAGATATGTTTATTCATGCGACCTCTTACAACCAAATATAATAATTGTCTGTTAATTGCAGTTTCAGCTCCCACCTCATGCTTCAACATGTGAAACAGCAATCAGCAGCTCCTGTTTAATCCACCTATTATGTTGACTAATTAACTTTGCTCGACAGTTTATTTCTTCCTCCATTATCAGCCCCTGTCAGCCGCAAGCACACTGCCGCAAAGGGGGACCTCAGCCCTTTTGATTGATCACCGATAGATTGACATGCAGATTAATTTAATTAGAATCACCTCACTTGAGAAATGAAAGACAATGGCAAGGGGGCTAATAGATCTGCTCTTATAATGAGGCAAGCCTCCAGAGCCACGGCAGAGGATTTCTGATTTATTTTGCTGAATTCCCCAGTCGCTCTGAAAGGCTCTCGCTTTAATTGTTCTTGGTTTTGAGAGGCTTTAGCCTCTGAAGAGGTGAAATGCTTTACAAGGATTGGCAAACATTGCTTCAACTCTCTCAGGAAGCTGCTGCCTCTCAAAGTTGGTCAAATGGGGACACTTAAAGGATCGCTTATAACTATTCAATTCCATCACTTGAATTGGATCTGGGGCTGGGGGGTAGAGGGGGGAAGTGAAAGAAGAAATTCTCTACCTATTTCTCGGCTCTGATTAAAATACTCAAAAAGTAAGCAAAGCTGCTAAACTGCCACAACCCATCCTAAAGTCTTTGTCTTTAAAAAGAGGAATACAAAAGAGAATAGTTTACGTAGAAAAGATCCTAAACTCATCCCTCAGAATGGCATTCCAGGCAACAGATTTTTGTGCACGTTTTAAGTGAAAGATATTAAAACACAGAATAAATGATTCAAGAGCTCTTATAGATGGAAATTTGGGCAAAAGAAAGCACCGAATGCACAGGTAAGTTTTTCTGAAATCAAACTAAAGAAAAAAAACCCCAAGCACTACATAGAAAATTCCAAAAGGGATTTCAAAAGTAATTTATCCATTGCATTCCTGAGGGATAGAATAAAGTTTATGATATTTTCAATAAAATATGATCTTATAGTAAGTGGCTCAGGGTTTGCAATCTTATTTGTGCACTTGCACCCATTGTAAATTCTTTGCAACTGGGAATTTTGAGCCAAATCCTTGGCATCACCTGTCACAGCTCCATGATTTATGCCAGCTCTTATCTTCTATGAGTCTGATTAGATGTACATGAAAATTAACACAATTACAATTAATAACAGTGGCTACAAGGTACAATATTTTCCTCAGTTCTAAAACCCTATAGGTACACATGGATTTCCCACTGAAGCTGATCAATCCTGTGCTGAAATCAAAACTTCTGAAGGTTTCTAGAAATAGGATTCTAGAAAAGTAATGGGTCAAGAGTAATAACAGTAAGGTAGCTCTCAAACCTGTGACAATCCTATACCTAAGTAGCTGTTGCTATACATGCACCTTTCTAGGGAAAAACTTGTGGAAACAATCCTAGTGAGGTTTTATGTGAGTAAATCTACATTTAATTCCCCCCCTCCTCAGGTTTCCAAAACTGTTGATGTAACATATTTTGAATTACTTAACAGTGTCTTCCTACCTCCCTCCTGAACAGAGAATCTGATTTACTACAACGAGACCACATTGGTATGGTTCTTCAGTGTCGTTAGCAGAAGAAACTATAAATGGAATCCCCAAGAGAAACTGTTTCCAGTTTCAGGAAATGCAGAAAAAACCCTCTTATGTGTCTGTTTGGAAAAAAAAAATGGGGGGATTATTAATAGTGCACCTGTAAGAAGCAGCACACTCACTGCTCAATTCTTTAAATGAAAATTCTCATTAATAGAGGAACACTGAACATACACTGCACCAACAAAATATTAATGCCTCTAATTATTAACAGAGAAAAAATGCACCTTGAATATTGTGTTGCCACAGTTACCTACTCAGATTGCTATGGAGCACTTACATACTTAAAAGTTCTACTCATATTTTTTAATCTAAAAAAATACTACACTCTCCTCATTTTGATTTTGAAACTACTTGGATATGTTCATGTTAAAGCACATGCTAAAACTAATTTGTGGAGAAATCATAAAATTAGGGGGAGGGGAGAGCCAAAGTATATGTAGAATGGGCACTGAGGCATCCTAAAACACAGACTGTAGCAAGAGGGAAAGGCACACTACAGTTTAATAAATGATTAATGAGGTGCTGACACATTAATGTAAGCACAGGGACAACCAGGCCTGCCAAATCTCAAACCTTTCCAAATTTTGTCAACAAAACACAGTTTTAATTTGGGACAGGCAAACATGGAAAATGATTTTGAGCTTTAGCTTTAGCCCTTCATAGATTTTGAATTTAAATCCTGTATCAACACCAGGGGAGACAGAGGTATGAAAGAAACACATTGGTTTACAACTTTCTTCAATGAAGCTGGCACTATCAACCGCAGTAACGTATCCCGGCTCTGTGAATTATTCTGCCTGCCATTAAATAGTTCAGTTTGTGAATACTTTGGAGTTTATTTAAAAAAAAAAAAAAAAAATTCAGAGACTAGGAGCCTGAAGATCAAGCTATTTATCCACGTTTAGCACTCGGCCTGTTTATTTGGTATAGTACCTCACCTAATATATCAAAATTAAGCATTGCACGACTCCTCATTTTTAACCACAGCCCATTAAGCTTTGCTTACTGATTAAGACATAGCATGTTCCTTGTGCTTTCAGTTTTCTCCAGTGCACGGTGAAGGATCTGATATTTTTGCAATGTCCCCAACATCCAGTGGCAAAGGCAGAGAAATTCTGGTTAAGATGATTTCCAGTGTTAAACCTGTAACTCCAGTGGTTTGCTACTCTTCTGAGAGCTACAAATGGCTTGAGCACATCTTTATTTTCATCACTGCTTGGTGACCTCTTCCTACACTGTGTTGACTTCTTTATTCTAGTAACCAAAAGTCACTCTCAGTTTAACAAGACACTCAAAAAGGTGCCAAACTTAAAGCACATAAGTACAATACATTCAGTAATTTTGCTCACATGCTCAAGGACAGGCCAGGCGCTTAATTACCTTGTTGAATTGGGCCACAGCTCTCACTGCTATTTTTCAGTCTTTTTTATTTTATTTTTTTTTTCCTCCCCTTCTCTGGGGATGGAGCCTTGCATGTCCAAATTCCATTATCTGGGATTCATGAAGCATCATCTCTGTCTCTTATGCAAATTTGCAATAAGACACAAGTGGCTTCAATTCAAACATGAGTGGCAGCATCCCATGGAGGCAAATGAGCAGCCTCGGCTGCGGAGGAGGCTGTGGTAACAGAATCAAACAGCATGGCAATTTCTAAGTGACTTTCAAGGTTTTCATAATAAGTGAATGTTTGGGGTTTTATGCAGTGACACAGCCTGAAAAGTTTCCTCTAAATTAAAACTTGACATGTGTCAGTTTGCATGCAGTTGTGCTAAAACAAGAACAACAAGATAACTAGGGCACCTGGGTTTCATTAATTACAATAACATACAAAACTGTTTAGGTTGTATGAATGAGTTTTTAGTTTTGAAAAATAAAATCTGGGCAGAGTTCACCCATGATACCATCTACTTGGTATTATTATTATTATTACCACTAATTGGGGCACTATAGCAAATCCCACTAAGAATGATGACTTCTTGTGATGAAAGCGAAACCAGACTGAGCATCTGCTCTGTGGGGTTTCTGGAATAAAAAGGAAAGGTTGGATAAAGGTGATAATACGTGATAACACCAAATGTTTTGTGCAATTGGGTTGATGAAACGCAGAAAGTAAATTATTTTCTCAAGGGCAAGCAGGGAGTCTGTAGCACAGCTGAATGCTCAGCTCAGCTGTGTGAGTCCCTGCATAGGACTTGACTTCTCCTCCCTGTCTCCTTCTGCTAATAGAGACACAACTAACACAGCCAGGGCCAGCACTGCTCCAGCACGCAGTTTTGCTGGCACTCCACACTGCTCCAGTTGTCACATGCCTGGGCATCTCAGACATGCAGAGAAATCTATTTCCTTTCAAGCCCACAACAGCTTTTATGTTAGACTTATCACACTCCTACATTTGCACGCAAAGTTCAGGATAAAACTTCCTAATTCATTTTTGTTTGTGAGTCTGAATGAAGTTTCACACACAGGTCGCCTGAATCAACAGACATTCTGCCTCCTCCCTATACTTTCTTAACATCTAGTATATCAGATGATAATCAGACAATTCCCTGCTGCAGGAAAAGAAAAAAAACAACCCTAAAATTGACTCAGAAAGGAAATTTTCTGCAGGGCTGGTCCTTCGATAGTGCAAGACTCATGTCCCTGACTCTTCACTGCTTCTCCCACCAAAACCATAATCTGTGTTCCAAGAATTTCTCGCAGCTTTTGGGGAGTGATGTGTGACAGACCTTGGCCGAAAGTTGAACAAATCTCTGGGCAGCTTCAAAGTCCGGCACAGACAGGGGAACAAAGGAAAGGAAAGTCTCTGGGTTTTGTGTAAAACAAGTGTGTTACTATTTAAAAAGTATCTGCAAATACCTTATCCTTACGGTTTTTAACCAGAATTTTGACATCACCATTAGAGACCTTGTCACTGGCCACATATCAAAGGTAGCTGATAGCAAACCTTCACATGGGCCCAGAGTTCACTTGTTTCCTCCACAACATTGCCTCAAAAAATCTAGGAACATCATATCATTGAGATAATATATATATGCTCAGTCCTTTTTACCCTAAGAAATGATAAATGAAGCCTGGGCTCTGTAGCGTCCAGCTGTTTTATTTTAAGAAGTCTATTGCTAAAGGAGCAACAAGTTCAAAATTAAAAAAAAAAAAGAAAGAAAGGAAGAAACAAAAGCAGCTATTGTAAAACAATAAGCCTGGGCACTGAACAGAACACTGTGAACTTCAATACCACCCTGTATTATAGTAGGAGTGGTTCACTGGGCTGAAAGTGATTAATTTCTTGAAAATGCTAAGGTCACGCTAATTGACATGACCTGTGTAATTAAGCAGTCTCTGTTTACACATGGAAAGCTCAACTGCTGTGAAGCTGGGTTTGTATGACAGAATGTCTTTACAAGTCAAGAGATCAACAACCTTTCCTATGTCCTACCTACCCACCGACACAGGCTCCTGATTGCTGTTCTGAGAGAACATGCAAAGGCATTACCATATGAAAATCAGCCTCGAGCCTGGCCGAGCACAAACCCAGCAGAATGTACATGTTGTGAAGCAAGCTCTGACAGGCCCCAGGGCTGACTGCTTGGACTAAATCCCTGGGCTGCTGAGAGTCCTTTTTCCACCTTCCCTCTCAGTGATAATGCCCTCTCAAATCCAGGAGAAACGTGACAAGGTAGGAGTGTGGGGTGAGAAGCTGAGGGCTCTGCCACGTAACACTGGCTTTTATACTGATTAATTTAATCCCTGTGGCCACATCTCCTCATTTGTGCACTTCTCTGCTGAGGGACAAATAGCACCCTTCTGCCTTCCAGCATTGCTGCAATTAAGCAGTTCAACAAAAGACATTACACATATAAATAATACTGTCATTTACACAACTTTTAACACTTTCATTGAAGGGTGACAATGCTGGAAAAGAAGCAAACAGGGCCCTGAGTCACTACACAAAGCAAATGTATTTTGGAGTTGTCTTCTTCTAGAGACTCATGTGGTCTGTGAAATAAATCTCTTGTTTCTTCCTCAGTACCCTGAGGCAAAGCCCCACTGACAGACTCTGCCATGTTTTCTCCCTGGGCTATAAACACTCCTCTCACCAAAAGAGAAGGTTCGTTCACTCTCTACCCCATATTTTCACTCAGCACATGCTCAGGTAAAGCACTACTGTCACAGTTAAAGGATCATGTCTCAATAAAAAGGTTGATGGAGTTATCTCTTATTATTGCCACCACTCCACGCTGCTGCCAGCAGCACATACAGACGACTGTTTTCCCAAGGGACAGCGGTATTCTTGATCCCAAAAGTAGTCATGGATGTAGGTGCAACATAAAAAAATGTCCTTGGCCTTCTGGAGTTGTGTTGATACTACAGCCCCCAAGCTTCAGTGCCACATGCTCCAACAGCGAGGAAATACCAGCCCAAAACATCCCAAGAAAGATACACCCAGTGGTATTTTTTGGCAAGTGCTGACTACAGGGATGAACCTTCATCCCACTGACACACATTTATGAGTCTTTACTGCTGCTGAAGAGTAACTGCTGAAATGTAGTTATGAGCCTGACTTTGTTAATTGCTCTTACACCCTCCTCTGCCCCTTCCAATAATAATGGTGCTCACTTAATGTTTACTTGAAGGGAAATAGTTCTCCAAGCAGAAAGCAGGCCCATAACCAAAACCAACAGTGAGGTAATTTTGATTTTTCCTTTTTCATGCTTTCCCTTCCGGTGGAGATGACGTTATCTTCAAGAGTTCTCTTGTCCAGAGCAAGAAAACCTAACTACTTCCTGCTAATTCTGCTGTGACAAGAAGCCCTCAGGCAATATTTTGTGACTTTATGTTTTTAGCATCTTCCAGTGAATTACTAGGTTAGTCTGGGTCAAAGTACTTCTGTCCCTAACAGCTGCTGATTTTTACAGGAGGAAGCGTGTCCGACTGACCTGAAATCGACGCATGTCTCGAGGGTTTCCTGCATTTTTTAGGCAATTTTGGTTACATTTGAGGAAAAATTTCAAGAAGAACCTGTGGATAAAGAGAAATGAACATTAATGTCTTATAAACAGTGTGTAGTATTACTGTGTGACATCTGCACATTTGGTCCAACAAAGACTGGTTTACATGAGTATTCCCATCTCAGACAAATCACCCCACTGACCACCCAAAGAGGGAGCTGAGCTTGCATGGACCCCAATACAGCAAAACATGTAAGCACACCCTAAACATTTATTAATTATTATTATTATTCATTATTGAGCATTAATTTCATAAATCTGTTGTGCCAGAGTCATTAAAGTTTGCAGAGCCACTCCCTCTATCACACTAAATGGCCAGGCTCACTGTGCCATCCAGACCAGAAAGGAAGACTATTTCAGCACAGCAAAAAGAGGACAGAAGAATATCAGATACGAAAATTCCCTTCTGTATAAACGGGGTTTTGGTTTTTTCACTGTCATGTGCAAATTTTGATTTAATACAAAAATATAGCGAATATTCCATACAGTTGAAATCTCCTTTCCGTGATTAAACCCTGTTTGTTCACAAAATCCATGTTTAATAGTGGCCAGTGGGAGCCTAAACCCCTGAGAGGAGAAGAGAGGAAGTCTTGGTTAAAAGACTGACTTCATGGAAAAATGAAATATTTTTTATGCAGTCTATTTCCTGACCATACACAGTTCAATGAAGTAGCTATATGACCCTGACATATATCTCTAAGAAAAGACATTGCATTTTACAAAGCCAAAGAAAAAAGCAAACATTTCACTGAAAATATTTCCTTCAGTGTTATGCATCAGTGGACTGTAAACTCATAAAGACAAGTCAATGAATAATAGTCGGTCTCAGATTCCAGGCTTCCTCCCTGAAAGCCAAAGTTTATCAGCCTTTTGTCCAAAATAAACTACAGGCTAAGGTCTACTAAAGCTCAACTGTGCAAAGTTTAATCCTGCAGCAAGTTTAAAACCCAGTGTAACCAGACAGGGCAGCATTACACGTGCAATAACCAGCAGTGACTAAGCAGAAGTTAATCTGCCCTGTTTCCATATACAGGAGTGGGGTGGGGAACAGTTTGATCCTGTTTTACTTTAAATCTGAAAGCACCCCTCTTTAGCACCCAAACTGAACACTAGGTCATCAGAATTTGCACAGACTGCCACCAAGAAAGGCAACACTGCAGAGTAAACAGCTTCAGAAAATCCCTTTTTGATGAACGGCATTCTTTGTCCTGCTCTAGTTGTGATGCTGCCCCTCAACAAGGCAAGTTTTGGTGCTCGCTCCTCCACATCAAGAAAATCATACTAGACAAATGGCTACAAGGACAAATTGAAACTACAAGGGACTGTTTTCATTAAAGAAATGTAAGGTAATTGAGAAGGATTACAAAATGTGATGCTTGGGATTATCAAGGACTGGATCTCCTGACCCAGGAAGTCCCTTCTAGACCTGAGCTTCTAAATAAGAGCAAGCAATCATCACAAAATAAACAGCCACCAAACTTGAACAGGGGTTTGGAGACAGTGTTTGTTTACACTAAAATAAAGAGCAGCATAAATCAGTGTGTTTTCTCATCAAGCAGGTTCTGATATTCAATAACAGAAAGGTGGTGCTATTTGTTGTACATGTGTGAGTCCTCTTAAGCTTCTAATGGCCAGCTGTGACAGCCTGACTCAGACTGTGTAGAAGGAGCTGTCAGCACAAATCTTGGCATCTCGAATCCAGACAACTGCTTGCCACCAGGCGAGGGTTTGTGCTCATGCCAGAGTGGATTTTGAGAGACAAGCAAATAGGGCATTAATTCTGCCAAAGAAAAACGAAAAGCGGGGAGAGTTCAGGATCTTACACTTCAGATGATGGCTTTCCTGTCAACAGCTCGTCATTTAGCTCACGAGCTATGAAGGGCATGGACATCAGATCCCGCTTGCCCTAAGCTGGCCCTGTCTTGCGAAACGCTGGCAGGATCCGGAGACCACCCCTCCACACGAGATTGCTCACTGAAATAAAAAGCCTGGCCATCTGTTGGGAGGCAAAGACATCCCTGTCAGCTGGTGCCTATGGCCTCGAATAGGCCCTTATGTGGCAAAACCTCTCAGAGCCACTCGCTCTTCGGGGAGAAGCTGGTGCTGCCCTGGGTTTACCGAGGGATTTTGGCAGCTTTGCTGAGAGCCGAGCCCAGCAGCTGCCCCCCTGTCTGCTGCAGCCCTGGAGCAACACCTTGGCTCTGAGGGGAGCTGGGACATGCAACAGTTAAAAATATCTGTGCTGAAAGACAGCATCAGCCATGCACATGTGGGAAGCACCTTCATGGTTTGGGTTTTCATAGCACACGAGTGAGGATAATGGGGGTTGGTGGGTTGATTCAAGGGCTCTCCCCAAAAATGGAAAGCTTTTTGTGAAGCTCTCTGGAGGAACAGTAGGTCTTCCCTCCCCTTACAAATCTGAGCTCATGCCAACTCAAAGGCTTGGAAAATCACTATGAAATACAAGATTTGGTTTTCGGGGTCTGCAAAACTCTAACCCTAAGTTTCAAAGTGTAACTCCATTTGCACTGTGCTATATCCCCCAAAGGCTACAGAAGTTTCACCAAAATAAACTGCAGAAGAAATGAAGCTCATCTGTTTAAACCTACCAAAAAAACCTCAGGCAAGCAAGCAAGCAAACAAAACTTCCTTTGAATTAAACCAACTCCAGAAAAAAATTAACTTGAAAAAATAACTGTTTTCAGAGCAACCCCAAGCTTACACAGCCAAGTTCACTCACTGCATTTTAAGCAAAAAGTCACCAGTTTACAGAACACACCCTGCCAAGTGCCGTATTTTAATTCCACTGAAAGACAAAACAAACTATAGGCTGCACTTTGTTTTGGAACACACCAGAGCTGGAGTCCCCCCGGCTACACAAAAGCCTCCCAGACTCATCCAGGCAGGAGCCGAGCGGCTCCCGAGCTGGCACGGCACACGCCGGCTGACGGCCTTCCCCCACTTTGGCAGGAAGGTGGATGAGAACAGATTAAGACAAAGGTAGAGCAGAGCATTTTCGTTCATGGGTTTCAGCCCAGTCTCTTGGTTCCTGCTTTAAACCACTTGTTCAGGTGCCTTCATCACCTCGAATCCAGCCCTGCCAGCCTTGCTCATTAGCAACACTCCACTCTGCAAATATTTCAGATTTAGATTGACAGGACTGGTCCAGGAGAGGTGCCAACAGAGCTGAGCTCTTTGTAAGCATAAACCTTCATCCCCATTTTTTTGCAGTGGGTTATTTTTTTCAATTCTAACTTTCTCCACATTTGGCAGGGCTGTATAGCATTAATACTAACCACAGAGGATATATAGCATTAATACTAACTACTGGGGTCTGAAATTAATTTCCAAGATGAAGAAAACTGGCAAAACACAGGAGTGTCAATAAAACCTTCAACTAACTCTCTACAAACTTATGTGATTGCTGAACACCCGCTCTTTTGCCACACAAGACTCAGTCATCAATTATACTTATTGCTACCATTGAAGGTTTATTTTTTTTTTTTTTTGCATGAATCAACCAAAACATGTTTTCTGACTCCTTTCCTGACTACTGACATCCCTGGTGTGAAAAGCATTTGTGCATATGGAGCAGAGAAACAGAAACCAGCTCTATGGGAGTCAGTTCAGGTTCAGAAACAAACTTTTACAAAGCGGTTGGATTTCCTGTCTTACATTGGTATTACACCGAAGGACTCCGTGCTTCATCCCTTATCCCACAGACACATTGTTGGAGGGTATGGGGGTGAAATTTTGGGGAAAACCAGTTAATTTTAGATTACATTTAGGTGTACTAAGATGCAGCTCAGGGCAGGCTGCAAAAACTACTCAAGGAGTAGTTAATCCATGCCATGGCACTGCACTGCTACAAATCTCTTGAGTAACTGCAAGGCTCAATGTAGCAATCTTCAGGTAAATACAACCCCCTAGTCTGCATCACTCCCCAAATTAACATGAACTTCTCTCTGCCAGGCTCTAACAAATGGGTTATTGGCTGTTCTGGGAGTGTTCTCTCCTTCTCTCACAATTCAATATAAAAGCCCTTTTTGGAGATGACTTTTTTTTTTCCCCTAACAAAACTGCTGCATTCCTCCAAAGACTTTGGTGCCAGCAGGACTCTGCTCTCCCCATTACCTCTCTGCTAGGGAAGAACTCTACTCCAGCCCTGCTTGCCACAGCTGCCTTCCCATGCTGCTACTTCCAGCTCCTGACACCAGTCTCTATCTTGCTCCTGCTCCTTCTGTCCTTGGATTCCCCTCCTTCCACTGACAAATCTAGTGAACACACTACCAGATGGAGGTCACTCCACTTGCATAAAATCCTCCCCGCCCCTCACTGCTGGCCATATTGTCCATCACGCTGCAAACCTTGTGGGTTTGTGCAACACCCTCCCCAGCAGCATCCCACTCTTTGCCACTGCTAACTACCACAGGGATTTAAATGACCCAGCAGAAATGGAAATCCTAGCAATGAAGATGCAAAAGGATTTTTCCCTCCTACTTTTCTTGACACTACAAATTAATACCCATCTTTATTAAAAGTAACTGAAGAGTTAAATTAAAGAAAGCAAGCTCTGACATGATCTACGTTTGCTCTACTGTCACTCCCCTGAATTTAAAGGAACTCAAACACGAAGGTTTAGCAGTAGGATTTGCTTGCCACTGCCACAATAAATATGTCTGTGGAAGGAGGAAAAAAATAGTTGGAAAGAAGACCTGCTGCATTCCTGATGCTGAAGAAAAGCTTGTTTGTTCCTGATACATTGGAGAAGTTGTTCAAGAACAGTTCCTCCATGTGAAAATACGACAGCTGTCATGCTGCCAAGGTCAGCCAGACCAGTGGCTATCCAGAGAGTGAGTGCTGGTTATACAACTTAAACCTGGCTGAGGCAAACAAAATTGACAAAACACACCTTTTCTGAGGTATAAACACATTTGAGAGAAAAAGGGCAATTTTAGACTCCTGGATGAAACACAGCAGTAAGCGTATGTGGGTTTGTAAAATTAGTAAAACCAAAATACACGGGCCACGGCAATAATTAGCAACTTTCCATCAGATAAAAGGATTGCATGCCCATTCTGTATGGCACACCAATTCAGCAGAGTACTAAATATGTGCATAAATTTAAATACACAAGCAGTACTGATGGAGACAAAGGTACTACTCACATACTTCAGCACCGCGCAGACCCAGCTCTGCTGTCAGCCTGTGTGATACATCTGCCTCAAAAAACATCTCCTTGGTATTGTAGCTGTGCTGAAAGCTGGGCATATCAAGAAGTGCCAAAGCCCATACAGGAGTGAGCCCTGCATGTACTGCCTCTGTTTTGTTGGCTTCTTCAGGGCTTTCTCTGCACTTTTCACACACACCTCTCTTTCTTAATCAGTAACTTCTCCTGCACCTTCTGGAAACTAGATCTAGTTAGTAATTTGCCAGTAAAATAAAAATATAGAGAAAACGTGCTGCTTAATGCAATTTTACTAGGAAAAGTAAATAATCAAAAGGCAGAAAGAGTAGGTTATGAGTAGATATTAGGAAAAAATTCTTCCCTGTGAGGGTGGGCAGGCCCTGGCACAGGTTGCCCAGAGAAGCTGTGGCTGCCCCATCCCTGGGAGGGTCCAAGGCCAGGTTGGACGGGGGCTTGGAGCAACCTGGGCTGGTGGGAGGTGTCCCTGCCCATGGCAGGGGGGCTGGGACAAAGGTGATCTTTAAGATTCCTTCCAACCCAAATCATTCTACAATTCTATGAAATGTCCCTTTAGAAATTTCAGAAGGATAAAGTTAATTTTTTTCCCCTTTCAAGCTGACTCTTCTAATCAAAACTCCCATCTTACAATGGAAAATTTCAAACTTTCTTATTTTAAAAAAAGGCCTTTCTTGAACAACGATTTCTTAAATTTCCCAACATTTTAAAACTTTACTTGAAGAAACACTTTTTTTCCCACTTTGCCAGAGAAAAACTGACAAAATAATGGAATTTCCTATACTGTAGAAAACCTGAACTTAACCCAGCCCTACTAATAAGTGCAGAAAAAGGAGAGTGTGTGTGTGTAAATTCCTTAGTAGTTAAGATATGAAGATTCACATGACTAAAAAGTCTATTGTTGCAGTCTTCTATTTTGGGGCGGGGTTTTGTTGGTTTTTATCCTCCTGTAGACCTTTTCATATACAATTCACTGATCATGTCAGGTACCCTATTCACAAAAGAATAATTGAAACTGGTATTTACCAACACATGAGGCTGCACATGGAAATCAAATACAGGCATGGGGAAAACCTCCTATTACCCACATGTTCACAGCTGGATTTTACTTGGCTCTTTAGTCAATAAACAGCAGTAGCTACCTTTTGTGGCATTTTTACAACAGGAAATTTATTCTGCAGAAGAGAAATTAAACACCAGATACAGCCATCTAACTCTCATCTAAACATAACCTCTTGAGTTGTCATACATCCTAATTAAGGAA
This sequence comes from Acropternis orthonyx, assembly GCA_035583155.1. Taxonomy (NCBI): domain Eukaryota; kingdom Metazoa; phylum Chordata; class Aves; order Passeriformes; family Rhinocryptidae; genus Acropternis; species Acropternis orthonyx. Next base: position 14,186,079 of record JAWWEU010000029.1, read on the forward strand.
AAAAAATCCTAAATCTGCCCTCTGTGGATTCAGAGTTCTCACTGATTTAAAATGAAAGAAAAATCAGACATACATTTTGCATTTATGGGATGGTAAGCAATTCACTGGTTTGCAAAACAAACAAACAAACACAGAGCCTAAACTAAAAGCTTGGAAAATTATGTGTTTTACTAGAAAATATGTATCTTCCTCCTGAACTGCCGAAAAGGTCCAAAAAAGGCAAAATGACACAGAGAATAAGTCTCAAGCAGTTGGAGTCTGTTGACAGAGATTCTTCAGGCAGTGCCATAATAACAGAAAGAGAACAGTCTACGTTATTTTTGTGAACTTGCCTGGCTCCTGCAGCTCCAGCACTGCCGGGGTTTGCTGTTATCAATACAGTAAATATTCAGCTCAGCACAGCAAACAGCTGAGGAGGCACCCACATAATCACCAAATGAGGAGGCAGGACTGCCCAAACCAGCCTTAAATTACTCATTGCTCGCTTCAGCAAGTGTTCCCAGTCACTGTTCCTCAGCTCTGTGTGTTCTGCACAGCAAAGCACAGCATATCAATTTTTCATCTTGCATCTTCTGGACTTCTCCAGCTCTCTGATACTGAGTTATAATACATAAGAGAAATTTAGAGTGGTTTGGGGAAGTGTCTGGCATTTTCTCCCATGAGTGAGTTAAAATCCCAGAGAGACTGTTTTGGTTTATTTTCCCAGACTCCTAATAAGAAAAGAAAGAGATAACACCACCAAAAAAACAACATCACAAAACAGAATTAAGAATAGTCCAAAGGCAGGTTTGAGCGCTCAGTTTTCTGTAATGTAATTTTGCCCCCAGGTCTGACTTTTTAATATTCTTTTTCCTTAAAGTAGTAAAAATCTGAATTTTCCTCTATCTCCTTACTTGTGCCCAGCTCCATTACCTAAAATTTTTATTAAATTTGAACTGCAGCTACCTTCCTATCACCAAAAAAAAAAAAAAAAAGAAAAAAAAAAAGTTGAAGGCTTTTATCCCATCTGTGTGCAGAATATACACAGTGCATTTGGTTTATGACAGCTAGAGCCAAGATATCTGAACACACACACATCCTTTGCAGTGCACTGACACAAACAGTGTGGTGAGATCAGCAGTGGAGCACCCAAGCCCCACGCACAGCTCACTTGGCAGCTCACACAGCACAGAAACCTCCCAGCTCTGCCTCTCTTTGCATGCTTCAAATCACAGACTGCTCCTTGCGAGCTGATGGGCCAGTGCTTTAGCTGAAATTGTGACAGACTTTCCAGCATTAAAGTATTTATTATCAAGTGAGTACTGTTATACAACCAACAAAATTCATCCTGATTTATTCAGCAAAAAACCCAGTATTTGACCAATTTGTTTCAGTTTTACTACTTTTCTCTTCACTCTTTCCCGTTTCACTCCTGTTCCGCCCCTCAAATACTAGGGTATAAAAGTGGGTTAATTATTTTTAATTTTTTGAAGACATTAGACTTCAGTCCCGGGAAAAAAACTATAAACCAGCTCTGTGGTTGGTCGTAGTTCACACAATGCCACCAAATTAGCAGCCCTGCCAGAGTCATACTTTTCCTAAAAGAACTTCTGTTCAGTGTAAGTGATGACAGAGAACAGCATTACTGTTATTGCAACATGATATCAGTATTTGGGTTGCCTGCTACCTCAAGGTAAACTCCTGTAACTTTAGTATGGGCACCAAAAAGCAGCAGAGGTATCAAAGTCCGGGTATGTTGGAGAGCAGTGCTAATCCAGCCATCTGAACCTGCTTTTCTCACAGCAAACATAGGACCCTAAAACGTGTCACCTTGAGCTGAGGGTGCTGATGACACGTTTCTTTCATCAGCTTCCTGCGAAGGTTATAAAGATTCACATGGTAAATGTTTCATGTGTGGGAAACCAATTTCCTGCCTTTCCCTGGATCAGGGACATGCAAATCACCTGCACGTAAAACTGAGTGCAGTCTGCTCAAACAGCCTGACACCAATAATACTCTTAAATAACACTGACACACCAGTGCTGTTGCTCAAATCTGCAAAATCCAGAGGGTGAGGCTATTCAAAGGACACGTGCATTATACCCTCTGGCCACAGTCTGAGCCTCTAAAGCACTGAGAAAAGTTTCTGCACAAGCAGAGATGAAATGCTACTCAAACCCCACCTGAACAGATGCATCCTTGAACACTTACATCAGGTGTAGACACGATGTTACAAATGTTCCCTCCCGAGACCTGGCTCAGAACCTGCTTGGGTTTGTTCTCAAGATTTTTTTTTTCCTGATTTTTTCTTTTTTTTTTTGTTTTAAGTAGAAGATGCTTTATATTAAAAAAAGCCAAGAGGTCTGCTTAGACTGACATGGAAATTAGTTTTCACCATATATATGTGCAGAACTGATGGTTTGTAGAGTGAGAAACAACAAAGCAAGATGTTGTTAGCCCTCTTATTTACAATAACCTGTAGCGTATACCAATAATGACTCAGAAAAACATAAGAAATCAAGAAAGGGATAATTAATTCGTGTCTCAAAAAATATTAAAAATTCACAATCCAAGGAGTTTCCAGCCCCAGAGAAACGCAACAGAAACTCTGCCCACATGCAGAAGTGTGGCCACGACTCTGGGCAAACTCCGGGGCCCTCGGCTGCAGCTGCTCCACTGCCTCGGGATCACTGCCAGCAAGACAGACATTGCAAGACTGTGGGATTTACTGCTGGAATGACACCCCGGTCTCAGTTTTTGCATCACTAAATCCTCAGGAGAACTGCAACAGCGATGGACAACCTAGAAATGTGACTGTAAATCTCCTGTTCACACAGTCCTGCTGTGGAACTTGCCTCACCTGACCCATCTGGGTGATTACAGGGAAGTATTTGGGAAGTGTCAATACAGTGAAAGACTGATTGCATGCCCTCCTAGGACAAGTTATGCTTCAAAGAATAAATTGTTTGCTTCAAGTAAAGTGGCAGTAGTGAAGGACCTTATGCAGAGGAGAAAAAAAATTCACAATAACTTAAAGTTATTAAAAGGTAACTAAAAACTAAACTGGAAACCTGGTCAGAGTCAGTCACAAAAAACAGTCTGACAGAGATGCTGCTGGGAGATGTGATTTTGTCTTTTGTAATAACCTTTTTTGGTTCTATTGAAAAAAAAAAAAAATCCAAACAATTAAAAGTAATCTTTTAAATAAACTAGTAGGTGAGTCTATAATGAGCTGCCCAGGGGGAAAAAAAAAAAAAAGCAAACATATATTTGTATTTATACAAGAAGAGATCAAGTGCAAAAATGTGGAAGAAAGTCAAGTGCTGCCTTCAGCTCCTGCCCACAGGCTGGACATTCCATCCAGGGGTTCCCATTGTTTCATGATATTTAAGAGAATAAAGCCTTCGTTTCCTTTGCAGTAGGGAGCTCTGGCAATGAGCGCTGGATCCGGAGTATAGTGGCTATTTTGAGTGCTGGAAGGAAGCAAAAGGCTGTTTTGTGGAAAGGCAGAGGCACTTTGTGTGAGTTGTGCACGCAGTGGTTCAGCAAGGGAAGATATTCCAGGGTACTTGCAGGGGATCCTGAAATGGCTTCAGGTACAAAATGCTGCAGATTTTTTTGTGTGTGTATGGGCAAGCAACCCAGACACTGTAAAATTCATTGGGATTCACCACAGGAGGGGAAAGACTGAAGGAGGAAGGGGAAAAGAGAGTTTCTGATGTGCTGGTGAAGAGGATCACACTGTATGCAATGCTGGAGATGTCATCAATAAATATTGCATATGTCTGCCACCTTTAACATGACAGTGAAGGAGCTTAATTAACCTTAGAAATAATTACCTCTGCAGCAGACATGTAGAATCCAATCATATCTGCTTATATCACAAGTTTTGGATTAAATACTTAGAGCTTTTCTTAGAGCAATGAGCCTTGAATATGTAGGAAAAAGACTTTTGCTGATGCCCTCTTCTGTGTCACAGAGATGTGGAAAAGGCATTGTAGCCTGCAGCTAAAAAGTTATCTCTTGCACCAGTCAGGAAAGGTGATCCCGCTAACAAGAATATTTTCTCTGCCCTTGAGAGGGTATCCAAACTGAAGGACAAAACCCCAAAGCTGGAGCAGAATTCAGATCAGAACTCTGGTGACAAGTTAGAACTGAAACAAGGTAAGAACATGAGTTGCCTGTAATAAATTATGCTCACATCACTGTGTACTTTTGTTGGCTAGAATTATGAGAAAGAGCATTTTTAACACAGAGTTCAACAGACCAAAGACATTTTAAGGACAAAGGCACAGACTAGATACCCTACTCAGGAAAAGAGGGAACAGCTGTGGACATCTTCCCTGGGTGTTAAAGCACTGCCAAGACTTGGGATCTCTCCTGTATTTCTGAGTGTCTGGTTGTGTCACCAAGATGCCTTTCTGTGTGAAACAAGAGACGATACCTGTGATCTGTAGGGTTTACATCCACAAACACAGAGCAGGAGGGTCTACAAAGCACTATATAAGCGCTGCAGAATTATTACTTTTCTGTATCACTGCAGAGGAATGCATCAGCAATGGAAAAAGGGTTTACAGTGAGCAGTAAAGGAACCTTGCCAAGCAGTCAGGGCAGAAAGATAAAAGTTGTTTTTCATCTACATCTTACCAATGAAAGTTACAATTCAATGGACTAGGAAGTACTTGCAACTTAACAACCTTTTACTCTTTAGTTCTATTTTATGTTCTATTGTTATTCTTTTGAGAGCATGTGCTGGCAACTGGTAAAGAGTAAAGAGCATCAGCAAAAAACTTTGAGATGCCCCTTCTCTAACACCTTCCTGGGAAAAAAATAATTCCTCAGTAATGGAACCATAACTCACAAATTTCACCCAGAGTCTTTCTAACCAGACAGAAGCTTAAACTCATCAAGATCTCGACATGAGTGGTGAATATTGATTATTCTCTTTTCACTCAAGTCTGTAGCTCTGATAAAGTTCCACTAAAGACATAATTGCATAATAGTTAATGTAAATGTTGAAACATGCTATCATTTCTATAATACACACATTTCATTAATTAAAAGGCTGAAAGCCTTTCAGATGACTGGCTAAACAGTGTGATGACAAGATCAGGGTATGATCTCAGAGATAATAATATAAACCTAGAGAAAACATGAATTTTCATCTTTTCTAGTGAGCTTAAACTGCAAGCCCAGAGTTAACTAGCACAGGAAATAAACCCACAGCCATGTGTCAAAAGGTTTGATGAACCTCATTTGCTGAACATACAATATCAAGTTAGGGTATTGAGGGAACTGGTGGAAGAGCTCACCAAGCCACTCAACCCATCATTTATTTTGCTTCCTGGTTAACCAGGGAGGTCCCACAGAACTGAAGGTTGACCAGTGTGACTCCAGCCTTAATGATTCTATGATATTAAGTTTTAAATCCCTGCTTAATCTCCACATAAAAATTAAAAGGGAATTTGAATAAATGCTGTGTGGTGCCAATGACAAACTTATGAGCAGACGTGTTAGACAACATGTTAAAATACCCTCACATCTACTTGTCAACAATAACCACCAACTAACAGACAACCCTGACATAAAATGCTCAGGGCTCAATTCAAAATCAAGAGGAAAATATAGTTAAATGTACAGTACCACCTAAAAGTTCTATGTGACTTTGGTGTCTATTGAACGAAATAACATTACGCCACATTGGGAAGTACAAATCATTCTGATTACAACTGAATGACTCCATTTCTACCTGCAAAGATTTCTTACACTGTGCAGAGTAACTGCAGCAAGTGCAAAACTATTGCACTGTTCCTGCCCCTGCAATGCAGCCTTTCTGCCACCCTGCAGCTGCAGTGTTGCCTGTCTGTAGTCCAGTTTAGCCTTGGCACCATCTGAGTCTTCCACCAATTTTTTCCACAGAGTAAGTTCAGGGATATAAAGCAGTTTGGCTCACTGTATTTAGGAGAGCATGGAGATCCCTTCATCTTAAAGATTCCCGACGCTCAGTACAAGCAGCTACCTGGAACTAGTAAGGACACTGAGGAGAAAACTTTCATCTTCAAGTGAGTGTCTTGGGACTTGTTACGACTAGAGGTGGTCAGACACTTGACTTTGTGTCTCTCCTGAAAGACAGCACCTCCAGCAACTCAACACTCCCCAGTGTGACACCTCTTCAGCAGCATCTGAAAGGGAAGCAAACCTCCTACTGAGTCACCAAACACTGCTTCCCACACTAGTGAGGTTTTTCCTTAGAGGACTCTTCTTTTAAAATCAAAAAATGTCAGTCTAGTGATGCAGTGCCAATAACTTCATGTGCTGTTGCTTTTATATATCCTGACAGTTGCTTTTTAAAAATGGGTTTCATTACAAAAAGGTTTATAGCAAAGTGATTCTCACAAGTTTGGAACTGATTTTTTTTTTTTTTTTTTTTAGCAACTGGACATGGTCTTCTTGATCTCCATTCAGTCATTTAGGATGTTCCCTTACATGTCACTTTAAAACAAGAGACAAATAAAGTTTGCATCGTATTCCTTGGTCACAGTTTTAGGTTATTTTTTAAATTCCACCTCTAAAGATCACAAGATAATGAGGAAAAAAAAAAAAGAGGAATGTTTTCTGTTATCGGGGGAATCTTTGTATTGAATTGTAGGCAATAACGCATTTGAGATACAAAAACCAAGAATGGAGGTGGAGCTGGCAGAACACCCACAGAAATGCCTTGCCTTCATCTCACAGAGAATCATGTTTTTAAGATGTCCAGGCAGAAAATTTTCTGGAATTTTAAATACGTTAATAGCTCAAAGTAATGATGACTCCAAGCCAAAACCCCAAATTGGAAAGTTCCTGAGCTCTGGGCAATGTTCAGTCTGCAGCTGAGAAAGAGCGAAAGAGAAATTCAGAGGGCAACATGCACACCTTTTGTGAGGTTCTAATCCGAGGCTGGCATCTGACCAGAATAACCAGTTTAGACCCCACCTTGGAGACCAAGAAGTCTTTAGAATAAAACGGAAATGTCTTCCTGAAATATTTTCTCTCATGTTGCCCTGTCTTTTTCCAAACTAGCTCCACCCATTACCTCTTACAGGACATTGGCAAATGGCACCCCTTAGGCTGTATAAATCTGCAGAAGGAACGGCATAATTTTTTTCCCATCACAAACCTTCCAGTCTAATATTTGACAGCCCAGATCAGGTGCTGTCCAAACATTTATTAAAACATTTTAAATGATGAATATATCCAATTATTACTATTAATGCAGCTAATACTGACTAATGAGGGGGAAACATACTAGCTTGTGTCCCGCAATTCATTACCCCTGCCTTGTCAACAATTCAAAGCCCAAAACCTAATCATCCATACCGGGCCCTGTTATATTTCACACGTCACATTTAATAAGTCACTCAGTGCCTATAAATTAATGTAACATGTCGGCGTTTATGAGTGCGGCTTTGTCGCTGTTAACAAATGATGTGCTGGCCTGGTCTGCTGCAGCTCAGCAGTGACGAATGATGGAGGATGATTTCTCTCCAAACTATAAACTACACACTGGGGACGGCAGCAAGACAGAGCTACACATGTACACAGGGGCACGTGTGTGTGCACACGTGTACACACACATTGTGCGTGGAAGTGGGGTAGAATACAACGTGCACCTGCATGTGCTCTTACAGGTAATTTTCATGCATTTTAATGTGGAATATTTTTCAGTCCAGTCATTATGGTTTATCAACATATATCTATTCAGACATGCATATATATCAACACTAAATACCACAGAGTATTATGTATATATACATAGTATATATATATACAAAATCTTTACCAAGTTTATCAAAAACACATCCACTGCATATATCATGTTACAATTTCACTTGCACTAGTCGAAGCCAACCAAGTTTATAGATATTATTACTTATATCAATACTACATACAGGTGGGGCTGAATCTTTGGTCTGACTTACAATTAGTCTGAACACCTGTAATACTTCCATTCTTAGTGCTTCCATAGCCAACCACAGCTTGAAACAGAAATGAAACACCATAGAGCTGTACTGCAAAATGTGATGCTAAACTGCAGATGACTGGCAGGGCACCAATAGTTTCTTTACTACTTCTTGAGCAAAATTGATTTTTTTTTAAACAGTATAAATAATGCATAACTTAATAACTTAAAGGAATAAAGTACATGAACAAAAAAAAAGGTACATGTGATATACATGTACTTTTTAATATCCTTCTTCCTATTTTCCAGCAAAAAGTGCAAGCATTCGAAAGTAACAGGGAAAATGTCGGTGTCTTTTTCGTTACTTTGCTTACAGCTGGAGCAGGTTCAGGATTGATGAAAGACATCTGGATCTACATACAGCTGCATTAAAGTACTATATGCAGCAGTAAAACTGCATGTTGCAAATGCACAGTGTGGCCAGGAGGGAAGTTGTCACTGGAAGCAGCTTTTATAGAGCTCAACTGGTTTGTCAGCAGCAGAGGAAGAAGACGGACAAGGAAAGGACCTGTGAGAGCTGAGCTCCTCAACCCTTGGGAAGCTGGCTCTTACCAAAGCACAGACCAGAACCCCAGTTTTGGTTTTGTAACAAAGTTCTCCTGACAGTAATTCCAGTTTTACCCTTATGGTCTCTTTTACATCAACGTATCCTGTTACAGCAACACATTCCTTATGAAACAAAACATACTGGAACACACACAAAAATTTGAAAAGTTTAAGTGAGATGTAAATGCATTGGTGAGGAGCCTACAGATGATCTGGGAGTGACAGATCTGACTGAAACGTAGAATATTCTGAGTTGGAACAGATCCATAAGGATCATTGAAGTCCAACTCCTGACTCTCCACAGAACAGCCCCAAGAATGACACCATGCCTGAATTTTCTGGGGATATTTTCTGCCCCTGTTGGGAAGTGACAGTCTGTAAAAAGGGAAGAAGTGTGGGAAAGAATCATGTCTGAGGGTCTGCTAGTATGAAAAAAAATCTAAAAAGCCCAACTTCCTTCCAGTGTGTCAAAACATCATCTTGGAAAAGTTCATAAATGAAGGCTCTTTGCTTATTGCCAGCAACCATAACTTAATGCTTCCATGGCCACTGAAGCAGCGATACTGAACAACAGTGAAGCAGAAATTCATACTTTTTTCCCAAAATCAATCCACCCTGGAAGGGCCACCCAGTGGTTAAAGTACTAGACCAGGACACAGAAGACCTAGATTCCTGTCTCTGCTTGGTGTACTTTGTAAGCCGCCCAGTTGCTTTTAAGCTGCTAAAGTGCAATTAAGCTCTCTTGAAAGTCCTACTGCACATTTTACTGCATCTTTAGAAGTCAAAACACTTTTATAAATCTACCTTTACATCTCTCTGTGTCTTCTTTTCCCATCTTTAAAACAGGGATCATGACACTTCCCTAGAACACAGGTACTGTAAGGATAGATAAAGACAAAGACACTTTCTAAAAAGTGTCACACATATCCAGGATTCTCTCATGTATTGTTGGCATAAAAAAAAAAAAAATCTTAGATATCTTTAAAGACTTCTGATATATAAAGGTGGAAACGCTGTAGGATTTCATATGCTTTAAATGTCTCTAAGAAAATTATTCTGTATAGGCAGTATCAGTGAAAGAACCACATTTACCAATTTGTTTTTCTAGGTCATGTGCCAGTTTTTTTGGTACTTCATACCTTTAGACTAAAAGAAATTGTAAAATTCTATTGAAAGGCTTGAGCATTGGTGCTCCTGCCCTCTACGTAACCGGGCACTACCTGGTGCTGAAGGAAACTTCTGGAGTATAGTCTGAGGTCAGCCCACCAAGATATTAAATATTTTAACAGTTTCACTAGAGAAAATTTGTTAATTGTCTAATATAATGTGTGTTATTTTCTCAAAGAGCAATACTGTATTTCTAGCACCTAACCGAGAAATTTTACAGTACTAATTCTCCCTCCAAGTAGCTCTGTGACAATACGCAGACAAGCAGAAGTGGAGACCACCATACCTGACCAAAACCAAATTATTTGAGCAGTTCAGCTGTATGGCATCCACATCACCTGTTTGTTAAGCCCATTCTCCTCACCATCCTGTCATTCATTTACCAAATTTAAGCCTTTCAGTCCCAAATTTTGTACGGCAACACTATATTATTTGTATAGAAATCTGACATAACAGAGGCCACCAGGTACTACCACAAAATGCACAATAGATAAGAACAAACTTCATCATCTTTCTTTCTTTTTTTTTTTTCGCCCTTACATATATAAATGGGCAGGAAAAGCAAAAAGTGACCTGAGTGCTACCATGAAAGCTTGGTACTGTGTGTATGCCACAGCAGCCACACTTAGCTCTGAAAACTTATAAAACTTCATGAGAAAGGTAAAAATTACAATAAAGCCACCACATGGGCACTGCTGGAGAAAGCCTTAAAAAAGGGGAAAAGTAGAACTACCCTGTTGCAAGGGATTCATGGAATCTCTGAAATTTTGAAGAAAAGAAGAGACATCTGCATGACAATAACATTGTTTCTTTCTCTGAGGGACCCTCAGGGCCCACAAAATCATACAGAAAAGAACACAGCTCTTTTCAATTCAGCCCATTGTACAGAACGGTGAGTGTCGCAAGGTTTATTTTATAATGATTTATGATAAAGAAAAATAAGGGCTCAGGCAGAGACATATTTTCTCAAGAATTTATTGTTCACCAAAACGGTTTGTTTTGCAGAAACATTTCTTTTTGCTCTATTATTTTCTGGCAGTTCCTTTTGGCTTCATCCTAGATCTGCCATCATCCCAGCTTGCTTTGAGAGAGGTGAACTTTCAACCTTCACCTCTTCCGTTACCTGTGGCACTGAGACCTCTCCTGAGCAGGGATGCTGCATCCATAATCACTGCTAATGCTCCTAACACCTCTCCCTTCTTGCACCATACCTGTCTGGCTCCTCTCCCACAAAACATCAGAGATCCCTCAGACCTCTGGAGAGACACCAGAGCAAAGCAGTACCAATGTAAGACTCAGTCCACTGCCACCAGAGGCAGAGGCACACACCTGAATCCCACAGTGAGGATCTCCCTGGATTGCTGCTGGGGAACGCAGCAGAGGCCAGGAGGGCAGGAGCAGCCCCAGCCTGTCAGCTGGAGCAGAAGCTGGTGCCGGTGTTTGGGAACTGGCTCCCCGAGGGAAACAGCCAGACAGAAACTCAGCTGGAAGAACATCCTTCCTAATCCCCGTGCGAGCACGAAATCAGCTGCACTGAAATGAAGGGCTTTAACCAGCCCTCCTTCCCACCTGCCTGCACAAATCAGCAGCTCCACAGAGACCATGGCTGAGTGTGTTCTGCATGATCCTCTGCCATTCCAGTGCCACCAGCAGCCTTCCTTTCCTGTGTGTCCCTATTGCACTTCTTTATTATAGCAGGGACAGTTCATAGTCTTTTATTTACACTCTTTATTTATAATCTTTAAATTGTAAATTGATATACTCTTAACCATCAAACTGGTTAAGGAAATGCCAGTATTAAGTGACTTCACAAAAACTCGCAAGGGTTTTTGGGAAAAGAAGGGAAAATGTTCCAGTGCATGGCTCTGCCAGTAACTGAATTAAGTTAGAAATTAGAAAAGTAGGATTAAAAGAATGAAAATAAAATCTATCTCAACTGCATTTTCCACACAGAATTAGCACTTGTTTCAGAAAGTAAATAAACCAAAAACTGAGCAGGCAAAGAAAACTCCGAGTGCTTTGTGTGTCCAAGCTAAACTGAAGAAATTCCACATGTTCAGTGAAAAAAATAAAGTCAAAAGTAGGTCAGAAAAGCTGACAGAATTAATCACAGAAGAGATGAATAGGAAATTTGATGGAAATAAGATCACTTTTCATGATGAATTCATAGTCAGTGCTTAATTGAGTACAATGAACTTGAAAATACACTTGGTGAATGTCTGCATTAGCTGGACTTCTGAATGTTTGTAGCAGTTAAGATACACAAACTGATCAATAGTGTAAAACAAAGGAGCTCAGGTATGCATGTGTACTCATACATCACTTCAATAAATTACCCTGGGTGTTACAACTGGGGGAAGGGAGGGGGGTGGATTTAGAACAATCATTTTGGGATCAAGAGCTAAATCATTTCAACCACATCTTGATTTCTGCAAAACTCGGCAGGAATTATGAGGCTTAACAGCATCTCAACAATTAGCATATTATAAATACAAAAATGATATATTAAAGCAAGAGGAGAAAAAGGCCAGCATTTTACACCTACAGTAATATAATTCCACTACTTAATGCAAAGTAACAGGCATTAGAGTGTTTGGGATCCTCTTGTATAGTGTTATCTGTTCTATCAGTAAATGAGACTATGTGAACAGTACAACCTATAAATAATTCAAGGCCTGAGATGGCAATTATAGAACCATGCACAACCAGCATGAATATTTTATGAAGGCTAAAACAGCCCTCAGAATGAATCATGGATAGATGAACACACACACATACGCACACTCAGCTGTTGGCCAAGTATTGCTTCCAGACATGGCTTATATCTGATCCTCAGTACATCTAAAAAGAAAATTCCTGAACCTAAAAGTTAGAAGTTACATCTCTATTTTTATATACTAAAAGATATTAAAAAAATAAAGTGACGGGGGGGGGGGGGGGGGGGAA